>CM022946.1:124317143-124644601 GCA_012931725.1 Litsea cubeba
CTGGCTCGATATTATCATCATCATCATTATTTCTTGAAGGGTAGAAGGCACCAAATTGTTGTGTTACATAGCCTCCACTCCCATACTGCCCATAAAGTTGTTGTGCCTGTGGATGTGGTTGAGGAACGAAGATTGCTTCATAAAGTGAGGCCGAGTCATTAGTAGACTGAGAAGACTGAGGGTAGTCATGGTGGGGGTGCTGCCGATAAAATTCGTGGGGAAGTTCAACTTGTTGATGTGGATGTAGTACATAGTAGTCACCATACATGATTTGTTGGTGGCCAACATCACCACCACTAGTATCCTCTCCCCCGCCATATCCACTATCACTAGCACCTGCATGTGATGATTCGGTTGGTGGGACAATTCTCCGGTACCCACGGGTCGGGTCTATGTTATCAGAAGAAGGAAAATGTTCTACTGTCTCCATCATATGGGGTGGTACCTCACGGTCACCACCATCTCCACCACCATAACCACCGTCATCCCCATCAGAATCATGTGGCACATCTGAAGATGAGCTAGTACTGCTGAGGCTAGTGTCCTCATCATCATCAACCTCATCTCGCATCTCCTGAGGGTCGACCCCATGCCTTCGTTGATGGGTGAGATTTATCTCACGTAGGCGCTCGGCAACTCTCATTGGCTCTGGCCTTTCCCCAGTTAAGTCCTGGACCATATCACCAATTTGTTCATCATGATCTAGCACTGGCTCTTCTACCTCTTCTATCCATTGTGCCAACACATCATCATTTTCTGAAAAAATATAGTTCAGATTGATTGGGCAGAAGTAATCTAGGTGGTCCTCAAACTCTCTCCTTCTTCTTTGTCTGTTGCAGAGCTTAATGTTGTATGTATATACAACAATTTGTTCAACTTTTGCATCGTCAGCCGATTTCTCACTTTAGTGTGAATGAATGAAAAGGTGCTCCAATTCCTCTCACAATTTGATGATGTAGTTGTTTGACTAAGGACTTTCATTGCTATTTTCCTTAGTATTGGAGCACTTTCTCCATAGTTTAACTACCACTCAGCTGAAAATAAAATGGAAATATATTTATTAATTAAATCATACATGACTCAACTTTTAAACTGACGTAGAATGAATGGAATTACCATGATCTTTACCTGGAAATGACTTCATGATAGCTCGTCTGGCAGTCGGTGTCCCAAAACTACCAAAGGCTTCATTATATATATCAATCTGGTGATTCATTGAAAATAAAATAAGGATGAACTAACTCTTTATGCTCTTTTAAAATAAAATAAAAATCCCATTAGTCCATTACACTTACTTGGTTAATAGCCTCACATGCATCATCCTCATTCGCTGCAAGTTTTTCAATAACATTTTTTAGACCTACACGTATCTCATCTGTTAAGCTTCTATCTTGAGTTTCATTGTATCGATACTGTAGGTTGAAGAAATAACCTGCATAATATATTAATTTAGAGAGATAAAACCACAATTTAACAATAGTAAGAAATGCAGTCTCAGTCTGTTATTCTTTACCTGCAGCGTGCAAGTCATGATGGAGTTGTTTTTCCCAACGATTGTCGATGATCTTCCAATAAGCCTTGTAGTATTTGCAATTTGCTTGTATGGCTAACTTAGCTCGATCTACGGCCTTGTACAAGAAGCCCATTATAGGCTTGTCATCTCCATCGGCCAACAAAAGGACCTTTATCAAAGGCTCTAAAACCTTTAAGGTCTCACCAACAAATGGCCAATATCTCTTAGATTGTACAATCTTTACAACTTGTTTTGCTTGGGGCGTCGGCTTCTTCCCCCACTTTGATTCCAACCATTCTTGTGATGTAAATAGTTAGTGTAGCCCTCCTCTGTATTTATAAAGGCTTTCTAAAGCTATAAAGTGGGTAGCAAATCTTGTAATGCCGGGCCGTAGTAGCTCATGGTTGTCTGTATATTTCTTCATCATCGCTATGAGCCTGTTTGACTGATAGATAAAATTAGTGATCTTTTTTGCCTTCAATATCACACCTTTTATCATTTTCCTCTTAGCAATGTCTTCAATCATTAAATCCAAGCAATGTGCAGCACATGGAGACCAAAAAATATTGGGCCTTTGCTGCATGAGTACCATTCCTGCCTTCTTCATGCTTGCATCATTGTCTGTGATGATCTGAACAACACATTCTGCCCCAATATCCTCAATTACCTCATTGAAAAGCTTATTCAAGTAAGTCGCATCTTTGACGTACTCAGTTGCATCAACCAATCTAATAAAAACAGTCCCTAAAGATGAATATACTAAAAAATTCAATAGGGACCGTCTGGTGATGGTAGTCCACCCATCACATATGAGTGTGCAACCCCTCTCTCTCCAAATCCTCTTAAAGGTATTCACCCACTCCACCGTCTCCTTATATTCCTCTTCAACACAGTGGTGGCCAATCTCATACGGTGTGGGTGGTTTTATACCTGGACCATGTTCTGTAGCAGCGTCCAACATGGTCTTCAAATAGGGTGAAGTTGCCTTATTTGGTGCAATGGCTCCATCGAAAAAGAATTTCCCCACTGCCCTAACCAACCTGTTTCTTGCATAACCCATCTTCCCGCTTAAGGCTTTGGCTATAGAAGGTTGCTTTGCTGATGGAGACCTATATGCAGCAGGGTCAATTGGACCCACAACTTCTGGTCTACGAGCCTATTGTGTGGGTGATTCACTAGACTCCAACCAATCCGGTAGTCGGCGAGTATGTTTTTGACTAAACATCCGACGCGGCATCCCACCACCACCACTAACTGAGCCAGAGCCACCCCCCTCTTCATATTGGCCCCCTCTAGAAGCAGACTCATAGATCATTCTTCTCCTCTCTTCTTCCTCATTATATGATCCCATGCTCTCTCTCCTTGCTCTTTCTACATCTGATTCCCCATCATCATCTGAGTCAAGCACATACACCTCTTCTCTACATGCTTCATACTCTGCCTCTCTCCTTTTCTCAGCCACTACTTTTTTTTGCTTCCCCGCATTTAATAATGCTTGCATTTCCGTCTTTAACTCTGGGGATACCTTGGTACACTTTGCCACATTTCCCGATTTATGTGCCAAGTGTTCCTTCAATCTGGTGATTCCCCCAGTTACCACCTTACCACAATAATTGCATTTAATTTTACTCTTTTTTCCATCCACATCAGCACCATGTTGCCACGCCGGGTCAACATCACGTACCATTGTTTTCTACAAAAGAATAACACTAAACACATAATCCATAAAACAAAGTAGTTTAGATTTTGAAACATAGAAGCTTAAAATAAAATGTTTTATATCCATTTTTCAAGTACATTTAGCTTTAGAAGTTAGAACTTAGAAACATACACATGAGTTATACTTATACATTAAACCTAGAATAATAAAACAACAAAATGTTAGACAAATCATAACAAAAAAAATATTTTAATATTGATTTATTAAAAATTCCGAAAATAAATATTTAATAAATGTAAGTTTTTGTTTGGACATTCATCTAGTGACTGTGAGTAACATCAAATCTAAGTATATAATTCAATATAAAGCCCTTGGTTCATGAATTAGTGTATTACACAATCTTTAAAAAAAATAACTAAAATAATTCGGATTTAAATAATGAAAAAATAAAAAATATCACAAAAAGTGCCAAAACTCACACTTTTTTGTTCCAAAAGTGTAGATTTATCATAAACTAACACATTATAAATGCATTTGAACACTAATTTGAAAAAATGTAAATGGTATCAAGAAAAGCCCCAAATTTTGAAAAAAAAAATCTAGATCTACACCTTAAAATACTAGATCTAGGGAGAAATTAGTGAGTAACATCATATCTAACACAATATAAAGACTTTGGTTCATGTATTACACAATCTTTCAAAAAAAAAAAACTAAAATAATTCGGATTTAAATAATGAAAAAATAAAAATATTACAAAAAGTGTTAAAACTTGAATTTTTTTGCTCCAAAAGTATAGATCTAACACATGTGTAACACATCTCAACCACCTCTAAGTTATTTTGATGTTGAATCTTGAAAATAACTTCAAAAACATAAAAAAAAATGAGCTTACCAAAGAGGTCTCTTGACTTTGATTAGCTTTCCCCACATACAAATCCACCCAAAACTCTTAGATCTAAGCCTTAGGTCTCCTCCAAGCAACTTACAGCCCTTAGGAAGCTCTCTCAGGTAAGAGAATAGGTGAAAGAAATGAAGAAATGAAGGACTGCACAGGTTTTAAAAAAAAAAATTCCGTCAGCGTACATAACGGCCGTTATTTTGAATATAACGGCCGTTATAACGCTATGGCCGTTATATTCAAAATAACGGCACGTAACGGCTGTTACTTACACGATATGAAGGGACCCCGCGACATACTGGCCGTTATATGCTAAATATCAGCATGGTATCGGCCGTTACCGTTACATAACGGCCGTTATGTAACGGTAACGGCCGTTCTTTTAAACCCAGGGAACGAGCAAAATGCCATCGTCCCCCAAACACCATGCCTCGAAGAACCAGAAAGGGAAAGGAACCATTGGCGTTGTCAACACAGCTTACCGCGAACCTCCAACAAGAAAGGTCTAGAGCAAGATCTGGTCCAGCAAGCGTCCACAAGCGGGAAACTCAGTCAGGTTCATCCTCTAAGGGGGTCACAGCACCTTCCCGACGAGATAACCGTTGACTGGGGCTCTCCCGGCAGAAGGGTCCTCAGCTAGACGGAGCCCGAGCTCTGGAACGCTTCGACCTCTATGAAAGCAACTGGCTGATATCTCCATCTCAGCAGACATCCCTAGCTCAGGCAGAAGTCTCCTCTAGCTCAGGGGGCTAATGAAGCCTCCTATCATCCTTCGACTTCGATCCCCGTTAGCTTTCGATCGTACGACCCTCTACCGTCTCCCGGCACGGTCCTTTACCGTTAGCTTCAACAGCGTGATCAGCCCCTACAGCATTTTCAGCTTCGATGGCCCGTCAGCTTCGATCGTACAATCCTCTATCCGTCATACGGCACGATCCTCTGCTGTCAGCTTCGATGGCGCCGTCAGCTTCGACGACATCGGCATGACCCTCTATTGTCGGCTTCGATCGCACGACCCTCTACCGTCATATTCGACGGCACGGTCCTCTACTGTCAGCCTTGATCGCACGGTCCTCTACCGCCGTCAGTCGTCCAGAGCCCCGTGCTGCTACATCTCGGTCGCGCGCCAGATCTCGATCTCTTGCATCTCGGCTACGTGCCAGATCTAGATTTTGTGCATCGCGGCAGCAGCACCAGATTCCCCACCTCATGCTAGTGTCGCCCTCTTGCTAGCTACGCGCTTCACGCGGTTTCGGCCTCATGAAGGTCTTAGGCTACGCGCCCTGAACTGTTGCTGGTTCATCCACGTTGCTGGGCTATGGCCTCACGCATGGCTCGGCCCTCACGATGGTCTCGACCGCCATTTACGACCTCTTGCTGGTCCGTCCACGTGCTGGCTATGGCCTCATGCTTAGCTCGGCCTCCACGATGGTCTCGACCGCATTTACGACCTCTTGCTGGTCTGTCACGTGCTGGCTATGGCCTCATGCTGGCTCGGCCTCATGATGGTCTCGACCGCATTTACGACCTCATGTTGGTTTAACCACGTGCTAGCTACAGCCTCACGCTGGCTCACCCTCTTGCTGGTCTCAACCTCATGCTGGTCTGTCCACGTGGTGGCTACGGCCTCACGCTGGCTCAACCTCATGCTGGTCTGTCCACGTGCTGGCTACTACCTCACGCTGGCTCAGCCTCATGCTGGTCTCAACTTCATGTTGGTCTCGGCCACATGCATTCTCGACAAGCAGTGCCGGTCTCTAGCTTGGCAGCAGCACCAGTCTATAGCTCGCCTCCTTCTCAGCAGCAATAGCAGAATACTCCTAAACAAGAGTAGACCACTGGTAATGAGCCATCATCTCTTGGCTTTCAGCAACAATGCATTCTCCGGCTCGGCATTTGTATGAGCCTCCAGCTCGGCTGAAGCCCCATCTCGGCGGATGCCTCTTCCAGCTTGGGAGGTAGCCAGATGCCCCCTATCATCACCTAGCTTTGACCGCCCGTCAGCTTCGATCGCACGACCCTCTACCATCATTTTGGCGGCACGGTCCTCTACTGTCAGCTTCGATGGCGTCGTCAGCTTTGATGACACCGGCACGACCCTCTACTGTCGGCTTCGATCGTACGACCCTCTACCTTCATTTTGACGGCACGGTCCTCTGTTGTCAGCCTTGATCGCACGGTCCTCTACCGCCATCAGTCATCCAAAGCCACCGAGCTCACCCTGGGGTCGTTTTCTACACTCAGGCGTGACTCGCGTTCTGCAACAGAGCCACCAAGTCCTCGAGTAAATACACCGAGGCTTCTTGGCCTCCAAACAACCGCATGTTGGTCCGTCCACGTGTTGGTTTCCGCCTCACGCTGGTTTCGGCCTCATGCAGGTCTCGACCGCATTAAACGACCTCATGTTGGTCTCGGCCAGTGCCAAAAAGACTGCTCTGGCGTACCGTCCAGACTTCTCCATCTCGGCCAGTGCCAAAGAGACTGCTCTGGCGTACCGTCCAGACTTCTCCATTTCGGCCAGTGCCAAAGAGACTGCTCTTGCGTACCGTCCAAGCTTCTCCATCTCGGCCAGCGCCAGAGGGACTAACTTAGGGTTCATACACCCAGTCGCTCCTTAAACTCTGGGTTCATACACCCTGGGACTGACCTCGGGTTCATACACCCAGTCTTCCCTAAACTTTGGATTCACGTGCACATGGACTGACTTAGGGTTCATACACCCTGGGACTGACCTCGGGTTCATACACCCAGTCTTCCCTAAACTTTGGGTTCACGTGCCCATGGACTGACTTAGGGTTCATACACCCAGTCGCTCCTAAAACCTTGGGTTCATACACCCTGGGACTGACCTCGGATTCACACATCCAGTCTTCCCTAAACTTTGGGTTCACGTGCCCATGGACTGACTTAGAGTTCATACACTCAGTCGCTCCTAAAACTCTGGGTTCATACACCCTGGGACTGACCTCGGGTTCATACACCCAGTCTTCCCTAAACTTTGGGTTCACGTACCCATGGACTGACTTAGGGTTCATACACCCAGTCTGTCGCGACCCCGGACCGGGAAACTAGGGGAAAAGGGGAGGATCCGAGTCCGGGAGTCGGGACAGTGGTGGGGTGATGCCGCGCCACGTGCATCTCTTTGGCTAAACCGCACACGGAATTAAAAGAACAATTATCCGTGCACGGGATTTCCCACAGGGTTCCGCGGTGAGGATTATCTTTACACATCATCTCACATATAACCATATCAAACATATTCTCAAGATTGCGGAAGCGTGTAGCAAACCATACTAATACCATTCAAATCCATAAACAAGACTGATTTATGGTTAACATGACAAGATATCAGGATGAGCAATGATCAAGCATATTTTCCCCAAAAGTAAAGTTAAGTATATTTAGTAAATATCAGTTGATTAATGCCCCCAAAATAACGGTCAACAAAGACCGCACAACCAAATGAAACCTAAATTAAAGATATTATAAATTCCCAAAGTGTATCGTTCTCAAGGCAAGGCCGAATGTCTACACGACATCATCGGCTTGCCACTCAATCACACGCTGCGGTTCACCGACCGCCTCCTCCGGCTCCTCCTCAACGGCAATAAGCTCGGGACCTGAGTACCAAAATAAATGGATCAGACACGACGGTCTGGCAGGTGGGTGAAAAGATATAACAATAATAAAACAATGATACTATGCAAGAGTTAAGAAAACCTGCGTATAAATAATGAATTTCATAAGAAACAATGCATCATTTGTTAAACAACCACATGGACGATATAAAACAGTAGAGGTACCAAGGATAAGGAACTGTCAAGATGGCAACCACACAAAGCTAGATCCTCCCTTCACTAGCGTGAAGAGAGCACATACCCTACAGGATCATTGGCCTCAGTCACACGAGGTGAGGAGGAACAACGATAAACAGGATCATTGGCCTCAGTCACACGAGGTGAGGAGGAACAACGATAAAATACTATAATATATATATACTATACAGGACCACGGTAGCGAGCCGGGTAAACTATGCAAATTCCAGACTGCAGCTGACTATCAGGAGGGGAAGGAACCCCAAGTCGGCGGATCAAACCAACTAGGTCGTCCAAGCTCAGTGGTGCCGACTCATAGGTCAAATACGATAAATCAAATCGTGTACATATTAAAGAAACGGGGTGCTCATAGGCACAAATACACATTCGTATCTGGTCGGTCATATACAGGTTAGCAAAAGCTAAATACACTTTCAATACTCTCAAGACAGTCTAGTCATATCATGTGGGTTTGAAATCCCAAAATAGGAGTTTGGTTGAAAATCAAATACAAATAGTTTTCCATACCTTTACAGGCTAACAATGGGGTTTCTAAAATTGAATCAGTGCGAATAGGGTCCCGTATGTCGGTTATGATGAAATTTTGGTACTCTTTAAGAGTTAGAGACATTCCGGGTCCTTATACACATTGGTCAATCTAGAAAATCTCATAGAATCTCCATGATGAGTTTCCCCTTCCTCCGGACTTTACGTAATGCCTTACAAGTCCCTAAATAACAATAGGGCTCCAAATAATACCTCCCCACTACAACCCTTTGCAATTTACCCAATTCATTCATAGGTTTAAATGCATCCTTATAGGTTCAATGCCTTCAAATAAGAAGATAAGGGATAGAGCTGAATTGGACTTGAGTATGGGCTTGGAATGAATCTGGAAAATAGTCCCACAATTCTCTTAATTTACAGTTCATCTCATTTCAGTCCGATCGATCGGACCTGATGGGCGATCGATCGGTCCTGTAACGAATCTCAACCCATTTGGTTGAATTATTCTCTTGTCCAACTCCTATTCATTTCCTTTCTTTCCCCTTCTTCCATACATATCTTCACGAATAATTGGGCTATTCCTTGACCTCATTATCTCATCAAATCATCATTCAAAATCAATAAGAGTAAACCATCAAACATGATAAATCATTAAAACCATTAATGAAGACAAATCAAGATTTTGCATAAAACATGATAAAACACATGAGAATCATTTCATCCACTTGCCTTGGGTCCAATTGCAAATCAATTCGAGCTCTAATCACCTCTTAGGCCCCCAATCAAACACCTATACACAAAACCCCCAAATCCAAACCCTAGAATATCAAAATCCAAGTAAAACAAAACGAGATCTTTCAATAATTGAAATAGAGCTACCCTAGGGCTAAACAAACAAGATTATAAAACTTTTAGGAAGATCACTTACAAGGAAGTTCTTCAAAAAGCAAGGTGTTGTCCAAAGCAAGTTTTGGAGTGGGCGGTTTTCTTCAAAAATGGTGTCAAGATGAAGACCTTGAGACGAGGAAGAAGATTATAGCAACTAATTTTCCATTAGCACTAGTTTAGTGGGGGATTGAAGATGAAGAAGCACGAAAAGGTAAAGGAAAACCCTTAGGGCTGGGATTTCTCTTTTCCTCTTGGGTTTTTGCCAGAAATGGGAAAAAGAAGAAGAAGCTTTCTATATATAGTAAGTGAGGATGGGGCCCACAACTTAAAGAACTTCTCGGGCTCAAAACATGGTTTTCGAGGCTTCAAATGAATTCGACGAAGAAGACAAAGTTGATCGGCAAAATTTCTAGTTTCCAAAAAGTATATATTTTGCACATTTTCGTGACATTGAAATCAGTGTCCATATTTTGGATAAAAAGACCATTTTGCCCTCAATTAGAGAGAAATCGGGTTTAAGGTCCTCAAAAGAAAACGATGTCAACATGAAAGTTGTAGGGATTAACAAGATAAGTCCAATGGGGTTAAAAACACGATTTTTTTGGAAATCATCAGTAAACCCCCGATCTCACACAATACGTAATAAGAACCCCCAAAGGGTCCCACAAATCAAAAGGCTCTCCAAATTCCCCAAAGCTATCATAAAAGCTATTCCGATTCCCAACTAATCCAAAACCACTAAACACACTTAAACTAAAACACAACTTAATCGACTCTAAACGAGGTCTCTCAGGTCGGGGTCTTACATCCTCCACCCCTTAGGACATTTGGTCCTCCAAATGGAAATTAAAACTCACCTCCGGTAGGAGATGTGGGTACTTCTTCTGAACTTGATCCCGTAATTCCCAAGTTGCTTCTTCCGGTCCATGATTCTCCCAAAGTACCTTGACCCACTGAATAGTCCGAGTTCTCAATTCTTGTTCCTTGGTGCCAATGATTTGCTTAGGCTTCTCAACATAGGTCGCATCTTCTCGAATTTCTAACGGCTCATAACGGAGTATGTGTAGTCTGTCAGGAACGTACTTCTTCAACATAGACACATGAAAAACATTGTGTATGCCGGAGAGCTCAGGCGGTAAGGCTAACCTGTAAGCCACATCACCAATCCTACTCACAATGTCATACGGTCCAATGTACCTCCTAGACAATTTGCCCTTCTGTCCAAACCTCAAAGTTCCACGAGTGGGTGACACATTCAAGAAAACCTTATCTCCTTCTTTGAACTGTAAATCCCTTTTGTGAGAGTCTGCATAACTCTTCTGTCTACTCTGAGCCACTTTCAGACGTTCTTGGATCAACTTGACCTTGTCACTTGTCTCACTAACAATGGTCGGTCCATGGAAACTGCGAGTACCAACTTCTTCCCAACACACAGGTGTCCTACACCTTCTGCCATACAAGGCCTCAAAAGGTGCCATACCGATACTCGAGTGGAAACTGTTGTTGTAAGCGAACTCACACAACGGTAAGGCTTCATCCCACTGAGTCTTGAAATCTAACACACAAGCTCGAAGCATATCCTCAAGTGTCTGAATTGTCCTTTCCGACTGACCATCGGTCTGTGGGTGATAGGCTGTGCTGAACTGTAACTTCGTACCCATAGACTCATACAATGTCTTCCAAAATCTTGAGACAAATCTGTTGTCTCTATCGGATGTGATGGAAACTGGCTGTCCATGACGACTGACAATCTCTGTGACAAACAACTGTGCCAAAGGTAACATATGCATTTTCTTTCCAGTCTTCATTGGTAGGAAATGAGCTGACTTGGTGAGACGGTCCACTATGACCCAAATAGCATCATTGCCCTTACTAGTCTTCGGTAAACCCGATATGAAGTCCATGGTAATATGCTCCCATTTCCATTCCGGAATCTCTAATGGCCGTAGTAACCCTGGAGGCTTCTGGTGTTCTGCCTTGATCAACTGACATGTCATACAACGAGAGACGAAAGCTGCTATCTCTCTCTTCATGTTATTCCACCAAAATCTGCCCTTCAAATTCTGATACATTTTCGTACTGCCCGGGTGTATGGAATACTTGGTATTGTGAGCCTCAGACATGATATCATTCCTCAAGTCCTCCAAGTTAGGCACACACAGACGGTCTCGGTAATACAAAACCCCATCTACAACCCGAAAATCCGGACGATCTGCTAAGTGTTCAAAGATCTTAGTCAACTCTGGGTCTTGCAACTGATTCTCTTTGATCTTCTGAATGAAAGAAGGCTCTGACACTAACATGTTTGCTAACATGACACCCTCTCTTAGTGGCTGAAAATCCACTCTCATCTCCTCTAACTGCTGTACCACATAAGTTCCCCGAAGACTTGCCATGCTCACTGACTTTCTGCTCAAGGCATCTGCAACTACATTCGCTTTTCCCGGGTGATACCTGATTGGAAAATCATAGTCTTTAATATATTCCATCCATCTCCTTTGCCTCATGTTCAACTCCTTCTGAGAAAACAAGTACTGTAGGCTACGGTGATCGGAGTGAACCTCAAACTTCTCTCCATAGAGGTAGTGTCTCCACATCTTCAAAGCTAAAACAACTGCGGCTAACTCGAGATCATGTGTTGCATAGTTCTTCTCATGATCTTTCAACTGCCGAGATCCATATGCAACTACCTTCCCATCTTGCATTAGCACGCATCCAAGCCCAACATTAGAAGCATCGGTAAAAATGGTAAAACCGCCGCTCCCAGATGGCAAAGTGAGGACTGGAGCTGTAGTCAATCTCTCCTTCAGCTCTTGAAAACTAGCCTCACACTTGTCTGTCCAGACATATGGTGCATTCTTCCTTGTCAACTTCGTCAAATGTGATGCAATCGACGAAAATCCTTGTACAAACCTCCGATAATATCCTGCCAATCCAAGAAAACTCCTGATTTCTGATGCATTCTTCGGTCTACCCCAATTCATGACTGCCTCAATCTTGGACGGGTCCACTGATAATCCTTCTTTGGAGATGATATGACCCAAAAATGTGACTTGGTCCAACCAAAATTCACACTTACTAAGTTTTGCAAACAACTGATTCTCCCTCAAGAGCTGAAGTGCTATCCTCAAATGTTCTTCATGCTCTCCTTTGGTCTTGGAATACACCAAAATATCATCAATAAACACCACTGTAAACTGATCCAAATACTCCGCAAATATTTTGTTCATCAATGCCATGAAAATTGCCGGTGCATTAGTCAAACCAAATGGCATCACTAGAAACTCATAATGTCCATATCTTGTCCGAAAGGCTGTTTTTGGTATATCTGAATCTCTAACTCTCAACTGATGGTAGCCTGACCTCAAATCAATCTTCGAAAAATAAGCAGCTCCTTGCAACTGATCAAACAGTTCATCTATCCTTGGCAATGGATATTTGTTTTTGATGGTCACTTGGTTCAATCTTCTATAGTCAATACACATTCTCATAGAACCATCCTTCTTCTTTACAAACAAAACTGGTGCTCCCCACGGTGACACACTAGGTCTCACGAAACCTTTGTTCAAAAGTTCTTGCAATTGCATCTTCAACTCTCCCAATTCTGTCGGGGCCATTCTGTAAGGTGCGATAGATATCGGAGCGGTCCCCGGTAACAACTCGATAGTGAAGTCTATCTCTCTAATGGGTGGCAATCCTGGTATCTCCTCTGGGAAAACATCTGGAAATCCACAAACAATTGGGATCTCCTCCACCCCTTGGGACCGTTTATCCTCCGTGATAAACGCCAAATAACCATCACAACCACTTTTTAGAAGCCTATCAGCCTTCAACGCTGAAATAAACCCTGCACCAGAACTACTCCTCTCTCCCTGAAACAACACCCCTGCTTGGGTCTCCTCTAACTTAAAAGTTAGGGTCTTATGGAAACAATCCATCGTAGCATGGTATCCTGCTAACCAATCCATCCCTAGGATGACATCAAAATCCTGCATCTCTAATAAAATGAGATCTGCCGGTAATACTACTTCTCCTATCATGACTGGGCAACTAGGGTAAAAAATTCTACAAACAACTTCCTTACCTAAAGGAGTAGTCACAGTCAGAATGAAACTCAACTCTCTAGCATGCATATCAATCAACATAGCAAATTTTGGAGATAGGAATGAGTGGGTAGAGCCAGGGTCAAACAAAACCTTAGCATCAAAACCACAGACGAGAAGTGTACCTTCCACTACATTGCCTTCCGCCTCCGCATCAGCTCTATTGACAGCATAGAGTTGTGCCCTTTGTGGTGGCCTGTTCTGCCCTTGCTGTTGCCTGCCTTGTGGTGCATTCCTATTCTGATTCTGAGGACGCTGATTCTGATTTTGATTCTGCCCTTGCTGACGGGCCGGTTGTTGCTGTTGTTGTTGTGGCCTAAACTGTTGCTGAGGTGCCTGTTGTTGTAGTGGCCTTGCTTGATTCTGAACCACTAACGCATTCTGAGGTGGTGCCTGACGCTGTACTCCCTGTTGTTGTCTATTCTGTCTTGGGCATTCCCTCATCTGATGGTCCATCGAACCACATCTAAAACATGCCCCCGTGATAGAACGGCACTGGGCATTCCCATGATATTTTCCACAATGGATACAAGCTCCTTGATTCTGTGCATTCTGCTCTTGTCTTGGCCTCTTGTTCTGATTGTTCCTCTGTTGATTGCTCTGCTGCTGTTGGCCTTGACCCTTTCCCTGGTTCTTGATAATTTTGTTATGGAAGTTCTCAAATTTGTATGCTCTCTTGACAGCTTCTTCAAAGGTAACGGGTGGTACAACCCCGGTAGCATCCCTCTCAATAATCGGGTGAAGTCCCTCAAGGAACTTGGTTATCTTCTTCTCCTCGTGTCTACTAACTCCGGTGCATACCTTGACAATCTCTCAAATTTGGTGAGGTATTCGAGGACTGACATGTTTCCTTGCACAAGTTGCTGAAATTCTACTGCCTTTTGTCTCTTGACATGTGTAGGTACATATTTCTCTCCAAACTGTCTCTTGAAGCTAGCCCAAGCTTCTGCATCAGCCATTGTCCTGTATTCTGCCTTGACGGTCTTCCACCAAATATCTGCTAAACCCACAAACATAGAGGCTGCAAGTTGTACACGTTCTACACCGGTACATATGAAGATCTCAAATATATTTTCAGTGTGCTCAAGCCAATCATCTGCTGCCATTGGGTCCTCAGTCCCCAAAAATTCTTTCGGTCCTCTCTTCCTGAACCGCTCATACAACACATTAGGATCATTCCCTCTAATATTCACCGGACCGGGTGGTGCAACTAGGATTGGTTCCAGTCTCCTCTCTAATATCCCCAACAACTGTGCCTGCATTTGAGCTATCTCCCTAGCATGATCCTCGTCTTTCTTAAGCATCCGTTCTTGCAATCTGGTCTGTGTCTCATATGCTTGTGCTTGGAGCCTAGCCTGATTCTCATTGGCCTGGCATTGTTGGTCTATCATAGCCTGCATCATCTGTTGGAATTGGTTCTGCATGTTGTTGTCTTGTGGTTCCTCTCCAATAGGCTCTGTATTCTCACTGTTACTGGCAACGTGATTACTGCTTGCAGTTCTTTTGCGATGTGGCATAACGCTGCAAAACAAATTGTTAGCACATATAAATCAAGTACAGGGTGGTCACACATTGCTCACACGATTCTATCTAACGAATCCTCGCCACGTACTTAAGATTTCTAGTTTCTTTTAATTGCCTGAAACATGTCCCGCTCTGATACCAGTCCTGTCGCGACCCCGGACCGGGAAACTAGGGGAAAAGGGGAGGATCCGAGTCCGGGAGTCGGGACAGTGGTGGGGTGATGCCGCGCCACGTGCATCTCTTTGGCTAAACCGCACACGGAATTAAAAGAACAATTATCCGTGCACGGGATTTCCCACAGGGTTCCGCGGTGAGGATTATCTTTACACATCATCTCACATATAACCATATCAAACATATTCTCAAGATTGTGGAAGCGTGTAGCAAACCATACTAATACCATTCAAATCCATAAACAAGACTGATTTATGGTTAACATGACAAGATATCAGGATGAGCAATGATCAAGCATATTTTCCCCAAAAGTAAAGTTAAGTATATTTACAAAATATCAGTTGATTAATGCCCCCAAAATAACGGTCAACAAAGACCGTACAACCAAATGAAACCTAAATTAAAGATATTATAAATTCCCAAAGTGTATCGTTCTCAAGGCAAGGCCGAATGTCTACACGACATCATCGGCTTGCCACTCAATCACACGCTGCGGTTCACCGACCGCCTCCTCCGGCTCCTCCTCAACGGCAATAAGCTCGGGACCTGAGTACCAAAATAAATGGATCAGACACGACGGTCTGGCAGGTGGGTGAAAAGATATAACAATAATAAAACAATGATACTATGCAAGAGTTAAGAAAACCTGCGTATAAATAATGAATTTCATAAGAAACAATGCATCATTTGTTAAACAACCACATGGACGATATAAAACAGTAGAGGTACCAAGTGATGGACCGCGCTCCTGCTTGGTTCTACCGAGGTCGGCGGACGTGGGAGTCCGTTTGGTTCCGACCCTTTCGTAACCGGGGGGCAAGGGCGTGCATCAACATTTCTTTTTTTTTTTGGGGTGTGCCAGATTTTCTATTTTTACTTGGAATTGCAAGTGGTGATCCGGAGATCAACCTTCGCAAGTAAAAAGGAAATCAACTTCTTTCAAGTTTTCCATTGCACATATATTTAAGAAAAGAGACATTTTTCTTGATTTGCCGTGAAAGGCGATTTTTTTTGGCATTTATAGCCGATTTTGGCGTTTATAGCCGATTTTGGCGTTTATAGCCGATTTACAATCCTTATCAATAATGAAAGACAAGAGTTGTGATTTTTGTCTCTTTTGAAAAAAATACAAACTACAATGAAAAGCAAGAAAAGGAGGATCTAACTTCTCAGGAGATTGTGGGGGACTCGTTTAGATTGACGGTCGCAAGCCATACGTGGGCTTCGCCATCATCCATGCAGATGAGAACAGAGGATGCTATCGATTCGCTTGGCTTGGCTATAACCTCGGGTTTTTAGAAGACAAAGACCAAAGGAAGGTCCTATGTCCAATAAAAAACCGAGTAGACGGGCTGAAAAGCCATATCTAAGCCATTGGAGGCAGGAGGAGAAGGCAAGGACCTTGGGGGGGTACCCCCCAAGGGACTTTTGTCACCTTGTTGCGGTGGCCGGTGTAGAACTTCCGCAGAGTTTTCTCTCTTTTTCTTTTCTCTGGATTTCTGACTGCTGTCTGTTGATGTTCGTTGTCTGTGTGTTGTGTCCTTTCTTCTTGGAGAGCCCTCCTATTTATAGGCTTTTAGGTAGCCTTTTAGGTGGGTTTATGGGCTTTTATTGTCATTAAGCCGCATAATGGGAGGAGTTACAAAATTGAATTGTTTATTTTGTAACTCCTTTTTCTTGGCTTCTGATTGGCCGGAGGAGATTGAGGGCATTTAATCGCCTTTAATCGCCATGATGGGAGGAGTTTCACGGGTTAAATGCCATGAATCTCTTGACTTGTAACTCCCGAATGCTTGCTTCTGATTGGGCCGTCCAAAGAAATGGATTAATGACTGTAATAAAGTTAGTCAATTAATCGCATTAAGTGGTCGCCGAGCAGCTGAAGAGTCGCGGGCCGTGCCACGTCTTTTGAGATTCTTCTGTTGATGATCATCGATGGATCTTCATGTAGATCGACATCAGATGATCATGTAATTTCAGGTGTTTGTTGCCAACAGCGGGTCGGTGCCATCTGTCCTGTCGATTTCTCGATCGGTCGGGTGGAAAGCACACTTTTTTTGGTTGACCGGGTGGCGATCAATACTGTCTTCGATACTCTTGATGATTTACCCGTGTTTTGGACGGATGTCAGAGGACTTGGTGTCTCAAAAGCATGAATTTTGGAAAGTACCAGAGGCTGGGCTCCTCGAATCGCGAAAAAACGGCGAAAACCGGGGTTTCCGGGGCCTTCCCGGCGACCCCGGGGTCCAAGGTCGCCGGCGACCCTGGCCCAGGGTCGCAGGGGTCTGCGACCCTGGGGGGTTTTCCCCCTTTCGTGTCCCGTTTTGCGTCCGTTTTTGCTTTTTTTCTGATTCTTTTTTTTTCTGTACTTTTCCTTGACATTTGGACCATTTATTGGCCTGATTTCTTTGTAGGAAACCTGATGAGAATCCTTGCATTTTGTTTTGCAAAGTTTCCAATTTCCTGAGAAAGCCGAAGACTTTGTCGCGCAGAGCTGCCGATTTTCCGTCAGAAGCTGAAACTGGGTCAAACGATGTCGGAATGACCTGAAATTTGGTGTGAAGCCTCCTGAGCAATAAATAAGACCAACCATAGGCTTTTGTTTGAGTTTCGAAGCCGTTTGGGGTCCTATCACCTGCAGACTTGCTTTTTTATCGCGATGAAGATGTCGCGGTTTGATGTGTGGTCAACCGATGTCCGATTGACTTGAAATTTGACAGGGAACCTATTGGAGTCATTTTAAGATGATCCATAGGTTCTGCCTTGGAAACCATGGTCCCGGAGAGCTTTTGTCGTCGAGAGGCCTGATTTGGCTGTCGGAGAAGCGAAGTTAGGCCAAATGATTTTGAAATGGCCCGAAACTTCTTGTGTACTCCTCTTTTGGCTGTCTGGAAGAATCTTGCAGTTTTTGTTTGATTCTGACAAGATTTGATTTTTGGAAGCAGCATTGCCTATTTATGGCAGGTTGCGACTTCATGTAGCTCTTTGGATCTTGAAAAGGCAAAGTGACATTTTTGGTGTCAACAAATGCCCCCTCGAGGTACAGCGGCGAGTTGCTTAACTTTTGTAGTCGATGTGCCTCGAAGAGATTTTTTTTTTTTTTGAAGGAGAGCCTGTGACTTGACCAAGAGTCTTTGAGCAATCTTTCTTTTTGGTATTTGTAGCCTTTTGAGCTTCCAGGGGAATTTTATGGTAGTGAAAGGGATCTCGTACCATCTCGAGGCAAAGTTTTGAAGATGACATCAGGGATGTGGATTTGGGTTTTGACCTTGTGACCTAACAGGCTATATGTGGCAGGTTAGGGGGTCGGGTTTGGTTTTGATCGTGTGTCCCAACAAGCTGTATGTGGAATGTTGGGGGACCAATTTTGGTTTTGATCTTGTGACCTAACAGGCTGTATGTGGCAAGTTAGGGGATCGGGTTTTGGTTTTTGGTTTTGGTCTTGTGACCTAACAGGCTGTATGTGGCAAGTTAGGGGACCAGGATTTGGTTTGATGGAATGTCAATTTCAAGAATTTGGCTCAATTTGGTAGATGAGGCTTGATGGTTTGATTTTTGGAAGCTCATGGGGCTTGGAATTTTCTTTTGTATGGTCCAATCAACTCAAAAGAGGCATGGAACCATTTTTGTATGCTCTTGGTAAGAGGGATTTCTCTTTGACTAAAAGCCCAAAATATATATATATATATTTTTTTTTTTTGTGTGCCTAGGTGGTCAAACCTGGCTCATATGGGCTAACCCATGGGACCTTAAGCTTTTGAAATAGCTTAGATCTCATATGGTGTCATTTTTGTAAAGAATATCCAAAAATATCTCATTTGGATAGAGAATATCTAAGAATATCTTTACATGGAGAGAATCTCTCATGATCCCTTTATTTTTGGGATAGAATATCTCAAGATATCTTTCTTTTGGGAAAGAATCCGTCATAGATTATATCTTTTAGGAGAAAATCTCTCAAGATCCCTTTATTTTGGGATAGGATATCTCAAGATATCTTTCTTTTGGGAAAGAATCCGTCATAGATTATATCTTTTAGGAGAAAATCTCTCAAGATCCCTTTATTTTGGGATAGGATATCTCAAGATATCTTTCTTTTGGGAAAGAATCCGTCATAGATTGATTTTTGGGAGAAAATCTCTCATTGATTTCTTTTTTGGGAGAGAATCCCTCAAGATATCTTTCTTTTGGGAAAGAATCTTTCTAATCTCTTTCTTTTGGTAAGGTTACTAATTAGTAACACTTACCTCTTTCTTCTTTCCTTCTTTGGTTTGCTCTCTTCTATAAAAGCAAGGAGGAGGTTGGATCTCTTGCTCTTATTACTTTCTTTTGCAATAATCTCAAGAGGGCTTCAAGACCAAAAGCTTTTCTTCTTCAAGATCTTTAAGACTTTTCTTCTTCTTCTCCATTAATGGCTTCAGGTAAGTTCTTCTTTTTCAAGAAAACTCCATTGTAGGAAAAAAAGTTCTTTCTTTTTTGTTTCTTTCTTTTCTTTTCTTCTTTTTTTTTTCACGTGTTTGCCTCCTTTTTTTTTTCACACGTTTTTTTTTTGCTTTCTTTTCTTTTTTTTTTTTTTCATGTTTGTTTTTGTTTTTTTTTTTTTTTTTGTGTGGGCCGTACGGACAGATCCGTACGGATCTGGCCGTACGGCCACGTGGCCTGTGGGCCACGGCCTGTGGGCCAGCCCATTTTTTTTCTTCTTTTTTTTTTCTTTCCCTCCCCTTTTTTTTTTTTTTTGAGAGAGTTTCGTTTCCTTTTTTGTTTTCTTTCTCCTCCCTTTTTTTTTAGAGAAAGTTTCTTTTCTTTTCTCTTCTTTCTTTTTTTTTTGTTTGCTCATCATGATAATGCATTTTTTTTTTGCAAATCTAGATGTTCATGCATGCCTTTAATTTGTAAATTAGATTTGTAGCATGATGTGATTGCATACCTGAAAGTTTTTGCAAATTTGGGAACTTGGAGCTCGCAGTGATGTTGAGCCCTTCCTGATTTTGCGGAGACTTTTAGGTTTCGAAAGTTTGGAGTTTCGGAGCTCGCAGCGATGTTGAGCCCATCTTCAAGCTTTCTATTTCTTTCGGGATAGTTCCTTTTCTTCGGAATTGCCCCGTCATCATGTCAAAATTTCGCCAGATTTTTTTTAGCGAGATTCTGTCATTTTGATGTTTGATCTTTTTCTTTTCCATCCTTTTCAGGTGGTTCCTCCAGAGCGAACAAGGGTAAAGAGCCTGCTACAAGCGTACCTCGTCGATCTTCTAGATCCTCTAATCCGGCCGTTCAGCAGGCTTTCGAGAAGGTCCAGTATGTTGAGAGAAATCTGGAAGAGTGCGACTCCCTCAACAGAGATGAGATGAGGCAGCGACTGATCACTCTCAAGGGAGAGGAATTCTATAAGATCATGGTAAGCAGTCGTCCATGGGTGATGGAAGATCAGAGCATTTTGCCCAAGCCTACCTTCTTCTTTGGTGATGCAGTCCCTGATGACATTACATACCAGAGGAGATCTTTTCAGTTTTCCTTCACAGCAGATGGTGAGAAGAAGACTGTTACTACCCGGTCGATGTTTGATCGCACCGTCTCGATTCTGAGCCTTGCCCCCACGTGCCCTAAGAGGGAAGATCCTCCAAGTTGGGTGAGAAGGACAAATGTAATCAAGACCGGGGTTTTTGTTGGCGGTTCTCCTGGATATACGGAGAGGTCGCCTGTTGACATGGACTTGTTGATGCCATCAAGCGGCTACCAGGGCTCTGATTATCCGTCGGTCGATTTGAGACCGGTGGGCCTTGGTATTTTCAGCGGTGACGGCAGCAATTGGATCAAGCCTTTTCGACTTCGAGGTCGTTTCAATGCTGACTCCGAGTGGAAGTCGTGGACTGATCGCGTCCTGCTGATTGGTGGCGCCGTTTTGAAGGAAGCCGGGATTTTTGATGCGGTCCGTGCCTTTAGGGAGACCGTGATCTTTTCCGATGAGGCCTTCATGGCTATGCTGGAGTCATTTCTCCCACAAACCAATACCTTCGTTGTGACGAATGGTGAGATTGGTTTTTCTTTGAAGGAGCTGAGCGCTATTACCGGATTGCCCATCCTCGGCAAACTCTATGAGGAGTTTATGCCGATTGACAGCGTCCTCGAGGGGCAGTCTGAGGAGTTCAGGCTTTTATACTTTCAGCTCGTCGCCTTCTATGATTTTTTGAAGGAGAAGGGGGGTTCGAAAGTTAGATCCAGCAGTTGGAAGAGTTTTTGCTCTTCATTCCCCAACTTTTTTGATAGTAGGGAGCCTTCTGATAGCATGACCCAGGAAGCTGGAGCTCAGGATCCAAGTTCAAAGAAGATCTTGGCCATGCAAGAAGAGTTGATAGATTTCTGTGCAAGTACAAACGCCATATGTCCTGAGATTGCACTGCGGAGAGATCTCGCTGTTTACCTCACTTATTGGCTTGGTGAGGCTATTTTTGCTGGAGGAGATGGAACGCACATCAGGCCGCATTGTATTTTCCCGGCTTGTCAGATGGCGTTTGGAGAGCAGGTTGCTTTGGTGCCAGCTCTTTACTCCTACCTGTGTACCGAACTGCAGGCTGCTGCTTTTCTAGTTCGGCTTGGGCTTCCCATGAATAGGGTATTTTCAGCCCATATCTTTTATTCGTGGTATGTATACCACTGTCCTGGCTTCCATCGGCTGGGTGCTGCACAGGATGATGATCCTCTGATGATTCGACTGGCTAAGGGCAAAGCCGTGTCCGAATCACTTTTGTTTGCCCGTATGAGGATCCGACGGTTCAGGGACGTCGAGATGGGGCAATCTTCAGTAAAGCTTTCTCCGGAGTTGCGGAAGAAGGCTTTTGATTTTGGTGCCTCCCGAGACTCTACCAGGGCGGGGTCGGGAAGGCATTATTCCTTGACAAATGCAGAGAGAGAGTGGCTTTTCAGCATACGTGTCGGCACGATGGTGTACCGTAGACATCTTTTCGTCGACATCCAGCCGTATGTACCCTCTCGCTTTGCTTTGCAGCTTGGCTTTTCTCAAGGCGTTGTTGGAGCGCCTTCAAGCATGGTGAAGCGCTTTGGAGGCTTACAGGACGGGAGAAATGCATGGGCTTTTTATAGTGCTGAAGACACTACAGCCATGATTTCTTATCCTGTGCTGCTGACTTCTCGGACTGCCGGCTTTGCGAAGTGGTTCGCGGAGAGCTTTTCGGCATATCGGGGGCTTTCCAAGAAGGAGCTTGATGTGAAGCTGGCATCTGGAAAGGGCCTTGGAAAGTCGGATGGCATCCGGCGAGAGGAAGTTTGGGCCTTCCTTTCTGGAGAGAAGCACAAGATAGGCTTTCTCGGTGACCAGGGCGTCATCGGTTCTGAAGCTGTTCGAGAAATACCTGACGAGGCTTTGGAGCAGCTAGAACAGGAGGAAGCCGAACTTGGCGCTTGGATGCAGGCGGCACAGAGGCAAGCTTCCGTGGAGTCTACTGGCAAGAGCAGACCATCCAGTGATGAGTCAAGTGGGAAACCTGACTCTGACGGCGGGGCAGGTTCCTCTAAGAAGCGAGCCCGCAGAAGTAAGAGGAGGATCCGTTGCTTCCAGAGCAAGAGATGCCAGAGGTTGATCCAGAGGTAGAGATTCCTGGGACCAGCTCTGACAATGTTGAGGAGATTCCTCGCACTGAGATTCCTTCCCGAGCAGGAGCAGCCTCAGCTGGAAAGAGCTCTTTTGTTACTCTTTCAACAGATGATGACATGAGTAGCCGACCAACGGAGTTGGGCGAATCCTCAGCTGGGCCATCTCTTCTTTTTGCGAAGAAGGTGGTGGTGCGAGTCGTGAGCTCTTGGATTGAGACTCTCTTTTCTGGGCACTTGGAAGTCGGATTTGGCATGATCCAGCATGTGCAGGAGATTCTCAGCGATGCTGAAGAGGCTGGTCTGGATGTCACAGGTGCCAGGGCGATCGTTGATAGGATCATTGCACTGGGTGACAAGTGGTTTGAGACCGTGAGTTTGGCTGATGACCAGTTCTTCAAGGAGATATTCCTGGACCCTGCTGATAAGGCTAAGTCTGACCTGGATGAGGCTACAGAAAGCAGGAAGCTGGCAGTCCGAAAGAGGAACTTATAAGAGATAGCCATCATCAAGCTGACACATGACCTCAACATCCTTGACAGGGAGGTCGATGAGGCCAGGAAACGTCTTGAGCATTTGCAGGCACAAGTCGCTGCCAAGTGGACTGCCATAATAGAAGCTCGCGACAGGGAGAGTGCCCTGATTCACCAGGTTGCAGATGCCAAACGGGTTCTCAAAAGGAAGTCTGATGAGGATGAACAATGGCAAACTGCTCGAGGTAAGCTTCCTGGTGTGAGAGAAGGGGTACAGCCCACTCCAGCATCTCATGGCAAGTTCCTGAAGAAGTGTGCCTTGGAATCCTTGACAGCTGAGGCTAAAAGTCTGCTTGGGGAGCTGAACTCTTGGCTGGAGACCATTTTTGATTGAGCTCCTGTATACAGAAACCATCCTTCTTTCTTTTTTTTTTTTTTTTGGTACCACTTGTATTTTTTTGGTACTTATTTTTTGTAGTGCTTGTGAACACTTTCTTTTTTTTTGGTACCACATGTATTTTTTTTGGTACTCTTTTCTTTTTTTGTTATGTAGTGCTTGTGAACACTTTCTTTTTTTTTGTTATCCCTACGCTCACTTTAATCTTTTTGTGATAAAAGTAATTGCTAAATGGGATGCTCTCTTTTTTTTTTTGTTATCCCTACGCTCACTTGAATCTTTTTGTGATAAAAGTAATTGCTAAATGGGATTGATTTTTTTTTTTGTTATCCCTACGCTCACTTGAATCTTTTTGTGATAAAAGTAATTGCTAAATGGGATTTGATCAAAAGGTTGTCATTTTGTGAAAATCTTTTGTCAAGTGATTGTTTTGGCATAAAAGCCAGGTTTTTTGTTTGTGGCATGGAAGCCAATTTTGGCATGAGAGCCAGCGCCTTTTTTTTTTTTTGTGGCATTGATAGCCGAGTTTTTTGAAATCCAAGTTTTTTTTTTTGTGTGGCATTGATAGCCGGTTTTGTTTTTGGTGGCATTGATAGCCGGTTTGTGGCATTTATAGCCTATTTTGATGGCATTTATAGCCGGTTTGGTTTTCAAAAATGCAAGTATCGGCTAAAAGTCGCCTCCCTGCTGAATGTTCTTGCAAGTATCGATGGAATGTCGCATCCTTGCTCATTCGGTTGCGAGTATCGATGGAATGTCGCATCCTCGCAGATTTGGGTGCAAGTATCGATGGAATGTCGCATCCTTGCTTTTCAAAAATTTTGGTTTTGCGGGTACTGACTTGATGTCGTTTCCCCACGATTTTTGAGATTTGTGGTTTGCTCGAACCTTTGGGTTATGGATATCAACTGAAATGTTGCGTCTCCATGGTTTTTTAGGTTTCTTTTTTTTTTTTTTGAACCTTTGAAATTTGGGTTGTGGATATCAACTGAAATGTTGCATCTCCACAGTTTTGGATTTTGCAAGTATCGACGAAATGTCGCTTCCCTGCGATTTTGGAAGTGTCGAACGTGGTTCGCTTGCTTCCGATTTGTGCGAGTATCGACTAAGCGTCGCTTCCTCGCGGGTTTTTGAAAAAACCATTTTTTTTGTTTAAAGACACGAGGGTCATAAATTTTGACCTAAAACCATTTTGACGGTAAAAGGCAGGGTGGACTAGGGTGGAAATTCCTGAATCCGGATTTTGTTTCAAACCATGAATTTTGGGTTCAAGGGTTGAAAATTTTGGTCAAGTTAGGAAAGGTTCCTAAACTTGGATATATATTTTTTTTTTTGAACAATGAAACGATGAAAGTAAGCATTGTTTTAGATTTCTAGAAATTTCAACATTTGATATGAAAATTCTAAAAAAGGGTGGGTTTAGCGAGCGTGTACCTGGAAACCGGTTTTGGCCATACAGGCATTGCTCTTACCCGGTTGGGTAAGTCTTCAAGGGTAGTACCGCTTTAAGAACTTGCCATTGATGGGCAGCATACATCTGTCACCTTCCATGTTTAGGAGTGCGTATGCGCCATTGGAGAAAACTTTGTCGATGACGTAGGGTCCCTCCCATTTCGGCTCAAATTTGCCTTTGGACTTGTGAGCGAAGACCATTGGTCTTTTTACCGCAAGAACCAAGTCATTCTTTTTGTCGGCGCGTTGCCTGACCTTTTTATCGAAAGATCCTGCCATACGTGCTTGGTAAAGTTCAATGCTTTGTTGAGCTTCGAGCCGTCTCTCATCGAGATTGTCCAGCTCATGGAGCCGCAATTTGACATTGCTTTCTTGAGTCATGTCATTTTGCAAGGATACCCTCAAGGAAGGAATTTGTACTTCCAAGGGCACGACAGCTTCGCATCCATAGACCAAGGAGAATGGTGTGCTATGGGTTGGTCCTCGAACGGTGGTTCGATAGGCCCACAAAGCTTCAGACATTTTGTCGCTCCAGTCTCTTTTGTGATTAGAGACCATTTTTTTGAGGATTTTGCAGAGTGTCTTGTTGAAAGCTTCTGCTAACCCGTTTGCTGCCGGATTGTATGGAGTCGAAGGACAGCTTTGAATTTTGTATTTGTCGCAGAACCTGTAGAATCGATGATCCCGGAACTGTGGCCCGTTATCATGGACGAATCTTTTGGGTATACCGAAACGACAAATGATGTTGGTGCGTAGGAACTGAAGGACTGATGAGGTCTTCATTTCGTTAAACGCAAATGCTTCTGACCACTTGGAGAAATAATCCGTAGCGGCGAAGATGAAGCGATGACCTTTGCTTGAAGGGGGAGAAATAGGACCTATGATGTCCATACCCCAGGCTTCGAAAGGCCATGAGATCGCTGTAGGATGTAGCCATTCTGGAGGCATGTGAATGTAATCTCCATGAACTTGGCATTGTTGGCAGCGCTTAGCAAATTGCATTGCGTCAGCTACCATGGTAGGCCAGTAATATCCTAACCTTTTTATCTGATCATAGAGCTTAGGTCCAGCCTGATGAGCTCCGCAAAGACCAGCATGAACTTCTTTGAGTGTTTCTTTAGCCTCTTGTTGTGACAAGCAGCGTAGAAGTACTCCGTTGAAGGATTTCCTGTAAAGGATTTTTGAAGGAATATCCAAATGGAAGCTTGGGGTTCGCCTTTGGATGCTTACCCGTTCTTTTGGATCTTCAGGTAGGATTCCGAACATAATGTAATCAATGAACGGATCCCTCCAGTCGCCAATTGAAGTTTGAAGGATTGAAATCCGACTTCCGACCACTTGGTGGCATTCAGCAACTGCTTGGTGTGTGTTAAGAGGAGGAAGGATTCTTCTTTCGCACACTGTGACTTGCATGTTTTCCCCTTCCTGGATTGCCATGGATGCGGCAAGTCCGGCTAGGGCATCTGCACGTATTTTTTCACCTCTACGAATGTGGGTGATGTGACAGATGTCAAATTTTTGCAGAAGTGACTGTGCCTTGTTGTAGTAGGGCGGCAAATCTGGCTTCCTGACTTCAAATTTCTGATTCATCTGGTTGACGATCAGTTGAGAGTCTCCAAAGACTTCCAGCATGGTGATACCGGATTCGATGGCGAGTTCCAATCCTAAGATCAGAGCTTGATATTCAGCTGCATTGTTTGTGCATGGTTCCAGTAGCGAGAAAGCGTGTGGAATCATGTATTTGTCGGGGCTAACAAAGAGGATGCCAACTCCCGAGATCAGCTGTCTTTTTTCATTTGTCCTGGTTGCACCGTCAAAGTACATGTCCCAGGAGGCACTTTGTGAGAAAGTCTCCACATTGTAGACTGGTTCGTCTGGGAGATCATCTCTGAGTGGAGAATCTTTAGGCAATGGATGCTCTGCGAGGAAGTCCGCTAGAGCTTGCCCTTTGATTGCTTTTTGTGGTACATACCTAATATCAAATTATGACAGAAGGATGGACCATTTTGCCAGTCGAGCATTGAGAGAACCTGCCTTTGTGAGAAGGACCTTCAAGAGGTTGACCCTCGAGACCAGGTAGACTGTATTGGAAAGCAAGTAGTGACGCAGCTTTTGTACGGCGAACATCACTGCAAGACATTCTTTTTCGACTGGAGAGTAGCGATGCTCTGCACCTACTAGCATGCGGCTGAGGTAATATAGAGCAGCTTCTTTTCTTTGATCATTTTCTTGCGCAAGCAGAGCTCCCAAAGAGTGATCAAGGGCTCTTGTGTACAAGATGAATGGTTTTCCAGTGGTAGGAGCAGCTAACACTGGAGGTTTTGTCAGGTATGACTTGATGTCTTGGAAAGCAGCTTCACAGTCAGCATCCCAGACAAAGTTTACACCTTTTTCATCAACCGGGAGAATGGACGGCATTTCCCCGAAAGATTGGAGATGAACCGTCTGATGTAGGCTAATCTCCCTTGAAGCCCTTTGAGTTCTCTGGAAGGGATATTTTTGTTACTTCCAGTGAAGCGGTAGAGGAAGCCTCTGCCTTTTCTTTGACCTCTAGTTTTGGCTGGGTTTTCTCTTGTCGTTTGAGCTTGAGGAGATGTTTCCTAGCCTGCCTTCGCTGTTGAGCTGTAGGCTTTGTTTTCACGACCTCCCAATTCTCATCTTCCAGGAGATCGGGATGTACCCATATCGGTTGTCCGTCTGGTGTCGGGTAAGGAACCAGTTCCTCGAACGCTTCGATTGAGTTTATCACCTTGAAGGAAGTAGTGATCTTCTTCTTTGGTGATCTTGATGTTTGTCCACATGTCACCATGTTGACGGAGGCAGACCCATAGTTTTTGTCAAAGGTGATGACTCCGTTTTTCCACATCTCATTTATTTTCTCTCTCACAACGAAGCATTGATTGAGAGGATGCGAGATCATCTGGTGGTATGGACAGTACCGAGGATCGTTGGTTTTGCCAACATCACCCGGTCTTTTTGGTTCAGGCAAGGTGAGCTTGCCATTTGCCACAAGAGCCCCGAAGATTTCATCAACATCTTCATCAAACGGGTATTTCTTCTCTACTCGTTCTTTGAAGGCATCAGAGAGTTCAGGTCTCTTACCAGCAGCTTTGTTTTCAGCTTTCTTTGGTGGCTGAGGAGCTGGCTTAGTCTGCACATTGAGGACCTCTTTCTTCTTTGGTTTAGAGGTTGCAATGGCGGTTGGCTCTTTTCTTGATGATTTCTGACTGTTGAGGTCTTTAATCACCGTTTCAGCTTCCATGGAAGCTTCTAGGAGTTCTCCCAGGTTTTTTGATTTGTTGCCGATGATCATGGAGCGGATTCTGGCTCTCATGTTGTTTCGGCAGATGTCGACTAGCGACGCCTGTGGCAATACATCAGAGCATTTGTATGCCATTGCTTTCCACTTGTGAATGAAGTCATATGTTGATTCATTCTCCCCCTATTTTAGGCTGCACAGCTGAGCCATAGTAGCAGGATGATCCTCACCTTTGAAGTGAGTCAGGAAGCGTGTCTCTAGCATGGCCCAATTTTGGATTGAGTCCTCCGGCAGAGTGGAGTACCAATCGAAGGCCGTACCTTTTAGGGTACTTGCAAAGAGGCGGATCTTGAGTGCATCTTGATCCGCGATAGCTCCCGTCAGGATCTTGAAGTGGATGACGTGCTGTCTGGCTGATCCTTTCCCCGTATATGTTTGGAGAGTAGGATGCTTGAATTTGGTGGGGAACGGGACCGAGTCCATCCATAAAGGATATGGTGGCTTGATCCCATGCTCTTTGAGTATATCCTCTTCTTTTGCTTTGGCGAGGATACCGTCTACGTCCTTTTTGGTAAGGGCGCGTGACTCATTTTCTTCTCTATTTACCTCGTCGTCTTGATGATTCGGAGGAGGTTCATTGTTCGCCTGATTTTGGAAGGCGAGGAGAAGGTTTTCCATCAGAGTTTCAATCCTCTGCTGGCCCTGTTCCAACTGCTGGATGCGGGTGATCGCATCTTCTGGAGGTGGATTGTGGGGTGGTGGCTCAGAATTTGTAGCCAAGACATTCATCCTTCGTGATTCGAACGAAGAAACTGTCCTGGTGACTGAGCTGGGGCTCATTCTTTTCGAAGAGGAGCTTGAGGAAGGATCACTCTGCTGTCCTTTGCTTGAAGGAGCAGGGGATTCTTCTGAATGTCTTCTTGTCCTTGAGACGCTGCGGGTCATTGGACGTCGGACATGGATTTTTGTTGCTGATTTTTGGCGCCTTCTGGTTTTTCCAACCATATGGACGGCAGCAACTTGGTTGGGTCTTTCTTTTTCGACCCATTTGGGAGAGACTTGAAGTGTGGGAGGCTGGGTCCTTTGCTTCTGTAGTCTCTTTTGTCGGTACGACGCGCGGCGGCGTATACGACGAGCAATTTGAGCTTCGGTCAGCTCTGACTGGGCTTTGACAATGAAGGATGTGCTCCCTCGGGCACAGCAGCCAAGTCTGTCTTCTTTGTAGCTGGGCAGGGACAGGATGCGAACCCTATCCTTCGCCAGTTGCAGCGAAGCTTTGAATTTGTGAAGTTCGGCCCCTGTAGAGATGAAGGGTCGAACTGCAGATTTGTAGGCCTTAGCAGATGCTTGTGGAGGCCTTGTGATGCATGACTTGATTTTGGGCTTGTAGGAACAAGCCGGCTCATGCTGGGATGACTTGGAAGTCAGGTTGGAGATGGGTCTCTCCTCTTTCATGTAAGCAAGAGGATAGAACTGGTTCTCCTTGAGTGGGGCCAGGAATGCTGGCTTAGTGGATGCCTGGGACCTTCTCTGTTTTGGTGAAGGTCTTGGGGACCAAGTCTTGGGGTAGACCTGGTTGTTTGCAGGTTGAGGCTTCGTGGGGCTGCCACGGGCTTCAGGCCTTCTGGTGCTCGCCTTTGGTGTCACGATAGTGACACGTTGAGAGGCGAGTTTCTGCTTCTTGGAGGGAGCAGTTTGTTCCTCAGGGAGTGGGAATGGTCCCAGCGTCCCGAAGACGATAGTCCGGGGAGTCGAGGTCGACCCGGAGTTCACAGAGTTGCCGAGGGAGTTGACACTTCGGCAGCTGATGGGGCGCTTGTAGGTGCGCGTGGTTTGCTTCTGTTGAAGCATGAGTTGGTGCTTGCTTTCGTCGAAAGTAATGGTTAGTGAAGCTGCCATTGTTAGTTTTTTCGAAAATTTCTGAAACAAGACCACATCCATTAGTAATCACAAGAATATAATGATCATAAATGGGAAGTTCTATGGTTTCGTCTTTTCAAATTGCTCGAGATAGATGACCCAAGCAATATGAGGAAGGCAAAATGCCATAGAGGGTACAATTGTTCTGATCGCAGGTATGGTAAGCCCGAAATGGGCATCCCAGTGACTGCTAGAAGCAATTGTGAACTTAAATTCGACTTATCGAGAAGCAGAGCTTGCTCGAGGTAAGAAGAATATAAAGTTGGAGTTACAAATGTGCCGGTCGCAATACAGTAGACCCTGAAAGGGCGTACTAGTACCGCTAGACACAAATGTTTTGAGACCGCATCTATGAGATGAGATTCTCTGTTTTGAAAGGTCAAGATTGGATTCATCAAAGAGAGCAGATGGTATTCCAATCTGAACACGGGCTCAGCGATTTCCGCGAGCGCCAGTGCTCAGAAAGAAATGAACCATGATTTCTCGGATCTGAATCTAAAAATGACGAGTTTTTTTTTGAAATGCCAATATCGGGTTCATCAAAGAGAGCAAAAGGCACTCCAATCTGAACACGGGCTCAGCGATTTCCGCGAGCGCCAGTGCTCAGAAAGGAGAAGACCAAGATTTCTCTAATCTAAACCCAAAATGACGGAAGTTTTTTTTTTTGAAGATTTTTTTTTTTGAAGATTTTTTTTTTTGAAGATTTTTTTTTTGAAGATTTTTTTTTTTTTTTTTAAAAAATCTTTTTTTTTTTTTTTTATTTTTTATTTTTTTTTTAAGATTTTTTTTTTGAAAATTTTTTTTTTTTATTTTAAAATTTTTATATTTTTTTTTTATATTTATTTTTTTATTTATTTAAAAGACGAGAGAGTACACATAGGCCTCCTAACCCGGTCTTATGAAATCTTGATTGATAGAATTGCCCCCAGGTAAGGGTAGGATTACTTAATGAACCCGTTTGGAGGACCCTTGCCTAGAACAGTCAAGCTGTCTCCACACTCTGGACAAGGCTTTTCTTTGAATCAACCATGATCAAAGAACACAGTTGGTTTAACCTTAGTGGTCTATGTCTTTTTTTTTATATATATTTTTTTATTTTATTTTTATTTTTATGAATTCATCGAAGAGAAACAATGGCCCAAAACCTTAGTCGAACAGGCTCAACATTTCTGCAAGCGCGATGAACGATAGGAACGGATCAAGGTTTCTCAATTTTAAATCCAAATTGAGAAATCTAAAAAAAAAAATTTTTTTTATATATATATATATTTTTTATTTTTATTGAACTCATCGAAGAGAAACAATGGCCCAAAACCTTAGTCGAACAGGCTCAACATTTCTGCAAGCGCGATGAACGATAGGAACGGATCAAGGTTTCTCAATTTTGAATCCAAATTGAGAAATCTAAAAAAAAAAAAATTTTATATATATATATATTTTTTTTTATTTTATTGAACTCATCGAAGAGAAACAATGGCCCAAAACCTTAGTCGAACAGGCTCAACATTTCTGCAAGCGCGATGAACGATAGGAACGGATCAAGGTTTCTCAATTTTGAATCCAAATTGAGAAATCTAAAAAATTTTTTTATATATATATATATATATTTTTTTTTTTTTATTGAACTCATCGAAGAGAAACAATGGCCCAAAACCTTAGTCGAACAGGCTCAACATTTCTGCAAGCGCGATGAACGATAGGAACGGATCAAGGTTTCTCAATTTTGAATCCAAATTGAGAAATCTAAAAATTTTTTTCTAAATTTTTTTTTAAAAGAGAAAGAGTGGAAATAAATTCAAAGAATTAGAAATTTCCAAACAAAAAATCTCATCTCATTTTTTTTTTTTTTTTGCGGAATTCAACATAGGCCACCAATTATAAAGTAGCCAAGGAATCGAGAAAAGAAATATAAGCATAGAGCAAAATATATGATATGCAAATATTTCATTTCTAGCATCGTGTTCTCAAATAAACGAGTCCCACCGGGTGTGCCAGCTTGATGGACCGCGCTCCTGCTTGGTTCTACCGAGGTCGGCGGACGTGGGAGTCCGTTTGGTTCCGACCCTTTCGTAACCGGGGGGCAAGGGCGTGCATCAACATTTCTTTTTTTTTTTGGGTGTGCCAGATTTTCTATTTTTACTTGGAATTGCAAGTGGTGATCCGGAGATCAACCTTCACAAGTAAAAAGGAAATCAACTTCTTTCAAGTTTTCCATTGCACATATATTTAAGAAAAGAGACATTTTTCTTGATTTGCCGTGAAAGGCGATTTTTTTGGCATTTATAGCCGATTTTGGCGTTTATAGCCGATTTTGGCGTTTATAGCCGATTTACAATCCTTATCAATAATGAAAGACAAGAATTGTGATTTTTGTCTCTTTTGAAAAAAATACAAACTACAATGAAAAGCAAGAAAAGGAGGATCTAACTTCTCAGGAGATTGTGGGGGACTCGTTTAGATTGACGGTCGCAAGCCATACGTGGGCTTCGCCATCATCCATGCAGATGAGAACAGAGGATGCTATCGATTCGCTTGGCTTGGCTATAACCTCGGGTTTTTAGAAGACAAAGACCAAAGGAAGGTCCTATGTCCAATAAAAAACCGAGTAGACGGGCTGAAAAGCCATATCTAAGCCATTGGAGGCAGGAGGAGAAGGCAAGGACCTTGGGGGGGTACCCCCCAAGGGACTTTTGTCACCTTGTTGCGGTGGCCGGTGTAGAACTTCCGCAGAGTTTTCTCTCTTTTTCTTTTCTCTGGATTTCTGACTGCTGTCTGTTGATGTTCGTTGTCTGTGTGTTGTGTCCTTTCTTCTTGGAGAGCCCTCCTATTTATAGGCTTTTAGGTAGCCTTTTAGGTGGGTTTATGGGCTTTTATTGTCATTAAGCCGCATAATGGGAGGAGTTACAAAATTGAATTGTTTATTTTGTAACTCCTTTTTCTTGGCTTCTGATTGGCCGGAGGAGATTGAGGGCATTTAATCGCCTTTAATCGCCATGATGGGAGGAGTTTCACGGGTTAAATGCCATGAATCTCTTGACTTGTAACTCCCGAATGCTTGCTTCTGATTGGGCCGTCCAAAGAAATGGATTAATGACTGTAATAAAGTTAGTCAATTAATCGCATTAAGTGGTCGCCGAGCAGCTGAAGAGTCGCGGGCCGTGCCACGTCTTTTGAGATTCTTCTGTTGATGATCATCGATGGATCTTCATGTAGATCGACATCAGATGATCATGTAATTTCAGGTGTTTGTTGCCAACAGCGGGTCGGTGCCATCTGTCCTGTCGATTTCTCGATCGGTCGGGTGGAAAGCACACTTTTTTTGGTTGACCGGGTGGCGATCAATACTGTCTTCGATACTATTGATGATTTACCCGTGTTTTGGACGGATGTCAGAGGACTTGGTGTCTCAAAAGCATGAATTTTGGAAAGTACCAGAGGCTGGGCTCCTCGAATCGCGAAAAAACGGCGAAAACAGGGGTTTCCGGGGCTTTCCCGGCGACCCCGGGGTCCAAGGTCGCCGGCGACCCTGGCCCAGGGTCGCAGGGGTCTGCGACCCTGGGGGGGTTTTCCCCCTTTCGTGTCCCGTTTTGCGTCCGTTTTTGCTTTTTTCTGATTCTTTTTTCTTCTGTACTTTTCCTTGACATTCTGACCATTTATTGGCCTGATTTCTTTGTAGGAAACCTGATGAGAATCCTTGCATTTTGTTTTGCAAAGTTTCCAATTTCCTGAGAAAGCCGAAGACTTTGTCGCGCAGAGCTGCCGATTTTCCGTCAGAAGCTGAAACTGGGTCAAACGATGTCGGAATGACCTGAAATTTGGTGTGAAGCCTCCTGAGCAATAAATAAGACCAACCATAGGCTTTTGTTTGAGTTTCGAAGCCGTTTGGGGTCCTATCACCTGCAGACTTGCTTTTTGTCGCGATGAAGATGTCGCGGTTTGATGTGTGGTCAACCGATGTCCGATTGACTTGAAATTTGACAGGGAACCTATTGGAGTCATTTTAAGATGATCCATAGGTTCTGTCTTGGAAACCATGGTCCCGGAGAGCTTTTGTCGCCGAGAGGCCTGATTTGGCTGTCGGAGAAGCGAAGTTAGGCCAAATGATTTTGAAATGGCCCGAAACTTCTTGTGTACTCCTCTTTTGGCTGTCTGGAAGAATCTTGCAGTTTTTGTTTGATTCTGACAAGATTTGATTTTTGGAAGCAGCATTGCCTATTTATGGCAGGTTGCGACTTCATGTAGCTCTTTGGATCTTGAAAAGGCAAAGTGACATTTTTGGTGTCAACACCAAGGATAAGGAACTGTCAAGATGGCAACCACACAAAGCTAGATCCTCCCTTCACTAGCGTGAAGAGAGCACATACCCTACAGGATCATTGGCCTCAGTCACACGAGGTGAGGAGGAACAACGATAAACAGGATCATTGGCCTCAGTCACACGAGGTGAGGAGGAACAACGATAAAATACTATAATATATATATACTATACAGGACCACGGTAGCGAGCCGGGTAAACTATGCAAATTCCAGACTGCAGCTGACTATCAGGAGGGGAAGGAACCCCAAGTCGGCGGATCAAACCAACTAGGTCGTCCAAGCTCAGTGGTGCCGACTCATAGGTCAAATACGATAAATCAAATCGTGTACATATTAAAGAAACGGGGTGCTCATAGGCACAAATACACATTCGTATCTGGTCGGTCATATACAGGTTAGCAAAAGCTAAATACACTTTCAATACTCTCACGACAGTCTAGTCATATCATGTGGGTTTGAAATCCCAAAATAGGAGTTTGGTTGAAAATCAAATACAAATAGTTTTCCATACCTTTACAGGCTAACAATGGGGTTTCTAAAATTGAATCAGTGCGAATAGGGTCCCGTATGTCGGTTACGATGAAATTTTGGTACTCTTTAAGAGTTAGAGACATTCCGGGTCCTTATACACATTGGTCAATCTAGAAAATCTCATAGAATCTCCATGATGAGTTTCCCCTTCCTCCGGACTTTACGTAATGCCTTACAAGTCCCTAAATAACAATGGGGCTCCAAATAATACCTCCCCACTACAACCCTTTGCAATTTACCCAATTCATTCATAGGTTTAAATGCATCCTTATAGGTTCAATGCCTTCAAATAAGAAGATAAGGGATAGAGCTGAATTGGACTTGAGTATGGGCTTGGAATGAATCTGGAAAATAGTCCCACAATTCTCTTAATTTACAGTTCACCTCATTTCAGTCCGATCGATCGGGCTCCCTGGCCGATCGATCGGTCCTGAATTGCTTCCAGTTATTTACAGTCCGATCGATCGGACCTGATGGGCGATCGATCGGTCCTGGAAACCCTCTCAGTTATTTACAGTCCGATCGATTGGACCTGATGGGCGATCGATCGGTCCTGGAAACCCTCTCAGTTATTTACAGTCCGATCGATCGGACCTGATGGGCGATCGATCGGTCCTGTAACGAATCTCAACCCATTTGGTTGAATTATTCTCTTGTCCAACTCCTATTCATTTCCTTTCTTTCCCCTTCTTCCATACATATCTTCACGAATAATTGGGCTATTCCTTGACCTCATTATCTCATCAAATCATCATTCAAAATCAATAAGACTAAACCATCAAACATGATAAATCATTAAAACCATTAATGAAGACAAATCAAGATTTTGCATAAAACATGATAAAACACATGAGAATCATTTCATCCACTTGCCTTGGGTCCAATTGCAAATCAATTCGAGCTCTAATCACCTCTTAGGCCCCCAATCAAACACCTATACACAAAACCCCCAAATCCAAACCCTAGAATATCAAAATCCAAGTAAAACAAAACGAGATCTTTCAATAATTGAAATAGAGCTACCCTAGGCTAAACAAACAAGATTATAAAACTTTAGGAAGATCACTTACAAGGAAGTTCTTCAAAAAGCAAGGTGTTGTCCAAAGCAAGTTTTGGAGTGGGCGGTTTTCTTCAAAAATGGTGTCAAGATGAAGACCTTGAGACGAGGAAGAAGATTATAGCAACTAATTTTCCATTAGCACTAGTTTAGTGGGGGATTGAAGATGAAGAAGCACGAAAAGGTAAAGGAAAACCCTTAGGGCTGGGATTTCTCTTTTCCTCTTGGGTTTTTGCCAGAAATGGGAAAAAGAAAAAGAAGCTTTCTATATATAGTAAGTGAGGATGGGGCCCATAACTTAAAGAACTTCTCGGGCTCAAAACATGGTTTTCGAGGCTTCAAATGAATTCGACGAAGAAGACAAAGTTGATCGGCAAAATTTCTAGTTTCCAAAAAGTATATATTTTGCACATTTTGGTGACATTGAAATCGGTGTCCAGATTTTGGGTAAAAAGACCATTTTGCCCTCAATTAGAGAGAAATCGGGTTTAAGTTCCTCAAAAGAAAACGATGTCAACATGAAAGTTGTAGGGATTAACAAGATAAGTCCAATGGGGTTAAAAACATGATTTTTTTGGAAATCATCGGTAAACCCCCGATCTCACACAATACGTAATAAGAACCCCCAAAGGGTCCCACAAATCAAAAGGCTCTCCAAATTCCCCAAAGCTATCATAAAAGCTATTCCGATTCCCAACTAATCCAAAACCACTAAACACACTTAAACTAAAACACAACTTAATCGACTCTAAACGAGGTCTCTCGGGTCGGGGTCTTACACAGTCGCTCCTAAAAACCTTGGGTTCATACACCCTGGGACTGACGTCGGATTCACACATACAATCTTCCCTAAACTTTGGGTTCACGTGCCCATGGACTGACTTAGGGTTCATACACCCAGTCGCTCCTAAAATCCTGGGTTCATACACCATGGGACTGACATCGGGTTCATACACCCAGTCTTCCCTAAACTTTGGGTTCACACACCCAGGGACTGACTTAGGGTTCATACACCCAGTCGCTCCTAAAACTTCGAGTCCATGCAACCAGGCTTCTCAAAAGGACTGCTGTGGCGTACCATCCGGCCTCCTCCACCTCGACCAAAGAGACTGCTCCACGTCTCCACCTCAGCCAATGGCAGCTCAACTAGAATGTCGAAGAGACTGTTCCACATCACCTCCTCGGCCTCATGCTGGTCTAGGCAGCGAGCACATCTCGGTTCTCAGCTACACCCAGCTCAGCAGCAGTGCCAGTCCTCAGCTCGGCATCAGTGCCAGTTTCCAGGTTGGAAGTAATGCCAGTCCCCTCGGCAGCATCACTAGAATACTTCCAACGAGACTGCACCTCTGGTGACGAGCCAGCTGGTCATGTCTCGGTCTCTCAGTTGGTGACGAATCACTTGACTAAATACCACCAATCTCAAGCGACAAACAGCTCCAAGGCACAAGTGTTGTCCTCCATGGTACTTAGCTTCTGACCTCAAAGAGAAGTCTAATGAGCTCAGAAGCTGGGGGGGGGGCTTTGTGTGGGGAAGTTTCCGAACTCATCAGAGTCTCGGCCAGATGCTCCATCTTGTGCTCCAGCACCAGCTAGTCCATCTCGGCGAGGCTCGGTCTCGGCGATAGTGCCAGCCTCCAGTTCGGCCAAGTAATTCCACTTCGGCCATACTCTCATAAGCTCCACCTCGGCCATGGCATCCCCAGCCCGGCTGGGGACTTCGTCCCAGTTCTCCACTTCGGCATCCCTGTAATGTCTCCAGCCAAGTCAAGGTGGCCCCCGACCTCGGCTCACCGACCTTGGCAACACGCCCTAACCTCGGTCACAATGCAAGAGCTAGCCAAGGCAGGGGCTGACAGCTGTCCTCCCATGGACACTCAAGCACGCTACGGCACGTGCGACAAGACAAAGGCACAGCCCATATCTCCTGACAGATCGCCGTCCACAGCTCCCAAGGCGCCAGGATATGGACCAGATGGGACAAGACAGGCTCGATGGGACTGCGCCGCCCTAGTACCTGACAGAGTGGGCTATGACAAGACAGTCAACCACCCCTTTGCCTCCTCTCTTCCTCTATATAAACACAAGAACAATTCACAAGCAAGAGAGCCAACAACGACACCACACTGCTGGTATCATCTTCTTCCCCAAAAATCTGGCCAGGGTCCTCTGACCTACTATTCTTCTTCCTTTTCTCAGGCTTCAGGCGCAGGCATCGGTGTTCCCAATATCTTTGGATAAGTCCGTGCAGGCACCCCCGTCTTCTTGTGAGTTACATATTTTGCACTTACAGTACCTATGCACCAAGAGTAGCATCATCAGACCATAAGGTCGGCAGGCGCGCGCACGCACACACACAGATATATATATTTATATATAACAACAATAGATATGCAGTAGTAGTCAGAGTTACAAATAACACTATTATCAGCATTTCAATGCATAATGAATCATAATGAAATACCTAACAACAACATCATAACAAATAAGCGGTCCACATAAGCTAATCACCATGGGATAGTATCGCCGCCCTCCCTACTCGTACCGAGTCATGGTAGAGTGAACACACAGGAGAAAAGCCCAATCGAAAAGTGATACCAGGGTAACAAACATTAAATCCCCATCATCATTGGTATCTGATGGTGTATAACCATCCAAATTATCGATCTGCGGTCGTTCAGAAAAAGGTCCTATCACAGTGGTGCCCCAGCTATGTCAGACATTACAGCTGAGCGATGCCTACATAAAAGTCCTAAACAAACATCAGTGGGGGGCTAGGCTTCTCTTGCGCGAACAAGATTCATCGAAACGAAAGAGAGACTATCATTCGTCATTCATTCATTTCAGTCAAATGTACGATTCATCAAATACACTTAAGTAGTCCTCTTAAAGCCTTTACGATCAAAGCCACCTAACCTCAACACGTGAGTCAAATCTCAACAAAAGAGTGGATTACAAAAAGGGGATCCTAAGGCACATCATCTAAACTCTATAAGTGATCCCAACTAAAACCACACGGTGCTAAGGAAGATGTTCGCAACATGTAAACATTGATACCCAAAGGTACATTTCAAAGTCACAAAGGAATAACAATCCAAACCTAGGTATATGGTCGTTCCCGATGTACAATACTTTGCCACTTGGTCATTAGAGGAGGTGGGGTCCGCGATACCCCAGCAAATCATCTCAGTGTATAATCCCATAATGAGTATCCCAATGACCCATCTCGTCCATGACCGAGGTAGCTTTTACCCTAAAGTCGTCTGGAAAAACTGTGGGGGAATGTCGGCTCAAAACATCCCTCACACCCCCATAGTGAGTCATCAAAGGGTATTGCCAACGGTCCAACCTGTGAGGCCCTACCCCTTTACTAGCCTAAGTAAATATCAATTATATTAAATTATATCTATCTATACTAATTAGTAGGGGTTAGTAAGGGTAGATTAGAACTAGGCCTATTTTATTTTTTAGATTTCTAAAATTGTTAGGGTGTTAGATGGACTTTTTATATTTAGTTAGTTGGTTAGATGTCCCTAGAAGTAATTTATAGATTTTAGGAGGGTTTCTCTCGGAAGAATTTGAATTTAAAACAGGAGCTATGCACATCCAAACTTGCTCCCTTCACATCCACCCATGGGACCCCTATGAAAAAAACCCAAAAATGCCCCACCCTTTCTTTCCTCTCTCTCCCTCTCGGCCGGCCGCCCACCTCCCTCTCCTTCTCCCTCTCCCTCCTCTCTCCTCCCCACTCAACTCCGCCCCCTCTCCCTCTTAACTAAAATCAGTAATATGATTTTAGTTAAGAGGATTTTACAAATAAAAAGGTGATATCAACAATGATGAACAAGGATTTCATGATAAAAACTTTCTTTCTAGTCACATATTACTGATGGAAATCATGGCTTTAAATATTGGCCAATAAATCATGTTGCTTGCCCATTTGTCTTAATGTTCTGTGTCGCAGGCAATGGGAAAACTGCATCAACAAAGTTACCATCAAGAGGCCATTAATAACAGATGATCCACCAATGTTTGGAAGGATCACTTTCAACTCAGCTTTAGGCGGCTAGCTGAAAGGCAAAATTTGTCGTGAAAGACACAGCATTTATGGACCCGCTTATGCATACCCCATGAAGACTCAACAGGTATTATTGTCAATGTTACTTTTGCTAGAATACTAGTCATTCTTTATCGTGTATAGTAGTAAAATAAATGGACGCACTACTTCCTTTCTTCAAAGGGGTTTCTTTCCTCTCTTTGCATTTAATTTCATCAAATGAAAAAGCGTTTGCTGGATTTCTTTTCATGGTTCTCTTCTGCTCCTCCAGCACTTTCATGTATGTTATTTTATACTTGGGCATCTCTTTAAGCTGCTATAATTTCTTTTTTCTCTTTGTTACCTATTTTTATGATGGGCCGGTCAGCACCATCCAATGGGTTCTCTTCATCAACAAAACAAATAATGTTTCAGAACACGAGCATCAATTATCAATGTACAGTTAATATAGCAACTTGAATATCTTAAAAGAGTTAATCAAGGTCTGGCTTGATTTAAGATTTTGAAAGCACCATCTGCCCTCCCACAATATCCACCATCACTGGAATTTGATTCCTCATTATCTCTGAATTGAGAAAATGTAGGCAAAGAACCAGTTTTTGGTTTCACGTGAAATTCAGATATTGGTTAGTATCCATTGCATATAAGATCCTAAAGTTTATGGACATGAACCTTGATTTATTTGAGGCCTTTTGGGTACAAAAACCTTGATCTAATGTATTCCAGCCAGAGAATCTAGAGCCGGAATAAATTTCAGTCGTACAATGAAGCAGTAAAAGTCACACAATGATTGCAAACTTCCCGGTCACAGAGAGAGAGAGCACCCACTTCACTTTCTCGTTTCAGGTACTCACTTCTTATCATTGCAATGGCTTCCGCTGTCAGACGAGTGAGACAAGCCCAGTCCTCGCTAAGGCCTCAGTGGAGAACTTAACAAATAAAAGGCTTGAGAAAACGAGGCAGCCCTCAGGCAAATAAGCAAATTTTAGCAGTTAATAAATCCATGTAGACTCACACAAACCACTCATCACATGCAACCAATAGACACGGAGCCAGGTTCACTCAAACCAATAAAAAATACCTTTACTGATTGAGTGGCTCTATCAATGGGCAGAATGCTGCATGGTAGTATGATACAGCACCCAGGTTATAATCATGGGTGGGGGCCACATTTGGAAAATCCAAACCGCTTCACTGCCCAAAGGCCCATTGTGTACTCTGCATCTGAATATTCAAAATCTATTTCAGTGGGCCAACCGATGGATTGGCCACCAGATTTCACACAAAGAAGTTCTTTCCATTTTCTGCCCTTTAAAAATAAAAAGAGTAAAGTAAAGAAAGTTAATCACAGATTCCAAATTTAGTTGATCCAACGGTGGTCATCTCACTAATTTGAATAATAATCTAACATTTGATCATTATAATGGTAATAGGACTAACAAGAGGTTTGGATTTCCCAAATGTGGCCCCCACCCATGATTATAACCTGGGTGATGTATCATACTACCATGCTGCGACCCGTCGTCAATATGGTTAACATATAAAGGATGAAGGATGCCGAGAACTTTGTGCATATATGGGGTTCATGGTTCAAGATCAAGATTTCCAAACTAAAAGCTCATGCCCGAAAAAGGTGTAGTGAATAACCCAACAAACCACATAATCCCAGACTCTCATTTTTAGAAAGAGAAAATTAAGAAAACACATGTTTGAATAGCATCCAAACAAAGGGGAGTCTCGATGTCCCTAAATATGTCACTTTTCAGATATATAAATTACAAAATTTACACCATACATCACGCAAACCAGTGCAACAAGTTCTTGCAAGCATGACAAAGCAATTAGAGCAATTTCTGAGCACAAGTGAACCAAAGCAACTCACCTCCTTTCCTTTTCAAACATGCAGTCAGTGTCACGAGTGCACCGCAATATCCACATTTCTCTGCCCTGTCATTTTACCATTAGTAGCAGATTTGGGGCTTTCACGCACATCTTTATCTTTGCCAGTGGCATTTCCGTTTCTAAAGTTGCTCCGGTCTTTGCCATTATCTTCTTTGTAACTACCAAGACTGTGCCGGTTCAAACGACCACAAGGAACTCTATTGCTGTCTCCTTGAGATGGATTAATTGCATCGCTGCAGCTCTTCCTCCTACCAAGCTTTGGTGATTTTGCCCGGGTCGGAGGTGGCTGCATTTGAAAGAGAGAACAGATCATGCAGTTTACCAGAGAAAAAACTTAAGACAACAACAGCAAGGCTATTTTTCTAAGTTCTTGCATGAAATGATAATTCATATCAGAAAGGAACCAACGAAACATATTCTTAACAGTGCAACATTTGAGAAAGAGAAATTTTGCGAAGTTAATATAATTTTTTTTCTGATTTTCACCAGAAGAAATTGTGCAGACAGCATCAGCTAAAGTATCATCCAATAACCCACATGCATGCACACACAGCAGGGGTGGGGAAGTATAACTCAAAAATCATATTGAACGAATTTTTCTTGCCTGTTTAATTAGTTGGCATCAAATAGATGGCTAATATGATAAAATATAAAGACCCAAATCAACAAAAAAAAAAATTTAACTGGAAGATAAATCACCTATTTAATTTGATTTGAGGTTATCCACATCTAATGAGGCTGGGTACTTGTGTATGAAACTATGGATTGTCATTACTCAAAAGTGTATTGATGTTTCCCTCCATTGTGTCCTCCCAAAGATAAAACAGAATTTCAATTGTAGAACACTTTAAGCAGCCAATTTTGGGAAGTCAATACTTTTCCTTGTGTGTGTTTTGTAGGTCTTATACAGCATCACTTGATCTTACAAAGACTGCTAGTGTTTCTCGAAATATGTATTTTGTAACAGACTTCAGTCATTAGCTTGACACACCAAGCATGACCACCAAACTTAACAGTTTGTTTCACGCCCTCTCCATGAATATGGCCATGCATATCTACAAAAAATCTCAAAAAAAAAAAATATATATATATATATATAGGAAACGGATACAACTGAATTTTGGCTTTTTTCCCTATAAAAATGAAGAGAAGCAAACGAAACCCATATAGTTGATTTTCTATCTCATTTCCAACAAGTTTGGGAACTATCAAGCATAGTTGTAAATTTCGTTCTGAAAAGGACGCAATTGAAACCTGAAAAATAAGAGTACTAAAAATGCATACTTACATCACTTAAATTAAACTGGACTTTACAGTTGACCCTTTTCTAGTTTTCATTGCATATGAATAGAAGTATGAAATATGGGCTAGAGTCGGGCAGAATTGGGATCTAAATTGGGAACGGAATGGACTCGACAAAAATAGACCGTAACTGGACTCAAAAACTTTTAGGGGGTGCATTCCGTCCTACGCTAAGCCAATTTCGGAACATTCTGACGGGAAGTGGCGAAACGGAAAGGAATTGTACGATACCTATGCTATCAATGAACTCAAAATCACTTCTATCAAATTTCAAATACAAGTGAGGGAAGTCAATAGAATACCTTCTTGAGTTCAACCTTAGGAGGTGGTCCCTCATGGTAAAAGCTCGGCATTGGTGTTGCTTTAAATGCCAAGCTCTTCCTAAGCTGCTTTAAAGCTGCCTCTCGCTCTTCCTGCAAAAATAAGCCTGATTAAATTAAAGTCAAGGGCACAAAATATTGCAAAAACACCTAAACCAGATATGTTCCCCTTATGCATCAAAAACCTCAAAGGGATTATAATGTTCTTTCCTCAGCAAATATATAGCTAAATGAGGATTGCTTATAAAATAACACAGTAGCCATCAATATGCCATTTCTCTTTATTCTGAACTATTGCCTTCTTTCTAGAGCTACTGATTTCCAAGTCATAAATTCAAAGGGTTCAGACTTGAGATTCATCAATCTAGAAGATTTTTACATCATGCCTCATCAATGGTAGATCAACTGAAGGTGTTAAACAGAGCATCTCAACCAAACTATACATCATCATGGAAATGAAGGTGTTAAACAGAGCGTCTTAACCAAACTGTACATTTGAAGTTACATTTGCATACTTCAAAGAAGAAACTGTACATTTGCTGAGGTGTATGACTCCATGATCCTTCAAATGTTCATTAGCAAACAAAGAAAAGGACAACAAAAATGAATTGGTACTGCATCATATGACTTAAATATGTTAAAACAAGTAAGGTACCTTGGTCCTCGCTTCACACTGGTTTCTCTCTGCCTCCAAAGCTTGGTGTTTCTCTTCTAGCTTCGAGTAGAACTGGAGAGCAAAGATGAAAAAAAAAAACAAAGGAAAAACGCATATGAAGCTTTAATCTGAAAATTACATCATCAAAGTTCATAAACATTTTTTTCTGATGAAAATATACCTCCTTCCGCTTTTCAGCACGCTCACTGCATCTAAAAGTAGGAGCAGAAGCCACAGTTGTCCGCATTTTTAATGTTCTTATGGATGCTGCAGTTCTATATCTTAGTTAAGGAGAATTAAGCTATGACACCAGATTTCCTGAACATAAAGCAGAAAGGAACAATAAATTGAGTTTCAGCCAGTGACGGTCATCATAGGATACGAAGAAGCCACAGAACAAACATCATCTTCATCTGGATGCTTTGCATTATCAGGTTGCAGTGGCTTCCGTGACATGAGAGGTGAATTTGCCTGCATTTGATCATCATCACACAAACATATTTAAAAAGAAAAAAAAATCCAAATGAGAGCTCATATTAGCAGCGTACATCATCGTAACTGTTGAAAATAAACCAAAAACAAAAACATGCATAGAACAGTTCAATTATGGTAACTAAAAAAGCATAAAATAGAAACGCTTTGGGTCTTACTTTATGGAAATAAAAATTATTATGGAAACATTAACAATGGAACATATTTCAATTTTATAGTAAGAAAGGACAATCATCATAAAGACAAAATACATTCAGTTTCATATGATAGAATTTGCCACGTGTTTTTTTCTCCCCTAATAACTACCGAAACAAAGCACAGCACAATGGCATAAATGCTTCATATCTTATGAAAATCTTCATTTTTAATCATTTCTAGGGAAAATTATACAGAATAACTTAGAATGTGATACAATGGACTGAAAATGGAATTTCAGCTGAAAGCCTGGAATTATTATCAATGCAAGTATGAAACGTTATGGTTTACAGCATTATGTAAAGGACACTTTCTAAAACCACAAATGCATCATTCCAAGGACTCATAAATTCTCATAAGAGAGCATGATGAAAATCGAATACATGTGATACAAAAATAATGAAATTTCTTACCTGGCCCTTCTTCAAATTTGAGGATTGCAGAATTGCATTAGCAGGTTTATTTATGCCACCTGCAGGATATTCAGACCCAACAGGCCGGGTACCACATGATGCACGTTTATCAGTTGCCAGAGCAAATGGTTGTGGAACAGTGCAGTTGGACCGGACATTTCCTCCATTGGGAGATCTTGCAACTGGTTTCACAGGGGAGGTTAGCTTCTGGCGAGTGTTCATCTTCTCAGCTTCAGAGTTCACTGTCTTATCCTCATTTTTAGCACATGGCATATCATGCCCCTTTTCAAGATTTTCATCTTGGCAGACATTATCAGCGGAGTTGTCTATAGTGCATTCCTTCACTTCATATTCCTTTAATTCAGCTTTCTTAACCAAAACTCGAGCATCCGGATCCTCTTTTATGAGTGCATCTAACTTTGTGAGGTCGCATTGTCCAGAAGCAACTTCAGCAGCTGAATCATGGGCATCGCCATTCGAGTAAATCACAACAAAATCAAGCTGCTGGTCCATACAAGCATCTGCAACTTCCTGCCCCATTCAACTACAAGAAATGAAGGCCAAGTATCAAAGTCATGTCCAAACTACTGTTGTCTTAGACCTCAAGAGAAAAATAAAAGAATGGAAAAGGGAAGGAAAAAAAAAAAACCAAACAGCACTTTTGCGATCAATTTTGTAAAAGATAAACAAAGAGAAGGATCTAAGATGTGTGACCTCGTGACTACAAAAAAAGGTAGTAATGATCACCACAACTTCCATTATAGGAGACATCCATCAAAGCTTTAACTTCTTATTTTTCTTAAATTGTCATCCCGCAATACATAACATTCAAATCTTAAAAGTTACCCGGCATAGTTTTAAAACTCAGAATCGTATCGCAAATCATTCATACCCATGAATTGAATTGAATCGTGAATTGTATCGAGAATCGTAAGATTTTTTATTTTCTAATAAAATGAAAAATAATTTAAAATGTAAAAGAAAAAAGTAGTTATTCAAAACATTCATTTCCCAATTTATAAATGTATAAATACAATGACAATAAGTCCATCATACAATCATATCAAAAACATCATGACATATTAATATGTAATAAATGACGTGTAAATAGTTAAATAAGTTTAAGGTATCAATATATTTTTATTTTTTGTTATCTTTAAATCAAAATATTAAAGTAAAAAATAAAATCCAAACCATTAATCTTTTTTTTTTTTTTGAAAATTAACGAAATTCATTAAAAAAGCAAAACAGTACAAGACAGCTATACTGGCAAGCTTTATCAAAAAAACAAAAAAGAAAGAACAGGCTAAACATCAGCTAAGGGAAAGGCTCAAGCCCTCCAGTTTTGCACAATCATATCAGTTGGATTGCCCCTAAATTGAGGACTGGTAGAAACCCAGGTAGCCGTTTCGAATCTGACGTGATCTAGAAGACTCCAGATTAGAGGACTTTCCATCAAAACATCTAGAGTTCCTCTCTCTCTCTCTCCATATAACCCATAGGGTTGCAAGGAAGGAGGTCCTCCATTAATGTTTGCCTATTGTTGCGCCTGACGTCGATTTCCAAGCATTGAAATGGTCTAAAATGGTTTTTGGAAAGAGCCAGTTGAGACCAAACCAACCATGAACTGAGATCCAAAGGCTTCCAAGCATTGAAATGGTCTAAAATGGTTTTTGGAAAGAGCCAGTTGAGACCAAACCAACCAAGAACTGAGATCCAAAGGCTATAAGCAGTTTTACACCCTAGAAGGAGATGATCCACCATTTCCTCATCAGCTAAACACATGAGGCAAGCATTGATTATGATTATTCTCCGGCACCACAGATTGTCCATGGTTAGAATTCTACCACAAAGAGGCAACCACCCAAAAGCAATCACTCTAGGAGAAGCTTTTATCTTCCATCAAAAATGCAAAGTGCTAGAAGGATTCTGATTGCCTAGAGCTGAGAAGAATGAAGAGAGCAAGAAAGTGACATCTTTAGAAATCGCCCATATTCTACTATCTTGTCCCTCCTCGGGAACGAAGACAAGACTTGAAATATTCATAAGGTCACAAAACTGTCTTTCCTTTGATTCAGATAAATTGTCTAAAGGTGGGGGCCCAAACCACCCCGTTATGATTTCTCTCCAAATAGTTTTGCACCTTGGCTTGCTTATCCATCGCACAATTAAAAAGCTCAGGTAATTTGGAGGCTAAGGGTTGCTCTCCCACCCAAGCGTCGAGCCAGAAGAAGATCCTTTCTCCAAATCCAACTCTGTATCTTATATTTTCTAAGAAGGGCTCCTTCATAGCAGATATACCCCTCCACAGTCCAGAACGACGGTAACTTGAGGCTTTGATGTCCCAACCCAATCTCAAGTGGCCATACTTAGCTAGGATGATTTGTTTCCACAGACTCTCGGAATCATCTGCAATTCTGCCAAAGCCATTTCCCTAGAAGAGCTTGGTTGACAGTTTTTAGGGGTCTAATACCCAAACCTCCAAATTTTTCTGGTTTGCAAACGGACGCCCAATTTATCAAGTGGAACCTCCTATTTGAATTCCTTCCTTGCGAGAGAAATTCTCTTTGCAATCTTTCAATTCTCTTCATAATTGAGATTGGGCATTTAAATAAGGACATGAAATATACCGGGAGGTTGGACAAGGCCGTTGGATAAAGGGTGACCCTTCATCTCAAAGATAGATAGTTAAAAAAATGCTGTACAGTAGGATATCTCTTGAAGTTAAGAAAGTGTTTATGAAGAAAAAAAAAAAGCAAATATAGACAAGCACCATACGTAAGTCGAACGCTTTAATAAAATGCATGTTCTTTATTTATCTCTAAAACCTCCTCAAAGCCGAAAAATTCCCAAGACGTTTCGTTAACTACTAAATAACATTTTAAAAGTAAAAATGCTAAAAGGAAGAAAGAAAGCTAAAAATTGTTAATATTAACTTATTGGCTGTATCCATTCTCGCTCAGCCGAATTGCTTGAATCGTAAGATTCGATGAAACAAATATCAAATCATAAGATTCACACATGAATCCTAAAATTCATCTATAAATGGGATTCGTTGCATAGTTACGAATCATTTTCCTTAAGATTCGAGATACGAATCGTAGGATTCTGATAACTATGCTACCATGGATCCAAAAATCAAATTGTCCATATTAAGAACTTCAAAAGGACGCTCGTTGTCGTAAAGATACCATCCAATTTTACCAAACATATGTTTTCATTCATTTTATCTCACTACCAATATTATCTGATTGTATTGCTTATTTCTTCATTTTGACACATAAAAAAGCTTTGCTTCATGTTCTTTTAATTCAGGCCCTTTCGAATAAACTGAGACAAATTTTATGAAAAATGTTACCCTTGGCTAATGAGGAAAGAAAGAACACAACCAAAAACATTTGGAAGGCATGGGACCACCTAGGCATGTTGTGTTGGTATAAAATATCATCATTTAATGTCCAAAGAGATTGGGCTGTCCCTATATATGTTCCAGAATTGAGTTCAGGAGGATAAACAAATTATATTTATCCATCAATATGGTTTCATAGGTAAGTATCAACAGCTGGTCTAAAAGCAACCTAGGTCCTAGGTCAATCAAGGGCAAGGAGAAGCTGTGCTATCATACTTGGGTCAAGTGGGCTGAAAGACTCAAATAGAGCCAAGATGTTGGTGATCAAAGAACGTCTTCAATTACTTTATCTCTATTTTCTTGGTCAGAGTGAATTAAGGTGATTCAGTAAATACAGTCTCATGATCTAGGGACCATGGCACTTATTCTATACATTGAATGAAATTACAACTTCAGCAGCCCCAGAAATCCATACTTCCATCAAATCAGGAGGAAGAAAAAAGTCATCTGATGATAGCCAGGGGAGAATTTCTTGGTGGAATATGGCTTAATTTCAGTGTGGTTGGAGGTTCTATTTCTTATATCACTTTTCTTAGTTGTTGTCTCTGGCTTTAAAAATTCTCTTACCCTCATATACAGTAATTCTACATTACCTGCCAAAAGAATAAAAGTTATAAATAATCCCTTTAATCAAATGGGCAGTACCTTCATTACTAAGCATACATAAAATTTTACAAGGCTTCCTAAACAAAGAAACATTAAAGAACCTACCTACCAGACTGTAATGAGCCACCATGGTCATAAACTAAAAGAAGGAAATTGAAAATTACAATGCAAACCACATTCAATAGAAGTTGCCTTCTTGCCAAATGGATTCAGTGAAAGAGATCAAACCTCTGTTAGTTAAGGCTTCACCAAACACTGACAGAATAAACATCGGTGTTCTAAAGATTAAGATATTATATAGCCACACAAATATCAGAGAGAGAGCCCAATGATTCTTGTAAGGCTACAGTGCCATAACTACATCTTATCAAAACAGACAATAATGTTCAGTTAAGTTATCTAGACTGAAAATGACAAGCTAAATTTTAGAGAAAAGAATAGAGGGATATTAAACTAGTTATGCGAACAGTATGCAATATGGAAAACATGAATAGATATAACTCAGGCAGATACATTTTGTTGAAACTGGAGTTTCCAATAAACTACAGATGAGCATACTATTAACAATTTAAAACCTTCAACCATTATCGAGGGGTTGCTTATTAACTAATACAACTAGAGGAGATATAATTGGAATACCTTGCTACATTTAAAAAATGGAAGAGAAATTAAATAACTGAACTCAATAGATAATAAGAAGAAGAAAAAAAAAGTATGCAATATGCCCAATTGGGATCACAAATGATTCTCGGATTAACATGAATCAGATCTTTGTTTTGCAATTCAATAGTGCAAAAACCACAAAACATAAACTTCAGTTTTACTGCCTTCTCAGAAGAAATCCCATTTTTCAATCATTTCAGGTCACAACTGATTCATTTGGAAAAGAAGCTCAAAGACATCAAACTAGGGTTGTAAACGGGTCAGTTCCAATCCGGGTCCACAACCGGAACCGTTAAGGAGAAGGTGGAACCGGACCCGGAACTGGTTTCATGGCACCGGAACCGGAACCAAAACCATATATGGAACGGGTCCGGGTCTAGGTAGAGAAGGATATTGAAAAAATATGATTTTCAGGTGAAAATTTTGAAAATTGAGGTAATATGTCGGGTCTCGGGTCCACGGGTCCGAGCCAAGGTGGAACCGGACCCGGGCCCATTTACTTATCAGGCCTAAATAAGGACCCAAACCCGGTTTTTAACGGGTCAGAACCTCCGGGTAATCGGAGAATCAGTGACCTATTTACATCCCTACATCAAACACACTCAACTCAATATTAGATCAGGAGTAAATTGATAATTGAAACACCAAAGAATTGATGCAAGCAGCTAAGTTTGTTTGCCCATGTCAGAATCATCCATCTAAATTGAAGACACGAGAAGATTCTTCATCTCCAAGGAGACAACCAAATGCAAGGCAATAAAATTTTTATAAAAAAAAACAAAAATCAAACATAACGTAGAAGAAGGATACGCCTTCTTTCTATTTTGTAGAACATCAACAATCAGAGCAAGGAATCACAAATCAAGCTAAAATAACACTACACAAAATACAGATTTACAAAAACAAGAACCAGTACTTCTTTTTCTTGACGATTCTCAAGAAGAAAGAAAGAAAAGAAAAAAGAGAGAAACTAACAACTTAAAACAAGGCAAATGAGGGAAGTAATCTGACATGCTGGTTGGAATTAAAAAAAAAGTCCCAACAAAAAGAGAGAAGAATTTCTTTTTTTTTTGAAAGAGAAATCAAATGGATTTCAACTATAACATGAACACACCTTAACAAAGAAGCCAGGACAAAAAATCCCCCTTTTCCTGTTTGATCTTCAAGATAAAGAGGAAAAAGGAGAAATTGAGAAGAGACAAACATGTAGCTTCCCAACAGATTCATAGCACCAACTAAAATGCATCAAGTACAAGGGGAAAAACACATAATACAAACAGACAGCTTTCTAGTTGACAAATCAAAACACAACAAAACAAAACCAAGTAACAGAGAAATGAAAAAGAAAGAAAGAACGAAAGAGAAACACACTCCCATAGAATCAAATTGCAGAGAAATCAAATCAAACAAGATTTCAAACAGTAAAAATCCCAACTTTCCTCTCTTTACCTACAAAGCATACGAAAGGAAAACCAAATCGGGTAGAGTACGTTTCCGCATAAAATAATTTCCGAGGGAGAATGATTTTTCCATCACTCCGCGTTAACATTTTCCCCAGTTTTCATTTTCCGCAGTGAAATCGTTTTCCGCTAAGTTTGCCGGAAAGCAGATCTATACTGAAGACCCTTACAGAAAGGGGCCAAAAACACATTTGAACGGAAAATGTTTCCAGCGCCAAACAATACAGCAATCTGGAATCCACCTTTCATTTTCCACAGAAAATGAAATCACTGCAAAACAAAACTACCGCGCACATTAAAAGATGCCCTAAATCTCTCGTCGATTACCAAAAAAAACACAGAAATCTCAAACTAAGCAAATGCAACTGGAAGCACGGAAACACTAACTTACACACGACAAACAGAAAGATCGAAGAAAAAACTTCAACGGAACATGAAATCCCATCACATACAACTCGATTCACCAAAAGAAAAACTACAAAACGGCACTGAAATCAAGAGAAACGAGAAATCTCCTGCTCATTCAACCAAAATGCAGATAGATCAACACGATCAACAGCTAAAAATCAACGAGAATAAATGAAGATTTAGGGATTTCTTCCGGTTTTTGTTTACCGATCGATAAGAATTCTAGGGTTCTTTCAGCAAGAAGAAAAACCGCCCCTTCTCTCCTCCTCTTCTCTCTCTCTCTTCTTCTGGTTACTGGATTTTCTTCCGCGCTTTTCTATCTATCCAAGTCATAGATTTCAATAGTACTTATAGCTGACCGTGATTAACGCCGTCAATTGACGGCATGCTTCGAATGAGATTAATGTTGATGGTCTGGTGGAGTATGAATTTCCATGTACTTATGCAACATGGCTGCTTCTTAGTATGGCCAGAGATTTAATACATTTTTGATATTGGATCTTCTTTTTAACAATATTAATGGCTCAAAATTATTTATTTTTTGAAGATCTAGAGTTAGATATTCTAAACAAAATTTGATTGAAGGTTCTCGAGATGGGGATAATTAGAAGTGTTTGTGAAACTTTTTTAATGCTAATTCAATTACAAAGGCATTTTTATAAGACAATAATCCAACACTCTTTGTCGTATGTTGTCGAATGATGAGAAATAGATGGAATGGTAAGTTTATAATATAGGATGATTTTCTTTTGCACTCATGACTCTACATTTCATTCAGATCGGTGTCGGTCATTACAGGGGAGCTAATGCAATTCACGAGTAATCCCTCTCCCTCCCCCGGCACATAATAAATGTACATGTGATGCATATTATATTATACTATATTTAAATTAATAAATTAGATACGTTGGTTGCGTTAAATTCTCCATAGATAATTAGCAAAGGTAATGCAATCGCTAAATGTTACTATACTTATAGTGGTTGCATTTTTCTAAAAGCAAGCATTTTTTGTTCTATGATGTTAAAGGTATGCGATAAAAGCAATAACCATATAATATATATTATATAGTATGGGTGATGTTCTCCTGCAAGAATCTCTCATGAAATTGGTACAAATTTTTTGAAGAATACTTCTAATTTAAGCCATTTTACTTTATAAATAATTAAAAAAAAATTAAAAATCTCGTACTACCCTTAATTCTGTAAGTGAAAATTTCAACTATATAGCATACATACAAATTTGTCTAGCAAAAAGAATAGTAAGGGAGAAAATAAGTAAATTATAATGTGACATTTTTACTTCACTACTATTTGGATGAAAAAAATGAGATGAGAAGTAAAGTATTGGTATGATATTCTTACCTCATTATTATTAGATGGAAATAGTAGAGGGGATAAATAAAGTTTAGATGCAGTAAGACTGGCCATTTTATTCCTCCTCTAACTTTTATTTTTTGCGAAAACCAAATGAAATAATTTGGAATAGAGAAGTAAACTTTTTAAAAAATATATATTTTTACTTCACTTCTCTTATTTTTACTCTATTTATTATTTAAATCTTCATTTATTTTTACTTCTCCACACATGTGAATAAATTGACCCACAAATATAGCTAAGCTGGATCCCTAAAAACTAAATTTAGATTTCCAACGCCAAACTCAAACCTACCAAAATATTGAAGTGGATTTCAAAACCCATCCAAAGTTGACCCAACCCCAACGACTTCAACTCAAATTTTACTTTGAGTCGATCGGATCGGCGTGTAAAGTAAAAAAATATGAGATTTAAGCAGTGTGCAAGCATTTGGTCTACCGTACACTTGCAGAGTACTAACAAAGTAACGATATCCACATTTTGAATACCCAAGGCGGGCCTCTTCTTTGTTGTTTTTTCAAAAAACACACGAATATTTTGTCTGGTCATGGTTGCGAGCTCCATTGCAGGAAGACCATTTTGGACAAACTGCAGAAACCTTACCTACTTTTCAGCAATTTGTCGGATTTTCCTCGAATGGTAGGAAATGACCAAAACACCCTTCGCATGCTTAGGATTTTCCTCTATTTTTCATAGTAACAAAAAAACAAGACAGATTTTCTTTCTGTTTTTTATAGCGCCCAAAATGCCTATTGTGTTTTTTTTTTTCCTTTTATGTTATTTTTGAATGACAAGGTACCCCCACCTAAATTATTTCGAGTAGTTATGTAGTCTGGAAATGAGCCGAGGTCCCCTTTTCGAACGTTTGGAGCCTTTTCTTATTTATAGTGCCCTGCGGGTGGTGTTGTGTATATGAAATTTTACCAATGATCAACATTAAGGAGTATCCATGGGTTTTCTCATTAAATTATGGTGGGTCACTTGGACTGCTGATTCTAGACATTCACTTGCCGGCCTATTAGCCATTGAATTGGAAAGAGTACCAAAAGTCTCGACACAAGTCCCAGGGGGATTGTCAATTATTTAGTATGTTTGTTTTGTAAGAATTATTTAGTATATTCAAAGTTGACTACACAAATTTAACCACAATAGTTGGAGAACTGTTTTTTTTTATAACAAAAATCAAATTTTTCCGAAATAATTTTCGCATTCCATGTTAGGGTGACATGGATTGGGTTGTCATGAGGTGTGTATGGGTTGGGGTTTAATCCTTGTTAGACCTATTATCGAATAGAGATAACACCGATAGCTTAATTGGTGAGGCACCTCCATTTCATAGAAACAACTAAGGATCAATTCATGGTTGTAGCATTGATAGTGAGGGACTTGTATGAGTGTGTATGGGTATGTGAGTATGAAGGTTTTTCAGGATCCACTAGAATGAATTACTAGTTCTAATTTAATCAATCAATGCAGCGGAAATAAACCAATCAGACAATATAGAACTAACTATCTACCAATCACACACCACAAGAAGGCAGACACAATATTTAGCGTAGAAACCCTATTCAGGGAGAAAAACCACGAACCAGAAATCAAGAGTTCACGAACAGTTTACAAGATATACTCACAGGCTCCTTTACCTCAGTCTGTACCTCGACCTAAGAACCGTAGTTGTTCTTACACAGAATCCACTAACACGACTTCCACCGTACACTGTTCTCCTTACTTGATCTCTTCGCATCTTGTTCACCAAGATGATCAATCTTATACAATAGAGTAGAAGCAACAAAACCTTCTAGAGCAGCCTTTCAGAACAATCTCTCAATGGCTCTAGAGAAATAAAGAAATTTCTCTTATGGTATTCTAATCGTAGATAAAGAGAGAGAATTAGCTTCTTGTGTGTGTACTTTGGGTTGAGAGAAACACCCAATAAATAGGCCTAAGTTCGTCCAAGAGACTTCTAAGAATAAACCACTTAGAATTACAAGCAAAAATGAACACTTGCATAGAGTCTGGACGGAACTACTGGGCTTCAGCCGCATAGCTCGCTATAGCGAGGTGCTATTCTGTCTTGGCCTGACAGACTTTCTGTCAACAACGATTTTGGCCTTATCACTTCTTCTGACAGCATGCCAACTAATTAATATTCTAACAGAGTACTTACCTTACCAACAAAGATTAGATACACTCAAAACATAATTTGGATTTATTTTATTTTTTCTATAACTTTTTTTTATACTACTACATTTTGGTCCACCTTCACAAATTAAGATTAGTTATAGGGGCATTTGGATTTAGAGAGTCTCATGTATAAAACCCAAGACTCCTGTTTGTTTAGAGGTATTTTTGACCTTTTTTTGTACCGCACAACCTAGGAGGTTAAGATCAAAAGAGCCCGCACAAGTGGTAGCATACCTAGAGATCGATTTATGGGCAGTTAGAGCATATGAGAGGTTGTGTGACATAGTTGACAACCAAGTGACCAACTAGGCAACCCCTCGTTGATAAGAAATTTCTTTGTTGGGAATTTGTAAAATCAACTTGATTCTTGTCCCTTGAAAATTTTTAAATCTTGGTGTTGAATGTGAAAATTCACAAAACTAGCTTTGTAAATGGTCACTTCCGTCTTTCAGAATTCTTAGAATTCCAATTTCTCACATATAAACTCTCAAAATTTGTACAAGAGAGGGTCTACATGGACCGAAAATCATGGCACGAAAAGTGCCATGAACCCAAGTGGCCCCTTGGATCTGATCTTGGATCTGATCCGATCAGATCCAAGGGGCCACTTGGGTTCATGGCACTTTCGTGCCATGATTTTCGGTGCAAATAGAGTTTTTGTTTGTACAAACAATTACAAACCCTATATAATTAGATTATCATTAGGTCTCCACCAATAGCGGAGTGCATGAGGCACAACTCTCTCCATGGAAACAACTAAACTAAACTCGATTCTTGGTTGTGTTGGTCAAGAATTTGGGTAGTGTGTTAGGTTTTACCGCCTCCAATTCCATACAATAGTTATGCAGTTTTTTGCTATATGAGTTGATGACACATTTGATTTTTTTAAGCCATTCATGTGCTTATTTACTTAAGAGTTATGGTCCAATTCCAGTCTAACAACTAAAATCTAAATCATGAACGTACAACTCTTCATCGATGTCCCTTTTTGTTTTAAATAGGCAAAACATTGTATGATATGATGCATTTGGAATGATCTGGACACAGATCACTATTGCTTTCATGATAATAAATCTGTATATATTGCAATAATTCTTGCCAGCCCACTATTGGAACCATGATAAGGCACCGGTGCACCACCTTAGGCCTATTGAGATTTGAGGGTCTAGTAAAGAAAGAAAAAGCTTGCTAAGTAAAACAAGTGGACTGCATTGGAATATAGCAAAAAAAATTGGGTTCTTGAAATCTAGAGCTATTGTCATTTGATTATACTAAAATTAAACATATAACATGTTTTCCACATACTCAATCAAATGGTGCACTACTTCACTTAAAATAAGATTTTACCTAAGTTCCTATTAATGTGGGGCTTCGTCATCGACGCCGGTTGGATCAAAGTTCAAACTGGAGGAGATAGAAACTCTATTATTTTTACCCCAATCAAGGGAGTTGGGTCCCACGAGAGAGCCTGCTCACACGGAAACGAAAGTCCACACACGTGGGGAAGGAAGTCCACACATGCAGGAAAGGTGGAATATTTAGGGTTCAGACCCTGGACAGTCAAATGAGAACCGACGACTCTCCTTATCGCTTGGGTAAGGAGTCATTCTCAGATAAAAACTCCAGTTGGATCATAAGCGCGCCAAAATAAAATTTAATTGGTGCCTTCGGTTGGAGGGGTCCCATCTCTTTGAGGGTTGGGTTCATAGGAGAAAACTCGCCCAATTTAATATAACATATTAATATATCTGTGGACCCACTTAGGCCCACCCAAGATGAACTTAACCATTGTACTATTTCCTCCTAAAATTGTGCCACCCACCACTGAAGAAATAAATGAGTGATTAACAGGTCGTTTATAGTAAACATTTGGCAGCATCAAATGAATACGAAAGAAGGAAAATGAAAAAAACGTGTTAGGTGGTGGATCATATGCCACTTTCTAATAGGTGGCCCACAGATTATAAGGTGCAAAGCATGGACCACATCAACAGGTGGTCCATGTGTCTATTAACTTCCAATATTTCTCAATCTATGGCTACCAACTTAGCGGTGTTATCTGTCAGTTACAGAAAAGCAACTGACTTGCACCGACTGCTTCAACAAGGACTTATGGTTCCATCTTTTTGACCAAGTGCATCTCATTTTCAAACTATCGATGATTACTCTTTTACTAAAAGAAGATCAAAACCAAGACTGGAAATTTGAAAATCAAATAGGGTTGGCCCAATGCATCCAATAGATGGCCCATTGATCAGACCTTGACATGCATATTGGATGTGGAGTGGCTCTTCATTTCATATGGGGCCCTTCTTGATCTCTTTTGATTGTTCGAGTATGGATAAGATCCAGCTCGTGCAAAATCATGAGTGTCAAGAGTCTTTGGACATGGTGAATCCATTTCCATGATCTAGTTAAATAAGAGACTCTCTCAAGCACGTGAGGAATTTACAGATTTAAGGATTCCTCACTATTTTAGAATAGGGATTTCTTGTTGAGAATTTAATATTTATATCAGTGCATATAGCTGAGGACAATTGATTTCATTTTGCAAATTCGTAAAAAATGAGGATACAGGGGTGCGGGGGATTTACTATTTCCAAATATGTATTTTCATAATTTTGTGGAATGCAAATATATATTGTAAATTTGGTTGCCAAACATGATTTAAGAGTGCATTTGAGCAACGTAAGGATTTCATATAGAAAGGGTTATTTTGATTTTTGTGTAGTTCTCTGTTTTGTTATTTAGGTGTAATACAATATTCTTGTCACAAAGATAGAAAGAAAAAACTAGTTCTCTTCTTTGGAAAGGATTTCAATTTCCAACATGGTTACGTAGAAAAAAGAATTCCTCTCTCTTTCTTTGAAATTTTGTTGCACAAACAAATCCACAATCTTTATAAATAGGAAAAAAAGATCTATTAAGTTATTTAGAGAGTTTAAATAAGAACACCTCAATTTTAGGCATCTCATCAGTCATTTATATATATGACAAACTCATTAATAGTATTCTTACGTACCCTTAAAATTTAAGGGAGAAGAGAAGAAAAGATCACCTCTACTAAACTTGATGTGAAATCTAATGCCTTCAAAATCCTTTTGGGTAGTGAGGAATCCTCTCAAATCTAGGAATATCTTATTGGTCCCTCACTTGCTATCAATCAAACAAACTTGATCACAAATGTCTCTTCAGTCATTTATATCTATGACGAACTCATTAGAAGTATCATTACATACTTTTAAAATGAAGAAAAGAGAGCAGAAAAAAGATGGATAAAATCATGGTTGAAAATCTCGGCCGGTACCGGTACGTACCGGCCGATACGTACCGGTACCGGCCGGTACCGCGCCGATATCTCAGCGAGATATCGGTAGCGGCGATACGGGGGAAAAAATCGCCAAAAAATCGCTATGATATTTTGAAAATATCGGCCGTGGCGATATATCGGCCGATATTTTCAAAATATCGGCCGATCTTTTTTTTTTTTTTTTTTTTTTTTTTCGGGGGCGCTGCCCCCGATCCCCCGCCGGGGGCGCTGCCCCCTGGACCCCCGCGAGCTGACCGGTCAGCTCGACCCCCGCCGGGGGATACCCCCGGACCCCCTCTGCGAAGCGCATGTTTTAGATAAGTGGCAATCTAAATTCAAGAAGACAAAATGATCTACTTGACCATGATAGCTAGGACTCTTTTGATTGTCTTTCTTTTTTTTTGTGCTTGGATGTCAATTATTATCATAAACTACTAGATATGATATTAAACCTATTTAATTATGTTTGTAATGATATAGTAGTAAAGATTGTTAATATGCTAATTCATGAACGAAAAGGCTTTATATTGAGTTAGATTCGATGTTACTCACTTATTTTTCCCTAGATCTAGTATTTTAAAGTATAGATCTATATTTTTTTATTTCCAAAATTTGGGGCTTTTCTTGAAATCAGTTACATTTTTTCACATTAGTGTTCAAATGCATTGATAATAGTGTTAGTTTAAAATAGATCTATACTTTTGGAATAAAAAAGTATGAGTTTTTGCCAAAAATTGTGGTTGCATTATGTCAGATTTATGATATTTCATCCTATTGATCATGAGCATCAATAATGGTTGCATTATATAAAATACTGGAGAATAAAGCGAACAGCGATACAGACAGGACTCATAACTTAAGGTGACCGAGATTTTGATTTATTGTTGTTACTAATGAAAAAAATATTGTTTTCCAACATTTTCTAATATTCTGGATTTTTTGAATATTTTTGCGGATTTTTTTGGATTAAAAAAAAAATTCACACCGCGACGACCGCGACGGACCGATATCCGCGACGATATCCGCGACGTATCGGTTTTTCGGCCCGGCCGATACCGCGACCGATACCGAGATTTTAAACCATGGATAAAATAAGAAATAGATTGTTGGGGTAGTCTTTTCTTTGACAAAGAAACAATTTGTGGAGCTATTCAAGGACAAAAATCACACGCAATTGAATATGGGCAATTTTGGAAAATCCTCTGTTTTAATGTAAAGATTAAAGAAGAAGGCTGTCTTGCAAATTGAGGTAGAAATTTTGTTCCTTGGTCCAATCAGTGAGAGGACGCTTGATACACGTTTTGACGGGAGGGGTAATGGTGGAAGGTGTCGTCACAGGATCTGTCGTTTCATCTCTCATACAGGCTGTGGGAGGTAGAAAGGCATCGACATCAATGATTACATGGTCCGACTTACTGATTTGTGCTCCTAACCCTTTTGACAAAGGATAGTCACCCACAATTAATGGTCTCTTATCCTTAATCATATCTTTAACCCACTTGCCTCTTTTTTGCCCCCTCTTTAAAATACCAATTTGGTCTGAATTTTTCACTCTTCTTTATGGGTTCCAATCCTTGAGTGATTTGACTTAGAGAAATCACGAGTTCAAGGAGGAGTGAGACTTTATAGTGGCCCCCACTTAATGAAAGTCCGAGCAACTTAAAATAAATACCCTCTAAGTATATGGTGTGAAGGAACTTGCTGGTCCTAAATGGGTGTTGGAATCGGACTCAATGAGTACCTTTGTGTGTTTCTGAGTGAGGTAGACATACGAATTTGCTGTAAATGCTCTCAGATCTACTGAATGACCAAAGTAAGGATTCCATCTCCCTTATATAGAGCAATTCCTAGGAGTCATGATTCGATCCGGACTCTACCTCTCCTTAAATCCCACATCTCATAACCAACGTAAGAGGTCTGCCAAACGAAGTTTGAACTTGATCCAAACTCTGCCACTAAGAGTTTGGTCCTTATCTAATTTAACCAAATCAATATTTTTTGGGAGTTCATTCGCTGCACACCACCGGGCTCGATCTGACATAGGCCTTATGGCAATCAGGCCACACAATTTTTCAACATGGTATATTCCCAAAATTCTTCATCTTGGTAAGTACTAGTCCCACCTTGTGAATGACTGTTCGGTTAAAACACAATCTTATCGCATCCATTAATAGTATTTTGTTTTACCAAATGGTTAATCTTAACATGGGACCAACTCAAAGTGGGGTAAATTTTAGAGACCTGACATACAGGTGTTTAATTTGGGTAGCTCGAAATTTTAATAGATAGCTCCACTATGGGGAGGAAGACCCAAACTACTCCTTTTATTGCAGGCTTATTTGATTGAAGTCATTTCTTATGCAAATAATGGGTGCAAGGAGCTCTGAGTTTTTCTTTAGTAATGATCAAATGAAATTTACATTTAATGTGAAAAAAACCTAAAATTGGACAAGTGAAGATTTCTATTGTGAAGTGATTAGTTGGTAATTAAAAGTTTCCTAAACACAAGAATTTGAGATGTTTGTGAAGGAGCAAGCATTTGAGAATTTTATGAAAAATGACTTTGAAAAAAATTTGTTCTTCAAATTTGTAAAATCTGGATGAACTTTTATTCATGTTCTCTAATGGGTATCCACTTATGCGTTGTTTGACAAGTCTACTTTGTAGGTCTATTTTATTTAAAATTGAATAGAAGTTTGAGTGATTTAGATAATTTAACAAAATTAAAATAATTTAGTTTTAAGATCTTTTACCTCTCATTAAAAAAAACAGTATATTTGTAAATGAATATAAATTAATTAGTTATATTTTTATAAGATATATAATTGATTCAACTCTATTTTTGATAAATAATTCAATCAAGAGTTTGGAAGCATGCCCTTAGTGCCTTAGTCTAGCTAGAATGCACGTGGGAATGTCATTTCACATTCTAGTCATCAGTAGTGGTACTCAATCTTTTCCATTTCTTTCACCCCCACTGATGGTATTAGGTATATCAGTATCTAGTTTATCCTATGTTGTCCTGCCGAAACATGCTTTATCTTGCTCATAGTCATAGCACATTGTCTCGTTCGTAGCACCTTTAATCACTGGTATGCTAATTTTTGTCGACTAAACTTCTTTTGTCGTTTCCTTGTAGATAGACTAAAAATCTATTTCACATTACTTTTGTTGTTAATGTCTAAGCATGTTTGGAAAAATCTCAAAAAACACCAAAGAATTTCAGTTCGTGAAGAGTAATTCTTCTAATGCAATTTCATAAATGTCTAACTAGCTAAAAGCCAGATCATTGAAGATCTCAATTCCTCTTCAATAAAATCCGTGTCTTATCTTCTTGCTTTAATATTGTCTTTCGACATGAGCATTATGGTATAAAATATTAGCCGATACCGGTTCATATCAGCATTTCGGCTCATATATATGAATCGGTATCGGCTTTAACCAATTCGATATTTTGGTGCGATACTGGAATTAGTATCAGACATCAAAATATCGGACCATCTCAGCCCTGTTTTGAAAATATCGATTTAGCCGATATATCGGACGAGTGGAATAAATTCTTTTTTTTTTCTTTTCCCTCGTTCCCTCATCTTCTTCCTTTCCCCTCATCTCTTTAGAGCTTCAAGAAATCATTTTATTTGGTAAGAGAAAATAACTTAATTCCCTTATTTTTACTATTATGTGTTTTATTTATTTATTTTTAGATAAAGCATGGAAATGATTGATAAGATCAATCTACACACTTTCAAACTAGATCTATTCATATATTTGATTTTGGGTGTAGAATTTTTTTTAATTCTTCTATTTAAAAAAAAATAAATTTTGGAGTATTTATGATACTTAACACTTATGACTTATTAATAGTTATAGTTGATAGATCTACTAATACACATGATTTTGGATTTTTTTAATTTCAAAATTTTTAATATTTAAATTATAATATATCATTTTTTTTGGATTTCACCATAATAAGACATCGAGTTAGTGGTGCAAACAGGATTCATGACTTAAAGTGACCGATATTTTGATTTATTGTTGTTACTAATTGAAACAAAATATTATTTTCCAGTATTTTTTAATATTCTGATTTTTTTTGGATATTTTTGTAATTTTTTTTTGATAAAAAAAATTTCACACCGCGACCGATACCGATATGATATCAGTTTTTTCTCTTGACCGATATCGCGATTTTGAACCATGATGAACATAGATTAGTCAGCTATATGGCAAGACTCCCTTGCCAAACAGGATGTTGAAAAGAATACTCCTTGGAAGGTTTTTGTTATGTAATTGAGGTGTAGGCAGGGGTGCATCTCTTTTATATTTTCTTACTCTTCTTCGCTCTTTGTATTGCGGTCCCTTTTAATGAATTTTTTGTTACTGTTTCAAAAAAAAAAAAAAAAACAGAGAGAAATGTCCAACGTGCTAACCTCGAGTGACCCATTGCAAAAGGACTTCATTGAGACCTTCATCTGTCTCAATGCATTCATAAGCTCATAGTTTAGTAGGTCAGGAATATGAGTATGTGGGTGTGCGTGCTTCAATTTAAGTTCTTTGCGTAAGGGCAAAAAAAAAAAAAAAAAAAAGCTACGAGAGATTGAGATTCTACTACTATAGGGATGATAACAATCTTCTCAGCAATTTTGTTTCAACTAGGTACAAAATTGTTTAATAAGCATTCTCTCAATGATTCTTATTCTCTATCAATTTAAAGAAAATTACACAGTTACGTGGGATGAGCATATCTGAAACCTCGTACTCCTTATCAGAGTCTGATGTCACTATATATGCTACCTACATATGCAATGACGAGTGCTTCATAATATTTGGTGTATCAAAGTTCACTCCTCTTCATTGTGTACTTTGTTCTTTTCATTTCATTTCGATCGGTTTTCTTTTAACAAACTATGAGAAAGTAAATTGAAGTTCTTCATCAACATCAATATTTCACCTCATTGGTGGTGCTTGTTAAGTTTTATTTTCTTGAATCATATTTTTTTGACACTTAATCGTAAATATATTTTGCACTCTTATCTTTCTCCCATTTTGATCCATAATCGTCCCCCTACCAAGGTCTTGACCAATAGTCAATATTTATATGGTAAAGACACATTACAAAGCTTTTCAATACAATTATATGTTTATATTTTCAAAATGAAGTTACAAATTTGGCAACAAAATTCTAAAAACTGTGTTGAAGTACAACAAGAGAAGTATATATTATATGCATTTAAATCAATGTGATATTTTGCTAAGTGGTACATTTCATGGATAATTTTTTTTTTGGGAGGGGTTATAGAACAAAAATACGATTGTACTATAATTTCACAGCGCCTGTTTGAGTAATTCACTTGTACAGTGGATTCAAGTGAAGAGTCATTTTAAGAGAGAAGTAAATAAGAAGTACCTTTTCAAAAAGTATATAATCTCAAAATCCACCTTCTTAAAATTTTGTCATTTTGTGGCATGTTTAGGAACTTGTTTAAATTTTATGAATAAAAAGAAGAGGTCTTTTTTATCTTTTGTAGAATGAAAGATTGACTTTGTGACTTTTTAAGGAAAAAGAAGAGGTGATTTTTGAGATTTTTTACTTTTTGTAAGACCCTTTTTTTTTTTTTTTATCTCTTAAAGTGACCTTCACTTGAATTCACATAATAAGTAAGTGAACTACCCAAACAAGTAGAGGAACTCAAAATCATCCAATCCTTAGCGGTTAAAAAAAGCCAAGAGTTCAAGTTTTGCAAAATCAATTTGGAGCCTATAAAATTCCAATGAGGGTAAAATCTAGACTTAGTCCTTTTTTATAATTTGTGTGGCATGTGTTTTGGTGGGTTGTGTGTGTGCTGTCTGTCAGCGGCTTAGATAAGGCTAGACCATGATATAAAGTCTAATTTTTGAACTGTGGTTCAAACCTATTCATGGCATTTGCGGCTGCATTTCGACAGAAATCACACCCAATCTGATCCTACCAACACTTTTTATTTCTTCTTCAAATTAAAGAATGGAGTCTTAATTCTTATAGAACATGCATTATGTCAAAGCATTTGATAAAATATTCTTACCTCTTGGCGTATACATTATGTCATTTGTAAAGGTATCCACGGCATTAGTTGAGATTGTGAAAAGCCTATTTGAATAATTGTCTTTTTTCATATATTAATAAGAACTCCAAGTCAAAGACACAGTTCCAACACGACACTTTTTATGTTATCCAATACTCCACTCCGCTCATATTGGAAACGCCCTTAATACTCAATAAATTTAGAGCCTAAACTATGGTTAGACATTGGTTGCTGCATAATTTAAATATCAATGGATATCGAATGTCAGATGGAAGCTACGGATTTCATTAGACAAAGCAGACCTGAAAAATCTTTTTTTTTTCTCCTCATAAATTGAACTTAGCCGTTTAGGCCCTGATGTAGCCTTTGATCAGGGATTAGCTTGAGTACCAGAACGGGTTTAGGCAATTGATCTCAAATCAGGCCCAAATAGAGGACTCATGTCATTCCAAATTCAGAGATTGGGTCTTGCTGCTCAAAAAGTTTTTGGGATGAAGATATGTCATGGACATTAGTAGAAACGATTTTTCTCTTGATAATTATAAACTAGCATAATAATCCGTGCTCAGCACGGATATGACCAACATTGCAATTTTAATATTCATGTATTAAAAAAACTAATAGTTTTGGAATAAAAGGAAAAGAAAAGAAAAATGTTATGACTACCTGTTTATGTAATGCAAGAGCTAGTTGCCTAGAATAGAAAGTGAATGGTAGAACTTGGATGAAAACAGAGTCATTAAAACAAACCTAGAGAGTAGATGGGTGATTTTAATAAAGAGGTAAAGTAGTAGCTGTTTGAGATAAAAAGTGGGGGAGAGAATATGCAAGATTTGAAAAAAAACAGCAATATAACTTTCACCTAGTCAAAATTATAACCGCAGGTCAAAATTAAAGCCAAAATCCTTGGCTTTAATATAGTATGCATCGGTTGATTGGCATCTTAACAAAACTTGATACCTCTCCATCCTTGTGCATATATAATGAGCAGCATGACTCGACATTAAGATTAAGAGTTAGTTTCTCTTGCAATATCTTAATAAGGATAAGTTTGAAAATCAGATTATGGAGGGAAATGACTTTCGCTTTTTATAATGTCAAGAAAAATTCATGTTCAATAATTATAAATCCTTGAAGAATTAGGTCATATGAGATTCTTATTTTTTATAATTGTCATGAGTGACCCTCATATGATACGAAAATCTTCATCCAAAAGGAAAATGATACAAGATCCTTAATTTGCGGATAACTCACCTCATCCGAAAATAGGCAGCAGCTTTTAACTTGCAAACCTAGGTGTGGAATTCCTCAATTCATGACAATCATTAAATATGAGATAAAGAAAAACATAGAAATGATACAAACCGAGCTGTAGATAAACAATCTGAACCACTACATAGAGGATTTGCACTAACCATGACATGGTGTCAATTTTGGAAATATAGAGAACACGCAGGGGCCTTTCAGACAAACCACAACCACTCCCTCCACCAGTCCACCACAAAATAACGGAAAGGTTGAAACGAAACCGCGCCTGCCGCCTAGTAGATAAATTTATGAGAACACCAACGATTCCGTGGGGTTGGCGCCTGGCGGACGTGTCACGTGAGTGGAGTAGAAGCAGGGCTTTGTCATCCGAGCGTGTGGCCGTGTGGGACCCACCTCCAACCAATAACCGTAGAGAACAGGGAGGAATGGTGGGCCCCACACTGATTAATATTGCATGTGATGTGTGGACGGCCATGATGACACTAGCCATCATAATCGTCTCAATCTCCACAGGACAACGACCTAACCTCTTCGAATTTCAAATAGTCACGGCGGAATATTTGACACCTGATTTGAGTGGGCCATGCTATCAGTATCATATGTTGATAACTGCCATGTGTGTCTGCATGCAACCTTAGTTTTATCTGGCTTTTAAATCTGTCGGTTGAGGCAGCAAAAGTGTGGCCCACCAATGAGGAATTTTTTTTTCTTTTTTTTAGATGGGGAGAATCCGATTGAGACCCGACTTGCTGAGTGGGTGCTTTGTAAATTGATCCAAGTCATTGATATGATGGGCCATCGTCATGGACACATCATGATATCAGATAAGGATGAAGGGCTCATGTAATGTTTTCATGTGAGGGAATGTGTCAGCTTACACAAGGTGGGATGTCATGTAGCTGTGGTCCTGTAGATAATTCTGATCTGTTGATAAACTAATATATGTCTAATTGAGGTGGTCAGTCTCTCTCCGATGATGGGTCCCACCTTTTTTAAGATAACCAAACCATTAATAAAGGTTATGTCGTTGACTAGGTATGGGATATCAAGATAATTCCATCTTAACAGATTTGGAATTGATCAACGAGTTTGATTGGAGGGGTTTGTATTCGTGGAAGGGAGGGTTTTTTTTAACCCGCACATGTGAGAAGAGGAGCCCACAAATATGGGAAGAGTGGTGATATTTCTAGGGATTAATCCGAAGGTCGGTAAGTAACACACGGATCGCTAACCAATTAAGCAAAGCCATGCTATCATTGATCACGCGTTAATTTATTATAAGCATCTACGAACCACAATCTATATATCAAAACCTTGCAATCTATGAGAATAAAGGAATAGCTCAATAGTTGGGAGTCCCAATTAATCAATTGTGGATCCTGGGGTCCTCTCCAAATTTTTTTTTTTCCTGCTAATACTTGGGTCCTCTCCATTACTTATGTAGTAAGCCATCATTTTTGCTTGTTTAAAATGTGGTCTTCTTTAAGACGTGTGCTTGGGGCTTGTAGGTGCAGAAAATAATGACCCACAATAAGGGGGAGCCTTAGAGGACTTATCCGAGAAGATGATGACTGGGAATGACTGGGTACCGTCCGAAAGCCTGAAAGAGAAGAGCAAACGATCAAAGGACCCTGGCCTGGGCGGCGCAAGGCTCTCCGATGCCAAAGTCAGTGAATGAACTGGAACAATGGAAGGAGAGGAAGAAGAGAGACAGAGTAACGGCTCTGTGTATGAAATTGTGCGTACCTTTGATGGTGGTTTGAGCCTCTATTTATAGAGTTTGGGACGTATCTTTGGGAGATATCGTGGTGTGGGTCTCATGATTCGACTGGGAAGCCATGATTAGCCCACGTTGCCATAAATGCGGTCTAATCCAGCCCACTCTGCATTAAATGCGCGTCGGATCAGCCCACGTCGCATTTAATGCGCGTCTTGTTGGGCCAGATCGTGTTGGATGCCTTTGGCGGTAGGGGATCGTGGGATCTGCCCTCGGGCCTTGCCCTGATGTGGCCTCAGCCGCTGGATGTCGTGTCTGTCCCACTAGCTCGTGCCCCTATCCCTCCACGTGCCTGGTGACGTGGGGGATGAGGGGCGTGAGTGGAGACTCTTTCTGGCTTCGGCTTCCATCCCGGCTTCTTCAGCCGAGGTGGAGCTCCCTGCCGAGATGGCGCCCGGAGTGGGCCAGTTCGGCGCTAGTGGCCCTGAGCCGCCTGACTTCAGCCGGACCTCCTGCCCTGGTGGCCGGGGTGAGCTTGGTGCCACGTGGATAGCACGCGGATGGCACGTTAGAGTGCTTAGTCTCTTCTGATGGCTGTGATTAGCGTAATCCTGTGGTTCCGGAAATCTCCCCACACAATTGCCCCCTAGCCTTTGACCTCTTAAGCGCCCTAGCTTTTAGGGGTTGAAGGCTAGAAAAAACTATCTGGGGATACAGCGATCATCGCTTGGTGTCGCTTCGACTCTTTGAAGCAATAAATGCTCTGCCCTGTTCGTCTTGGGAACCGAGTTGACGGCTACACGCGTAGCTTCTGCGCTAATTGCGTTGTCTCATTGATGGGACGGGCACGGGCTTTGGAGTGTCTCTTCGAATTCGGAGGCGGTACCCAAATGAGGGTTCCCCTTCTACAAATAGGGACGTCCCCTTCCTTTTCTCGCTTCTGATTCCTTTCGCCTTCGCCTCTACCTTCGATTTTTGCTCTGGTGCCCGAGATCTGTTCAACGAGGACGACCGTAGGACGCGCACGGATCTGCTCTTGATCTGCCTCTTCGTCCCTGTAAGTCGCTTTGTCCTTCTGTCTGGTTCTTCTTGGGGCCTTGCGATTGCTAGGGTTTTTCTTCGTTGTCACCCCTTTTAGACATGGGCACCCCTAGATTCAGGGTAGATACCGATGAGGGCTTAGCCAGATTTAGAGCTGCCTTCAGCATTCCGGAGGGGGTCCTCCTAAAACCGGCGGACCTCGCCGACTGTGCCTTGTATCGCTGCCACGGCGGCTGGATGCCTTTCCCTCTGATCTCCGTGATCGAGGGTGGGGTCAGGTTTCCACTGCACCCCCTGCTTAGGGCCTGCCTTAGCCTTTGGTCCCTCGCCCCGGGCCAGTTGATGCCCAATGGCTACAAGGTCATCATGGGCACAGTGAAGTTGAACGAGGTCTTGGGGACCAACCTAGGCCCTCATGACATCGAGGATACATATGATATCTGCAAGGCTGGGGAGGGAAGATATTATCTCCGGGTGAAGCCGCAGCGAAGGGGCTTCGTCCTAGCTTTGGAGGATTCAAGTAAGAATGCCGAGGAAGATTTCTTCTGTGTCTCGGGGGACTGGGAGTTCGGCGCGGGTGAAAGCAGGAGGCTGTCGGTCCCACGTCGCCCTGGGGAAGTCCCAAGTAAACACCACTGCTTTTCTCCTTCTTGCTTTGCTTACCTTATGGATGCCGAACTGATACTCTTTTTCGCCTGTTGAGCAGAGGCGGGTGCAAGGCGACGCCGAGCTGTCAGCGAAGGTTGGAGGAGGAACACCGACGACATCAACAAGGTCGAAAGATACAAGAAGCACGAGACCAGGTCAGCTTGGAAGCTGCTCGGGTATACGCCGAGGTATCGCGGCCACTACCATAGGACTGGAGTGCCTGAGGTGGACGAGACACACCCCGACCGTCCAACTGTCTCGGTCGCCTTGTTTAGCGGGGTCCCCTTGACCGATCCCGTTGCCGACCGAACTGCGTCCGGAGCCGAGGCGTCCACTTCTGATCCGGAGCTGCCGGACCTGACGCAGATAGTGGACGCTTATTTCTCCGATCGAGGAGAGGACATGGAGGGAAGTTCGAGGGAGCCCGCTGTCAAGGACCTAGCTGCTAAGTTTAGGCAGAGGTCAGCGTCTTCTGGGGCCCCGTCGCCTGCCGGTACTCGTGCTGCTTCGGGTCCGGTGGGCGCTGGTGCTCCCTCTGCTCCTGCCCCCGCTCCGAGCGGGGGATCCCGGCGACGCTCGCCGGACCGCTCGAAGGAGGGGTCCCCGCCCAGGAAGAAGTCCAAGGCGGGGGAGAAGAGTTCGAAGGCTGATCTGCAGTCGAAGGGCAAAACTCCTGAACGAGCCCCTGGAGCTAAAGCTCCATCCGAAAAGGGGGGCGAGAAGAGCGCGCCGAAGGAAAAGAGTGCGCCGGCCGAAAAGAGTGCGCCAGTCAGCAAGTCGACTGTTGGGCCAGCGCGCGAGCCTCTCATCTCGGCGGGGCAAGGGTCCGGATCGGCCTCCGGGCCCCGAATTGCCCCAGCACCGTGGAAGCCGAGAATGGAAACGCAACCCGGCAAACCCCTGAACGCTGGAGACCGACTGCTGGGGAATGCCGAGGTGATCGGGGCCCTTGCCAAGGCCTGTGCTCTGCCTCGGGATATGGAGGAGCATGAGAAGTTTGATGACGAGAGTCTGATAGTGACAGCGATCCAGGCTGACCTCCTGGTAAGTGTTTCCTGTGTATTCTTTCAAGTGGCCTAGCTTGGCTGTTCCTGTTTTGATTCTCCTCTTTTCCCTTGCAGAACGTGCAGAGGCTCCTAACCGTGTTAGGAAGGAGGGATAGGAATGCTGCGAGGGTGACCCATCTGGAGTCCGAGCGGGAGAAGCTGAAGAAGGAGCTGGAAGTGCAGCGGAAGGGAATGGAAGAGCTCAAGGTGGCCAGTGCTGGAGAGTCTGCTCGGTTGGCATTGGTTCTGACTGAGAACGCCGAACTCTCATCCAGGGCCAACCATATGAAAGGCGAGCTTTGGACGAAGAACAAAAGGGTCTCCGAGTTGGAGTCGGAGTTGGCCAGGTCGAAGTCTGAGTCGACGGCTGAGGTAACGAGGTTGCGAGGGGAGGTCTTGGCTGGTCGCGCTGAGAGAGAGAAGTTGGTGAAGGCGAACGCCGACCTGGAAAAGGAGAAGGCCTCTCTTCTGTCCGAGGCTCAATCCGTCTTCCAGAACGGGGTGTACCGTGCCACTGAGCTGTACGAGAAACAGGTGGAGGAGATCACCTTCATTCTGTTCGAGGAAGGATGCCTGGCCGCACTGAGGCGTGCGGGGGTCCCTGAAGACCATCCTGTCTATCAGGACCTGCCGAAGTACTCGGACCTGGTTCCCGAGCCGAACTCCACTCCTGCAACTGAGAGTGCCCCGGTCGAAGCTCCTCTAGCCGTTCCTGCTCCGGAAGACGCTCCAGCTGCCCCGGTCTTGAGCGATGCCCCAGTCGCCAGCGATGCTTTGGCCGTGCCTCTGAGTGAGACCTCTTCTGCCCCTGGTTCGGGTGAGGTACCGGTCAAAGCCTCTGCCAGCGACACTCCAAGCAAGACCACGGTTTCGGCCGAATCCACTGGTCCAACAGGTACGGTGATCGACCTAGTGGAGTCGCCGAAACCATAGTAGCCGGGCTCCTTTTCATTTGTCTTCTTGCATGTAATGTTTTTGCTTCTCAGCTTTGTAACACTTTGTCTATTCAATGAAAGTCGGGCTTCTTCACTTGTGTATTTTTCTCTGCATTTGCTTCTCTTTCATTTCCGGACGTGGCATTGAATGGTATTTGTATGCCTTTAATATAACGCGTGACTCTTGGGGTAGAAGGAGTCAAACGGTCCTCATAGCTGTCCGTGCCAATTCTCCGTATTCTGGAGGCCATAAATAGTAATAAACATGGTGGCACGGCCTATGAGGGAAATGGATGGATGTCTCCACTTGGCCGAAATGGCTGGCTTTGGCCGAGACGAGCTGCTTGTGCCGAAGTGGAGTCATCATTCCACTGGTCTCGGCTGTGGAAGCGTGAGTTCGGCAATGATCCTTGAGCGGTGTAAAAACCCTGATTTTAGGAATCCGGCCGAGTGTCCGAACTCGAGGCCTTCTCCAGGGTCCAGGACCCGGAGCTTTAGGAAACGACCGAGTCTGGACTCGAGCCCTTTTCTAGGGCGGTAGACCCAATCCGGCCGAGTGTCTGAACTCGAGGCCTTCTCCAGGGCCCAGGGCCCGGAGCTTTAGGAAACGGCCAAGTCTGGACTCGAGGCCTTTTCCAGGGCGGTAGACCCAATCCGGCCGAGTGTCTGAACTCGAGGCCTTCTCCAGGGCCCAGGGCCCGGAGCTTTAGGAAACGACCGAGTCTGGACTCGAGGCCTTTTCCAGGGCGGTAGACCCAATCCGGCCGAGTGTCTGAACTCGAGGCCTTCTCCAGGGCCCAGGGCCCGGAGCTTTAGGAAACGACCGAGTCTGGACTCGAGGCCTTTTCCAGGGCGGTAGACCCAATCCGGCCGAGTGTCTGAACTCGAGGCCTTCTCCAGGGCCCAGGGCCCGGAGCTTTAGGAAACGACCGAGTCTGGACTCGAGGCCTTTTCCAGGGCGGTAGACCCAATCCGGCCGAGTGTCTGAACTCGAGGCCTTCTCCAGGGCCCAGGGCCCGGAGCTTTAGGAAACGACCGAGTCTGGACTCGAGGCCTTTTCCAGGGCGGTAGACCCGTGGGTTCAAAACCCGAGGACTTTAGGAATTCAGCCGAGTGTAAGAACTCCAGGCTGTATCCAGGGCGTAGGCCCATGCTGTCGGAATCAGTCAGAGAGAGACGACAAGTTGATGACAAGGTGAAAGCTGCTTTAATTGATTTTGAGACTCGATACATCATTAGAAATAAAATTTCTTCAAGTGGGATGCATTCCATGGTCTCGGCAGTGGCTTGCCTTCCAAGTCTTCGAGCCTGTAGGCTGACTTTCCTGCCAGTGAGACTATTCTGAACGGGCCATGCCAGTTCGGGGCTAGCTTCCCTTCGTTTGGCTCTCTGTCAGCTGTCAGGGTTTTCTTTAGCACCAGCTCTCCCGCGGAGAATTTTCTCTCTCTGACATTTTGATTGTATGCCCTGGCTAACCGTTGCTGATAGTCGGTCAGTCGCAGAGCTGCTGCTTCTCGTCGCTCGTCTGCCAGCTCGAGCTCCATTGCCAGGTTCGTCTCATTTCGGCCTTGGTCGACCAGCTCTGTCCTCAGGGTAGGAAGGCCGATTTCCAAAGGAATGACTGCCTCCATCCCGTAGGCCAGAGAGAAAGGTGTTGCCGAGGTGGACCTCCTTGGAGTTGTTCTGTATGCCCACAGCACGCTCGGAAGCTCCTCTGTCCATCTGCCCTTTGCCTTGTCCAGTCGCTTCTTCAGGCCGTCCAGGATCACTTTGTTGGAGATTTCTGCCTGGCCATTACTCTGTGGATATGCCGGAGTGGAGTAATGATTTCTGATGCCATGCTCTTGGCAGAAGTCTTTGAAGGACTTAGAGTCGAACTGTGTCCCGTTATCCGAAATCAGGGCCCGGGGGATGCCGAACCTCGTAAGGATGTTTTTCCAAACGAAGTTCCTGGAGTCCCTGTCCGTGATTGAAGACAATGGTTCAGCCTCTATCCATTTTGTGAAGTAGTCCGTAGCCACTATCAGCCATCTCTTGTTTCCTGGAGCTCGGTGAAGAGGCCCCACAATGTCCAGGCCCCATTGAGCGAAGGGCCATGGGCTAGAGAGGGGACTCAGATCTTGTGCTGGCTGATGGAGGGAGTGGGAGAACTTCTGGCACTTCTCGCATTTCCTGGCGTAGACCTGCGCGTCTTTCTGCATGTAGGGCCACCAGTAGCCCTGTCTTATTGCTCTGTAAGCCAGGGATCGACCTCCAATGTGACTGCCGCAGATTCCTTCGTGGATCTCATACAAGAAGTCGTCCACCTTGCTTGGATGGACGCATTGGAGGTATGGACCTGTGAAAGACTTCCTGTAGAGTTTGCCTTCGGGAGAGAGCCAGAATCGTGCTGCCTTGAGTCTGATCCTGTGGGCTTCAGCCTTGTCCTCGGGGAGCTGGTCGTCCTTCAAGTAGGCGACAATTGGATCCATCCAGCTTGGGCTGAGGTCAGCACAGAGGACAAGCCGAGATGAATGGAGTTCTAAGCTTGACCTTGATACTGACCCAACCTCGATGGTCCTTTTCTTCCCTGCTTCGACAGCGGAGGCCAGGTTTGCAAGCGCATCTGCGTGCGTGTTGGTATCTCGGGATATTTGCCTGACCTCGGCTTTCTGGAAATGAGAGAGCAGCTTTTTCGCAAGGGCTAAATAGGCCGCCATCCTGTCGTCCCTGGCCTGGTAGTCTCCAGCGAGCTGGCTAGTTACCAGTTGAGAGTCGCTGAAGATCTCCAGGTGCTGGGCTCCGAGGATTTGGGCGCTGTTCAACCCTGCAATCAGTGCTTCGTATTCTGCCTCATTGTTTGTCGCTTTGAAGTCGAGGGTGAAAGCCTGCTCTATGACCAGTCCCTCTGGCGATTGGAGAACTATGCCAGCGCCAGCTCTCTTGGAGGTGGACGACCCGTCGACAAAGATCTTCCATGCCGAGGTGGGAGACTGCTCGACCTCAGTTTCTACTGGCTCATGCCCTGTGCCCCCCAGTGCCGTGCCGAGCTGAGTCAGAGCCGGGTTGGGGGAGACGAATTCGACGATGAAGTCCGCCAGAATCTAGGCTTTGATCGCAGTTCGGGGACGGTACTGTATATCATACTGCCCCAGTTCAACTGCCCACTTTGATATTCGCCCTGAAAAATCAGCTTTCTTGAACACTGAACGGAGTGGATGCTCCGTGATCACCACAATGGTGTGGGATTGGAAATAATGGGAGAGCTTGCGGGAGGCACTGACGAGAGCCAACGCAAGCTTCTCCAATAGAAGGTACCTGGTCTCGGCATCGAGCAGGGTCTTGCTCGTATAATAGATTGGCTTTTGAATTCCCTCGTCCTCCCTGATGAGGACGGAGCTCACTGCGTGATCCGAGACCGCAAGGTACAAATACAGAATCTCCCCCAAAGTTGGGGTGGAGAGTAAGGGAGGTGACATTAAATAGGTTTTGAGTGCGGCCAATGCCTGGTCGCACTCGGGGGTCCACTGGAATTTCAGATTTTTCTTTAAAAGCTGAAAGAAAGGCCTGCACTTATCTGATGACCGGCTGATGAAGCGGTTGAGTGCTGCAGCCATTCCTGTGAGCTTCTGAACTTCCTTCGTGGTAGATGGGCTCTGGATGCTCTGGATCGCGGTGATCTGGTCCGGATTAGCCTCTATCCCTCTCCGCGTTACCAAGCTGCCGAGGAACTTGCCAGAGGCTACGCCGAAGGCGCACTTGGAAGCGTTTAGCTTAAGCTTGTACGCGCGAAGGATGTCGAAGATTTGGCCGAGATCCGCCAGATGATCGCCGGAGTGCACCGATTTGACGACCATGTCGTCGATGTAGACCTCCACCGTCCGGCCGAGCTGAGCATGGAACATTTTTGTGACGAGGCGCTGATAGGTTGCCCCCGCGTTCTTTAGCCCGAAGGGCATCACCTTGTAGCAGTAAGTGCCGCGGGGGGTTATGAATGATGTTTTCTCCTCGTCTGGCTCGTAGAGCGGGATCTGGTGGTAGCCCCTGTAGGCGTCGAGGAAGCTCATTCGGTCGTGACCAGCGGTGGCGTCGATCAGTTGGTCAATCTTTGGAAGGTGGAATCTATCTTTAGGGCAGGCCCTGTTCAGGTCTGTGAAGTCCACGCACACCCTCCACTTTCCAGTTTTCTTCTTGACCACCACCGTGTTGGCCAGCCATACCGGGTACTGGACTTCCCGGATGGCTCCTGCCTTCAGCAGGTTGTCGATCTCCTCGACGACCGCATCTGTCTGCTGCAGCCCTGTCCTGCGGGCCCTCTGCACTACCGGCTTATGGTCGGGGTCCACATTCAGCTTGTGGCACACGACCTCAGGGTCGACTCCAGGCATTTCGCTTGGGCTCCAAGCGAAGACGTCGACGTTCTGCATCAGGAACCGAGAGAGTTCGGCCCTCTCCTCGTCTGGCAGCTGGGTGCCAATCAGGAAGAACCTGTCTGGATCTGTCGGGTTCAACCTGACCTCGGCCAGGTCCTCGATGCTCTTCTTCTCGGGATCTCGGCCGATTTCATCGAGGCCTTTCTCGAACTCGGCGAGGTTGACGCGCTCCTGCTCCTTTACTGCCGGGACTGCGGCGAGCATGCATTGCCTGGCTTGCTGCTGATCCCCCTCCACTGTGACTACTTCCATCTTCCCCTCCTTGTTCTCATGGACGAACTTCAGCTTCTGGTGGAGGGAAGATGGGACGGCTTCTAACTTGTGGAGCCACGTTCTGCCCAAAATGACGTTGTAGGGAGAAGGGGCATCCACGACCAGGAAGTCGGCCGACACGGAGGCTCCGCCAACTCGGGTCTCCAAGGTGATCCTGCCCTTGGGGTAGACTGGCGTGGCGGACAACCCTAGCAGGGGTGCACGGACCTCCGTGAGGTCTGCTTCGGAGAGTTTCATCTTCTTGAAGCAGTCGTAGTAGAGGACTTCGGAGGAGCTACCGGAGTCGACGAGGATCCTCTTCACTGTGAAGTCTCTCAGCTTCATGGTGAGGAGTAGAGGGTCGTTGTGAGGGAGCTGGATTCCCTCTAGGTCTCTATCCGAGAACGAGATGGCGGGTCGGTCGCGGCGGGCTTTCTTGGATGCCGGGGCGAGCTCGGCTTTCAATACTTCTTTCCCGTGCGAAGCCCGCCTGGCTTCGGCACGGGCCTGGGAGCTGTCCCGGGACGTGGAAGCGGGAACTGAGGACGCCAGATGGATCACGTTAATGATCTTCTCTGAATCCTCGTTGTCTGGAGCCTGGGCTGCGCTCTGGTGAATCCGGCCCTCGCTACCGCCGGCATCACCTGCCTTGACGAATTCTGGAATGTGGCCTTCTTCGGCCAGCTTCTCCAGGTACCGCTGCAAAGTCTTGCAGTCCTCGGTCTTGTGCCCGTTACCCCTATGGAAGGAGCAGTAGAGCTGGCTTCGGCCGCCGGAGGTGGGCTCATTCAGCATGGGCTGAGGGTACTTGAAGAACGGCTTGGACCTGATCTTGGTCAGGATGCGGTAGATCGGCTCCTTGAAGACGACGTTGACGCTCTGACTGGCGCTGGATGGAGGTCTGGGCTTCCAAGTGCCCCCAGACCTGGACGACGAAGGTTTCGCCGAACTGGAGACCCAGGCCTGCTTGGGCTCCTGCTTCTGGGAGGGCCTTCCGCCTCTCTGCCGAGGCTGGCCACTCTTCTGCTCGGGCTCCGGATGCCCGTCCTGATCCCTGGCCCGGATCTCGTCTTCCTCCTGGGCGATGAAGCGCTTTATCCGGGACATCAACTCTGGCATGGATTCTGGGGAGTTCCCGGCCAAGTCTTTTCGCAAGTCGTTGCCGGGGATCAGGGCATGCTGGAAGGCGTAGATCGCTATCTCCTCCCTGGTGCCCTCGATCTGACTGTAGACCGCCCAGAATCGCTGGGCGAACTTGGCGAGGGTCTCACCCTGCTTCATTCTCAGGGCGAGGAGGTCCCCTTCCTTCTTGGGGACGGCGCTGTAGGCTTGGAACTTCTTCAGGAAGGAGAGCTGGAGCTCCTTCCAACTCGAAATGGACTTCTCTGGGAGAGAACAGTACCACTTCAAGGGGAGGTCACCCAAACTGGAGGAAAAGATTTTGCAGTTCAGGTGACCCTCATTCCCCCAGATGGACATCTTCTGGGAGAAGTGTCGGAGGTGAGCGGATGGGTCGGACAGTCCGTCGTAGGGGATGAACCGCGGGACAGAGAACTTTCTGGGCAAGGGGGTGCGCTCGACCTCTTTTGTGAAGGGCGAGCCCCCCAGATCAGTGTGACCACAGATCTGCTTCTGGTCCCGCACGTCCAAGTTGTGCTGGAGAGCCAATCTGACACGTTTGTCAAATCGCTCCTGCTCATCGTCCTTCTCTGGAGTCTGAGCTCTGGGCTTTCGCTTGGGGTGATTCGGGCTACGACGGCTATGAGTTCGGCCATCGCGGCTATGGTGACTCCGGCTGTTGCTCGAGCCTTCGTCATGAATCTGGCTCCGTTTATGGTCCAGATGATTTCTGAGGTCCTCGCGGGGAGGCTGGGCTGCCCTGCTGGGGGCGTCCCTCTTTTTCCCTTGAGGCTCAGAGACTTGCCTCAAGGAGGCAGTTTGCGCTGCCCTCAGCTGCTGCTGGAGCTCGCGAATCAGCTGCTCTTGCTTTTGGAGGAGAGCAATTTGGGCTTCGAGAACCTCTCCAGCAGCAGGGGGTTGAACGTGGCGCGTCTCTCCTACGACCACGGCTTTGTCCTTCCGAGGACGCTCATGCCGACGCTCGTCGCGTCTGGGTGGCATGACTTCTTCTGCTGAGATCGAGGCCTCGAGTCCCTCTTGGAGTGGGAACTCGACAAAGAGCTGAGAGCCTAAGCGGCCCTCGCCTGCAGACGTGCCATGCACCGTGCGGGAGCGCCCTTGAGGAGGGACGTCCGTTGACGGTGGTGGCAGCTCGAGCGCTGCTCTTGAGGACTCTACGCCCTTCCTAGCTTTCGGAGGCATGGCTTCTGAGAGATTGAGGTTAAGAAGGTTGGGAAGGTTGGGATATTACTTTCCCACAGACGGCGCCAATTGTAGGTGCAGAAAATAATGACCCACAATAAAGGGGAGTCTTAGAGGACTTATCCGAGAAGATGATGACTGGGAATGACTGGGTACCGTCCGAAAGCCTGAAAGAGAAGAGCAAACGATCAAAGGACCCTGGCCTGGGCGGCGCAAGGCTCTCCGATGCCAAAGTCAGTGAATGAACTGGAACAATGGAAGGAGAGGAAGAAGAGAGACAGAGTAACGGCTCTGTGTATGAAATTGTGCGCACCTTTGATGGTGGTTTGAGCCTCTATTTATAGAGTTTGGGACGTATCTTTGGGAGATATCGTGGTGTGGGTCTCATGATTCGACTGGGAAGCCATGATCAGCCCACGTTGCCATAAATGCGGTCTAATCCAGCCCACTCTGCATTAAATGCGCGTCGGATCAGCCCACGTCGCATTTAATGCGCGTCTTGTTGGGCCAGATCGTGTTGGACGCCTTTGGCGGTAGGGGATCGTGGGATCTGCCCTCGGGCCTTGCCCTGATGTGGCCTCAGCCGCTGGATGTCGTGTCTGTCCCACTAACTCGTGCCCCTATCCCTCCACGTGCCTGGTGATGTGGGGGATGAGTGGCGTGAGTGGAGACTCTTTCTGGCTTCGGCTTCCATCCCGGCTTCTTCAGCCGAGGTGGAGCTCCCTGCCGAGATGGCGCCCGGAGTGGGCCAGTTCGGCGCTAGTGGCCCTGAGCCGCCTGACTTCAGCCGGACCTCCTGCCCTGGTGGCCGGGGTGAGCTTGGTGCCACGTGGATAGCACGCGGATGGCACGTTAGAGTGCTTAGTCTCTTCTGATGGCTGTGATTAGCGTAATCCTGTGGTTCCGGAAATCTCCCCACACAGGGCTGATCTCTCAAGGGGCCCAATGACCTTGGGCTGGTACGTTTGATTCCAAAAAAGACAAAAAAACCTTCATGATAAAAACAAGGTTTTTCCCCCATACGGTTCTCTTCATTAGCCATGAAAATTTATGTTTCGTCACAAAACTTGAGAAAATTTATCAGACCTTCTCCGTATTACTATTTTTCTGCGTATCGCAATATTTTTTAGTGATACCACAAATATTCAATTGAATTATACAATATCGCATAAAATACAGAGATAAAGGTGTCCCTTAGGCTTTTTAATAAGGTAATTTTACGCAATAGCACATAACTCAAATTAAATCTTGTGATATAGCAGAAAAGTAATGGTATGGAGAATGTTTAGGGAATTTCTTCAACTTTCATCACCAAGTGTGGATTTTCATGACTAATAATGGTGACCATTAGGAAAAAAACCCTAAAAAAAATCTTGCATCCAAGAAACTGGGCTGAGCAAGGACATATGATGATGGATTGTAGGGCTGCACAACCGGATTTCTTGTCCGTCCTAAAATGAAGGATCGGACCGGACCGGTTGGATCACTTATAAGTGGTCCAGACCGGTTTCATTTTTTTTTCCTAATTTTTTTTTAAGAGGCGATTTTAGTCCTGTAGTTAATTCATAGGCTTTTCTATATCTTTGGTGGGCCATGGATAACCAAATAATCCTGACTCTGACTAATATTAGATGGTCAATCATCATCATCTTATATTAAAAAAATAAAAAAAATACTTATTATTAATCCGGTATGGTCCGGTCCAGACTGGATGCCAAAAGGCCTGGACCGGATATAACCGGTTTTCCAAATCCGGTCCGGATAGGACCGTATTTGGACCAATAAAACCACAAATCCGGTCCGGTCTGGTTTTGTTCAGCCCTAATGGATTGATAAGATAGTAAGAGTCCAAATATTCTTCCTTGTCAGCTAAATGGACACATGGAATATATATATATATATACATATATAGCTGGGGCTTGCTTAGGATTGTGTGTAGGGGCGGAACCAGGATATGGACATTGAGGGGGCCATTGTGAATAAAATTTTTCGGGCCATTGCAAAAAATGGCTTTAAATTTAAAGTAATTTAAAGGGTTTTTTTTGCAATTTAGGGGGGTGCTTGCCCTCCGTAGTTCCGCCCTTGATTGTGTGAAAATAATTCTGTAATAATTTCTTTTGTTTGATCTAGTGAGAGAGAGCAACCAAAAAGATACTCATGCGCGTGTTTGACAATTTACTAGTAAAGTTAAAGTGAAGTAAAGCCTCCATTATTCAGACAGGAAAAGACAATGGGTCATATTAAAAGTATGTAAATTCAAAATTCCCTTTTTCTTTTAAAAAAAAAAGTAAAAAAACAACCTCTTTTCTCTACTAAATGAAAAAAAAAATCTCTTATTTTTTTACAAAAAGTAAAAAAGATTTACGATTAAACAACTAAAAATAAAAGACAATTGCAACCTCATATATTTTACTTTCTCTTGATTTGATGCTTCACCTCACTTTACTTCAATTCACCATACATCCAAACAGGAGAGAGAGATCGCTCACTCACAATTCCTTCTCACTCAAATTCTTAAAAATTAAGTTTGTGAATTTTGGTTGCACTTCTTGACAAGCAGTTATTCACAAAAACTTTCTCTGCCAAATACTGGATTTGCACATTTTCTTTAAAAAAAAATCTCTTTCTCCAAAATATGTCACTGCAGATATATTCCTTGAAAAAAATATCTTCATTTCTTTTGTTCCAAGTTTCTACATAAATGTAAAAAAAAAAAAAAAAATCCCCACAGCCAAACGTGTCGATTCATGCATTCAATTCTCCCTAGGGTTCCTGGCATGGCGAATAATGTTGGGCCATAAATGGAGAACATGTCCCTACAAGTACAAGAAAAAGAGCAATCCAAAAGCATCCAAACAGGCCGCCTCCAAAATCTGAAGTCCCTCCAAATAAAGAAGATAGCATGTCTCAGGGAAGAAAGGAAAGTAGAAGTGAGGAAGATGTTGAGGTGTGGAGTGAGACGAACACGGCTTTCATCAAAGTCGAAAAAGCAGGGAATGTGGGGGTGGATTGCTATCTGGGCTCTGGCAATACTCCAAGGAGAGAAAAAGAGTGTTGTTTATGTTTGTCTTAAACTCATGTTAGCGTAAGTAGAAAGATACTTGATGATTAAGCTAACTAAACAAATAACTTCCACTACCAACCAACCTCACTTGTGCAAGATCACCATCATTCATCAGATGCGGTGGGTCAACCTGATCAGCCTATTTATTATTTAAGGCATAAGGAGGGACACTTTTCCAAAGAAGAATTTCTCTTTTGTAGTTTGATGTGAAGTGCAACTTTGGCTGGGATGTGCATAGATTTAAAATGCTTGTGAGAATTGTAGCTCAAAAAATACTACAAAGAAATTCATTTTGATACATTGATTTGATAACTACAAAGGTGGAGAGATCGAGAGGAAGATGTGAACATAAGGTAATTAGAGTGAAATGACAGAATTAGAACTAGAATTACTTTTGGAATGCTTTGTGATCGGCATGTACCAGTAAAATTAAAAGAAAAGTTTTATAGGATAGCAATTAGACCAATTATGATCTATGGAGTACATGATTAGCATATCAATAAACAACACATGCACAAAATAATTATAGCAGATATGAGAGTGCTAAAATAAATATGTTGTAAAATTAGAAAGAATAGAATTATAAATGAATGCATACATTATGGGAGCATTTACCAAAATATTAATAGATGATAAATCAAGAGGGACTCGTTTGAAATGATTTTGAGATGCCAAACATAGGCTAGGAATGATGTCAATGAGAAAAAAAATCTTTCTCAAGTTGATGGCCTGCTAAAAAAAAGAGATGAGCCGTAGAAGCCATGGATGAAAATAGTAAAGTTAGATTTGAAGAGTTGCAATCTATTCAAGGATTTGACCCAAAAAAGACTATAATGGAGAAATAAAATTCATCCAGCCGACCCAATATAGATGGGACAAGGCTTGATGACTATGATGATTTGATGTAACACGTTTTCATAAAGAAAAATGACAAAAGGCACTACTTGTCCATAATACTACAACAATATTTTTTATGGGAGGGTTGGAATCATTATTCTTAGTAAGAGCCTACTAACTGGAAATTTGGTACCATGCAAACAAAACGGGCCCTTACCTTTTATCGATACCTTGACAACTCTTGTGAAGAAAATATCAGTACTGGACATTGAGGCTTACCAATATATCCAAGTTGCCCTAATTGTTGGATGAGCCCTGCTACCGGGCCCGAAATAGACTTTTTGTTGTTGGATTGAGTCACAAGAAAAGGTGTGCTTAAACTTTAGACATTGACACCCCGAGACTGAGACCGAGTATTTCAATGATCCATTTTAACTAGTTTTTAAGTTGAATAGACCTAAAAAGTCAACCTGCCAAACATTATTTTATCTTTTATTATTATTATTATTATTACTACTATTATTTTCTAGCCTAATATAAGTTGGAAGATGAAGCTTATACAATTAAAAGAATGACATATCTAGAGATCAATCATCAGGCAATGGAGTGACAAATACGTTGCCAACCAATTGAGCAACCCCTTGTCTAAGACTCTAAGGGTACCTTAATTGACAACTTTTTTTTTTCCAAATGTCTCAGGAGAGACGGGTACTTTAGTTGACAAAGCACTTGCTAAACACAAAAAGCTCAAAAATAAGAGAGAGAGGGAGAGGTGGAATGGTGGATCCTTTCAAGATAATTACTCGTTATTTGGCTAAAGGATTTAACAAACTTTTTTATAGAGGACCCACCAAGACCTGTTCACTAAATGAGCAGTGCAGGCCGGGCCTCCAATTATAGGTGCAACAAGTAAATGGTACTGGTCCATTGCCTCTCGTACATGTGAAATGTAAACTTTTTTTTTTTTTTTTTTCAATTTCTTTCAACACACGATTATCTTTATTATTCAACTTGGTTGGAGTCTAAAACAAAACACCTCAATTTCTCTATTCAATGGAAACCTCAAATCATTCTAATTAGACAATAGTAATGATGAAGACCATTGTTCTAAAAGGGATTAACCAATTTTTACTGTGCCCTTTTTGGCTTTCATAATTGGGGGAGCATATTTGATAAAGGGTAATATTCAGGTGAGAACTAGTTCTCACATATTATATGAGAACTTTTTTGTGGGGCCCAATTGTGAGCCTCATTAGGGGATGGGACCGGGGGGGATGAAAAGATCTATATGAGACCACCCCAAGTATCAAGTTTGACCCCCAAACCAATGCCCCTAACCCCTTCATCCGTGGCCCACAATTTTAATGGCTTCATATTCAAAAAAAATTTCAACCCTCGATCCAACGGTTCATTCTATTCGAATGTGTGCCAATTCTTGGGATTAGTGACTATAAGGGGGTTTCCTATTGATTGCTAGGTTTGGATGGGTTGCTAATTGGGCCCCGCAAAAAAGTTCTCATATAATAAGTGAGAACTAGTTCTCACTTGATTATTTCCCTTTGATAAATCTTAATCCGTACAAACACACACCAACTCCTTTGGAGTTGCCTCTTACCTAATTTTGCCCTATTCCGGATATCATTCACCACTAGTGCAAAATTACCGCGTTGGTAAGGAAATAAATATATTTTTATTTAGAAATACTTTAACTATTTAAATGAAATGTAAATGAATATTAATATACAATTCATAACACAATCACAATTAAAATAAAAATTTTAAAACCAAAGGTCTAAAGAATTAAATAAGTAAAATAAAGGTCCAAACATAGCATAAAGTAAAAGAATTCATGGAGAAAGAAGTTTCATTTCATGGACAAAGACTAAGAATTTGTACAAAGCTCAAGAATAGGAGAATATGGATATAGGAATCCCTTGCTCCATTTTGAAAATTGTAAAAGGAAAATTAATAGGAAAAAAAAAAAAAAGACATGGGAGAGATGCTGATTGGTCCAATTACAAAAGAGAAATATGTAGTTGTTAGCTTTTCTAAAACATCTAAAATTATTTCTAAAAAAGAAAAAAAAATAAAAAAAAGATAATGCTTCACAAAAAGAACCAGTTAAGAACAATAATCAGAGGCTTCTAGTGAGCGTACGAGAGACCAATCGGAGTAAATATGAAAATAACATGGAGGGAATGAGATTTATGTAGTTTGAACTTTTTTATCACAACAAATTTGCTTAGTGTATGCCACTAAGCTTTAAGGACTTAAATCCAATGGTTAGGATGCTGTCACATATTCCCCTAATTATGTCCAAATCTATCTTTTGCTGTGCCTTTCTTGATGCACCCAGTTGGCCCCAATGAAAATGCCGTGCCTTTCTTGATGCCCAATTACTTATAGCGCATGCTTCCGTGTATCCATCAGCTGAAAATCCAATGTGTGTACTGATGTGCGCTGCAGGACCCAACAAGGGCCATGCCAATAATAGGGGGGAGGGGATGAAAATATCTCAATAGGCGTAAGCTTATCAATTCTATTAGACCATCTAACCTTTTGATTTATGGCCCTCAAATGTACTAGTTTAAAAAAAAAATAATTTCATTTTTGTTTCAATCGAACGGTGGGTAATCAATTGAATTAACGCCAAATTTGTGCTTGCTACAGTTCAAGTGGGCTAGCCTGTGGTCTGGTGGCCTCAAAAGGAGGTCGGACTGCACATAAGAAACTTCTCTCTGTTCCTATGAGAATAGTTCTCATCTTTTGAATAAGTGAATAGTGGGGCATATTCACCTGGGGACGTCTACAGCAAAATAACAAGGTTTTTTCATGGAGTAGGACGCCTAAAAAATCAACATAGTAAAATTATTAAAAATATGAATTTTAACCCAAACATCAAAGCTAAACATATGAAGAAATGGGTGTCTAGGTTCAAGGACGAGTAAAAATTAAATAAGTGTCAAATTGGGAGAGGTACCAAATCATGGAAGGCCAGCTGTGAGTGGAGTAGATTCATTATAGAATTAGTCCATGTGGGCTTACAAACTAGTACTCGCAAAATTTATATGAGGATCGTTCTCCCCATGGAATTTTCCTTTTTGCATACACACAAGCGCAAATATTCAACTGAGAGCTGTCCGCACATAAGAAGAATAATGTGGGTTGCATAATTTTTTAGGTCACTTGACTTGCTTGTGATCAATTTACCCCCATTACACTATCTGGCAAATTACCACAAGCCTTAATTTGACACTAATCAAACTCTTACTTACTATTGAGTCAATAAAAAAAAAGTCATCCATTTTAAACCATTAGACTAGAGGGTCATTGAGGAAGGTTAGGATGCTCTGATGGGGTTGATATATTTTGCACAGTTCTTTCTTATTTAGATCTATCCATCCCCCTGCCCCCCTCTCCATTATTGGCACGGACTCAATTGGGGTCCCCAAGCCATACTTCAACATCCATATGTGTATATGGTACTCACCTGGAAAAGAATATATCATGTAATTAGAGACACTAAAAAATCCAAGCTCGAGTTTTTGACCCGAGCCAGGCTTGGCCTAGGTTGAGCTTGGCTCATAATACAATTGAACTGAACCAAATCGAACAGCTAGCAAACCAGCTTGGCTTGTTTACATCCTTATTTAGAAAAAGCTGATTAACCCATCACAGATTATTTCCATGTGTCAACCATCCCACGGTCTCTTGTGAAATAGAAGTTCTCAGTTTGTGCTGGGCACAACCCAAAAAAGCCACTGGCTTGACCCAGCCACCAACCTAACTAGTGTCAGGCATTTTCAGGGCCAGGGTGGGCTAAACTTGACAATCAAAAAACCCAATTTAAGTTTAGGTTGGTTTTGGGCAGGAGAAGTCATCATCATCATTAAATCCTGATCCCAACTATGTCGGGATGCTAAACTATGTTGGGTCAGAATTCATGTTTGAATTCCGTGAAAATTTTATGTTGGCTGTCAACCTAGCTAATGCAACCCTTCTTTATCCGAGCTTGGAAATGGTAGTAAAAAACCAGCAGCAATATCATTATGAAAAAAAAAATACATTGATGGTGCTCCACCAAGTCAGGTTCGGATTGGTCCTTCCAGAATCAAAATTGAATCAGGTCAGGTCAAAATCAGGTTCGGATTGGCCCATTCCAAAAATTGGAACAAAGCCTGATCCAACCCACTCAACTTCACCCAACTCTTGATGGACTTTCACCAGTGCTCGCCTGAAACAATTCAGGCTATTTCTCTCCTTACAGCTTGCCCCAAGCAGAATCAAGGTGGTGGGGTAGAATTTTAATGAAAACCATCCTCTGGGTTACCGAAGAGAAAACTCAGGCAAGGATAAGAATAAAATTGAAGACATCCTCAGCAAGAATTCCAAGTTCCAACAGCTGGGTTAAAACTTAAAAAGCAGCCCCAGGTTTGAACAAACCTTCTATTTAATTTCACCTCCTCAGTCCCTTTGGCACAGACCCAATTCCTCCAAGCCAAGCCTCTCCCATTATGAAAGCACCAATCAACTCACTGGTACTGAGCTCTTGCCAGCACTTTAATCAATCTACAAGACTACAATTACCCATTCTCTTGGAGCATGTGGAAGCATCATCCTTGTACCGAGACCATATTAGGATCAAGGGCACAGCTCAAGTCGTTGATTTCATTCATAATCAGTCAAAATTGATCCACAACTGTCAAAGTTGAACTGAAAAGCCCAGACGACGGCAGTTTAACAATCTCATGGCACCATGGGAAACAGGTCTTTAAAAGAAGAAAGCATGTCAGGTTCTGGGTTCAACTCATCATAAAAGGGTTTGATAATTGACAGGAAAATAGGGTATATGAACATGTTAAGCAAGCACATGGGGTATTAATAAATATTGATTTGTCAGTTATTATTTTATTTTTATAAATAGCTTAAAAGGAGTTCTATGCAGATAACCCATTTTAAAAATACAACATCTTTGGACAGACTTCTAGCAGTGGTTCATAGGAGGCTAACCCTTGATTTATTGACAGTAAATATCCACACAATTGGATGTCAAACAATACCTTTTTGCCATAACTTCTAACAGAAGTTCATACCAGGCAAACCCTTGATTTATTGAAGAAACCCTTAACAAAGTTTTGAACCGAGCACTAAGACCAATTGGATTGGAAACATCTCATTGAAAACCTCTCCTAACATGATTTAGGATAAAGCAGAGCAGAACTCATTGAACCCACATTTGATGCAATAATAGGCTATCATTTATTGATAGAACATACATGGCTTATCATGGTTAGATACATGCTAAACAGTCCCAATAATAATGCCTCCAAAGACAACGATCTTGAAGCAAGAATGAAAATATTTATGCCAATGAACAACAGAGAGAAGATAAAAGAAACATGGCTGAAAAGTGCAAAATATGAAATGAGAAGTGATTAATAAAAATCCATGTATTTGCTGAAAACAGTGCAATTTATGAAATGAGAAGGGAATCAAGTGATTACCAAAACCATGACTTAAAATCATTGAAGTAAAATTTGAAGGAAGAAAATTTTATAGCCATCATAATGTTGTCGACTTTTGGCAATTGCAACCATTGACTATGGACTCAAGACTGAACATGATGTTGCTAAACAGAATTTTACCAAACTAGCAGATACTAAACCTAAACTTAGGATTGAATCGTAAAGCAGAAAAATAGCCTTCATTCGCATGAATAGATAGTAGAAGGTTACTTACATTAAACGAACCTACTCTTTTCACAAGAATAATGATTATACCATGAGAGGCCGGCCACCTTCAACAGAGAAGATTTATATAGGAGCTGCACAAGTCGTTCTAAAGTGTCCCGTCTGATTGCAACGGCTACAATGTACCACACGCTTTACTCGGCCTCGATCCTCTGCACGAACACGTTTTTTTCTTGGTCGTCCAGGAGGTCGAAGAGATTTGGGTGGATTGACGAGCATATCAAGATTTCCTCCATTCTGTGTTCCCTCAGATAACTCTTTCCAAAGACTTTTATCTGGAACAGGATGTATAGTCTGTGAGTAAGTCTTGCGGTAAGTAGCAACTGTGAAACAACTCTCAGTGAACCGATGGACATTCTGACGGCAAGAGAGGAGTGCTGCAACAGCATGTGCACAAGGTAACCCATAAAGCTGCCAACCACGACATAGGCAGCAGCGGTTTCTAATGTCAACAATATTAGTTCCTTCATGAGAAATAACTTCAAACTCTGCTTCATTTGCACGAAGCACCTGAAAGCTACGGGCGCATTCAAGAGCTTCAGACACACGTCTCTCAGCATTGGGCACAAGTATTGTCGACCATTGCATACTCATCTCCCGGCGTTCATTAAACCATGTCATAAGCTGACGACGGATGCACTCCATCATCTGAACAATTGGAAGTCCTGAAGCTTCAAGAATCCAAGAGTTCAAAGACTCGACTATATTTGCAGTCAGATGCCCAAACCGTGTTCCCTCAAAATATGCTGTAGCCCAGAGACGAGGTGGGACGCGACGGATCCAATAAGCAGCTTCTCGTGAAATTTCCTCAATCTCAAGAATCTTGGCTTCAAACTCAATAACTGTGAGTGCATGGGCAGCTTCCCAGAGAAGGTTAACAAGCATTGTATTGTTGAACTCTTTCCGGAAACTTTCACTAAGGTGACGCATGCAAAACCCATGAAATGCTGTAGGGAAGTTTGCTTCTACTCCATCAACAACGCCTTTCTGCCTATCAGACAATATGGTGAGCCTTGGCATGTTTTCAGTATTAACCTCAAGCAAGTTGTGCAGCTCAGACAAAAACCACATCCAATTATCATCACTTTCCTCATCAACAACCCCGAATGCCAAAGGAAACAAAGCCCCATCTCCATCAAAACCAGTGGCAAAAAGCAAGGTCCCAAGATACTTACTTTTAAGAAGCGTCCGATCTAGCCCAATAAGTGGCCGGCATGCATTTACAAAACCATAGATGGATGCATGGAATGAGACAAAAAGGCGTTGGAAGCAGCTATCTGTTGGATTGCAATAAACTGATGCAATACTTCCCGGATTTGTTCGTTTAACTTGATCACAGTATTGTGGTAGAAGACGGTACCCTTCTTCAAAGGACCCACGAACAGCAGCCATGATCCGCTCCTTCCCCCGCCAGGCTTGCTTGTAGGACAAGGTGATCCCATGAATCCGATGGATCTCTTCCAGTATCTCCTTCGGTTTGTAATTTGGGTTTTCCCGCAGCCGTTCCTCAACAGAGTTTGCAACCCACTGGACTGAAGCTTGCTGATGACCAAGATGGGTGATTCCTCCACAAGTATGTGGCTCATGGATGGTCCTGATTGAGAAAGTTGGAACCCCCGGAAGCTTCGCAGCATGTATGCGCCATGAGCATCCCTCACTTGCACACTTGGCAGTGAAACGGGTCCTGTCGGACTTCACAGTCTGAATCTCAAAATGAAGAGCTATAGCTGCATCCCTCAATGCCCTCCGGCAGCTCTTGACATCTGAAAACTCCTGTCCAACAGCCAATTCATGGTGTGGGTTTGCGACGAGTGCACGATTCTGAAGGACAGGAGTGACTAGGGCTTGGGAAGTGATATCCTGCCCGGAGTGGATGGCCAGCTCCTGGTTCTGGTCCATGGCTAGCTCTAGGTTCTGATCAACAGCCAGATCATGGTTATCCTCAATATCTATCTCATGGCTTTCATCCATATCTAGCCCATGGTTATGAGTTGTAAGGCCCAAATCATGGTCGTGGTCATGATCAGGTTCCGAGTCATGGCTCTGAGCAAGGACTAATTCTTTATTGTGATTGTAAGTCATGATCATGGGGATGCCCTAGTGCCAGCTTGTGGTCATGAGAATGCCCAATACCGAGTTCATGATCATGCGTTGGCCCAAGAACAAAATTGTGCCGATGCCCAAGGACCAAGTCGTGGGTATGCCCGAGTGCCAACCGGTGGTCTTGTCCAAGGACCAAATCATGGTTAGCCATGAAGGAAATGAATGATTATGGAATTCTGATTTCAATACGAAAAGGACGCAGGATGACACCAAAATGGTTAATTCCAAGCCAAGGACAAGTCAGCGCCCTCCTACCTGTATTCAAGCAAACCTGGTTCACCACCACACATTTACTGTTACTAAAAATCCTTCATTTGCATAAATCTCGCAACAACTAAGGGTTAGTTTGGAAACTCTAGTTGAATCTGATAAGAGAGTTAGATTAGGTCTAGAACAAATATAATTTCTAATTTTTTTAAGCTCTAACTTACATTTATTCGTTTAATAAAATTCTAAATTTTTTTTAATTTAGCAGTTGCATGCTTGATAAACAAAAAATAAAAAATAAAAAATAAAATAAAAGCTTATTAGAGGGTTTTTTTTTTTTGTCATTTAAAAAATACAATTTTAACTAAAAAAGGCTTGCCTCAATTGGGTGAGTCCCAATTCAGAGGGTACGTGAATCCGAATGGTTTGGAATTGTGAAAAGTGGGCCTACTGTACTAAATGGAAATGGGGAGCATCAAAATAGAGCTTAAAAGGGAGTGGTATGAAAATCTCTTATCCACAGTATCAAGGATCATGTTGGAAAACAAAATCCAAGTACCCAAAAGATCTATTGCATAGTCAGAACAAAACTAGCCAAGTACCATAACTTAAGAAAATTGTGGTCTATAGTTACCTCCCTCATAATTATCCACGATGGAACATGGCTTTGCAGCATGAATTACACCTCCACTTTATCATAAAAGTATAATGCACTAGGAGTAAATTATATATGATATATAACATAAAAAAAATCCCTTCCACATTTTTTTAGTTTCTTCCATTTTATGTCCTCCATTGATATTTTTGGTTTCTAAGATTATATATTATGAATTTTACCTGAGAACAAAATGATAAAAAAATCAATATCATGACTATAGAAAATTATAGAGATTTTTACAAAAAAATAAGGTTTAAACTCTTAAAAAAGGGCATTTAAGAAATATTAGATATCATAGGAAAAGTGCTTTGTATAGGGTGTCGTTTTTTTTTTTTTTTTTATTCATTTTCTGTTTATGAAAATGCTTTTAGTCATGATATCACAAGTGCAGTCGTGAGATCACAAGATGTGTATATTTTATTTGAAAACCTGCAACTCGCTTTCTTTGAAAACCTACTACCATCATTCATGGATCACAAGAACCACTTTGGAACCCATGGAATGCAATAGAACCCACTTTTTATTCACCTAATACTTCACTTTGGAAAGCAGCAGAAACACTTCAAATCAGTTGTGTTTCACATCCAATGAGCACTATAAGTAAAGATTCTATATTTTCCAGTGTACGTTAAGAAAAGAAGAAGAAAACTAATAATAATAATAACAGCACAAAAACCTAGTAAAGGATCAAAACAGCTGAGATCAAGGTAAATGAAGAAGAAGACAAAATATATATATATCTGACCTTGGAAGCAAATCCCTATTGTCTTTTCATTGAAGTTTGGATCCTTTAAGTGTCTCACTCAAATGATCAATGAGTGAATGTAGTGGGTTTTGAAAAAAACGGAGTTGTGGGTTTTGAAAGATAGGAGAGACAACTCTCAATATCACAATTAAGGGCATTTTGGTATAAAAAAAATCCCATACAAAGCACTTTGCGATGATTTCTAAAATTTATTAAGGATAGAAAAGGCCTGTTTTTGGGACATGGTGTCCCTTAGCATCTGCAAATCCCATGTTTCTTGCTTAGCATCCAGGAATTCTAGTCACATAAAAGGTCACAAATGACCTTTGTGAATTCAGAAATTCCACCCTCTTTGCATTTTGGTGGAATTCCAGGATGCTCAAGTCCAAGGGAGCATCCAGGAATTCCACTATGACTAGGAATTTAGGAATTCCCCAGACAGGAATTCCTTGAATTCTAGAAAAGAAACAAGCCCAAGTTTACACTTAATTTTTTTTGATAAAAATCCCAAAATTATATTTAATCAACTATATATACTAGACAATGGAAAAAAAAATCTAGTTTATCCAAATACACATCAAAGTATAATATAACTTAAGAGACACCAAAGTTTGAAATGCGATGTGCATGTTTTCTTGCAATTCATCAAAACTCAAAAACATTCTTAAATTTAATTAATGGGATACAACAAAAATGACGTAAAACTGACAATTTTACTTCTTTTATAAGAATTTATATTATTTAATTTTATTTTAAGTTTTCATAAATATTGTTGTTGTGATATAATAATTTCTTAGGAAGAAGGGGCTTCAAGAGAGTGCCGAGTGAGAGGTACTGGACAAATATATATATATATATATATATATATACACACACACTCCATAGGAGCCAGATGTGGGGGGAGATGACAGTCAAAGCAGGTGAGAGATAAAGATGACAGTCAAACCAGGAGAGAGAAAGAGAGCCGAGCTCTTCGTGGGGATTAGGGGTTTAAAGTGGAGAAAAAACATACAAAAAGGCATTTAAGGGAAAAAACCATTATTTATTGTTTCAAGGGTATTTTTGTCCAAAATTAAAGTAATTCACCCATTCAGCCACGTTAAGCTTTCAAATGAATAAATCAGTCGTTATGTGATAACTACTTTTCGTATGAATAATCTCTGACTATGTCTCGTTCTATGAAAACTACCTTTTTTGTTTGGAGGCTTCTACTTCAACCAGAGTCTAAAACTCCAAATATTGCCAAACCCCTAATATAAATCAACTCTAACACTATAACTAATCTCTTAATTCTAGAGTTTCCAAACGCCCTGAATTGGAAAAAAATGCAGAGACAATTACCTATAAAAATTTGTTTTTCTTCCCAATTTTCCTTCCTTTGCTTCTTGCACGCGTGAATCGGAGAGAATGATGCACCGGAAACTCCTTAGAATTACCCAACAAAACATGGAATTTTGACTTCTCCTGCGAATAACAAATCAGACCCAGAAACAATTTTTATAAGAAAAGGAACAAAAATTCAATACCCAGAGGTTTATGAACTACATCCCAACAAAATGGCAACATCAGAGCATTCACATTCATTTCGCATGAAACAATTCCCCTAATATCGCAATATTGGACAGAACCCAACACTCAATTCTCCCAATATTATCAGTACTTGCATTCAAACGGACAAAGTCCTTCAAATTAAGAAAAAAACACTGCGGAATTATTAAGAATACTCCAAAATAGAATCCAAAATCAAGCAATTCGATTAAGAAAAAACCAAATACCTGGAGAAGAACAATCAAAAGACGATCTTTCCAGCAAAAAGCCGCCCCCCAAGAAAACCTAAATATCCAAATCAGACCCAAACAGGAAAGATCTAAACTTTCCCGAATTATCCACACAGAAAACAATTCTAGGAATCCAAATCCGAGAAATCCATGGAAGAGGGATCGAATTGGAAAGAGATCTGGGTTTTAGGGTTTGCAGATCGAGATTTAGAGGGAAAAAGAGAGGGTTTTTGGGAGGGTTTAGAGGGAGAGGAGAGAGAAGGGATTTGGATGGAATTTTGGGAAAAGATTAGGGAAGAGAAGGGCAACGGATGGAAGAGAGGGAGTTGCAGGGGCAAAAGGGCAGAAGAGGGTTTTGTCTACGAAGAAGAGGAATAGATACGGGGATGAGAAGAAATAGAAGGGCTTTTGCGTCATTATGGGAAAGGGATTCTCTTTAGCCCTAATTTTATTTACTATTCTATCCCTAAGCCTTGGGCATATAGGTTTGGCGGTTTATAAAGTTACTTTCATTTGGTCATAGGGTTTACCTATGTTTGCCCCCTTCAATTTATTTATTTTTACTTATTTGGTTATTTTCTAGAAGAAATAAGTGATTAGAAACACCAAAAAAGGATATGCTATGTAAAATAATTTTTATTAAGAATCTTTTCTAAATACGAACGAGGAGTTCTAGTAAAAACCATTAAAATGTTCGTGCGCAACCATTAATTATAGTGGCCCACTATTAGTTTTAACATCAATGATTCTTATAAGAGCGCAACTATGACTCCCAATATGATTGACCCCACAGTTAATGTGGGGTCTTATAGCCATATCGTGATTACATAACCCTTGTTAATTATTAATATCAGGCAAGTCCTACAAATGTCACACTAAGGGGCTTGTATCGTGATTACAAAATTAGTTGGGTCCCATACTACCAAAATTATTCAAGTCTCATACTAATTACCAATATTGAATTGTGTGATTATAATTATCAGCTCACCATCATTAAATGGTCTCACTATTTGGTAGCTCCCATAATGTTAATATGATTACCAACATCAAATGGGGCCCACAATGATTTCTCAAAGATTGATTTATCAATGATATCTGACTTCAGATAAGGTTTTCAAAAAAAGAAAAAAAATTTAACTAGATAGGACCATTTGTGATAATCACCATTGGATTTATCATACTATGGTTACCAATGTTTGATGGAGTAACCTTAATAATTAAACAACATTGCTTGTATTTCATGATTTTAACATTTAATCCTAAGATTATTTAACAATAGATGAGTCCTATAATGATTATTAACACATGTGGTTACTAATTAGTGGGTCTTATATTGGTTCAATTGATTACTTCTTTCCATTTCTTAATTGATATATTCTCTTGTGCGTTTTTTATAAATTACCAAACACTTTAAAGGCATATTGGGTTTTGTAAAAATTGTCAAACACCGTAAGCGATACAATATAATAATATGATACTATTTTGTTCTATAATATTTACATTTGTCGATATTATGTTATGCATTTATCCAAAGACCCCTTTAATCTGAAATTTTTTTTTTTTTTAATAAAACAATGCTCTTTTGCATGTCTCCCCTAAGAGCACCATGTGAGACATATCATATGGAGGTGGGAATTGAAAGAACTAGGTGGGACAACTGGTGTGAAATATCAAGTAAATCCATGACCCTTGTAGGTGCAGAAAATAATGACCCACAATAAAGGAGGAGCCTTAGAGGACTTATCCGAGAAGATGGTGACTGGGAATGACTGGATACCGTCCGAAAGCCTGAAAGAGATGAACAAACGATCAAAGGACCCTGGCCTGGGCGGCGCAAGGCTCTCCGATGCCAAAGTCAGTGTGGGAACTGGAACAATGGAAGGAGAGGGAGAAGAGAGACAGAGTAACGGCTCTGTGTATGAAATTGTGCGTACCTTTAATGGTGGTTTGAGCCTCTATTTATAGAGTTTGGGACGTATCTTTGGGAGATATCGTGGTGGGGTCTCATGATTGACTGGGAAGCCATGATCAGCCCACGTTGCCATAAATGCGGTCCAATCCAGCCCACTCTGCATTAAATACGCGTCGGATCAGCCCACGTCGCATTTAATGCGCGTCTTGTTGGGCCAGATCGTGTTGGACGCCTTTGGCGGTAGGGGATCGTGGGATCTGCCCTCGGGCCTTGCCCTGATGTGGCCTCAGCCGCTGGATGTCGTGTCTGTCCCACTAGCTCGTGCCCCTATCCCTCCACGTGCCTGGTGACGTGGGGGATGAGGGGCGTGAGTGGAGACTCTTTCTGGCTTCGGCTTCCATCCCGGCTTCTTCAGCCGAGGTGGAGCTTTCTGCCGAGATGGCATTCGGGGTGGCCCAGCCGAGGTGGAGCTCCCTGCCGAGATGGCGCCCGGGGTGGGCCAGTTCGGCGCTAGTGGCCCGGAGCCGCCTGACTTAGGCCGGACCTCCTGCCCTGGTGGCCAGGGTGAGCTTGGTGCCACGTGGATAGCACGCGGATGGCACGTGAGAGTGCTTAGTCTCATCTGATGGCTGTGATTAGTGTAATCTTGGGGTTCTGGAAATCTCCCCACACCATTGCCCCCTAGCTTTTGACCTCTCAAGCGCCCTAGCCTTTAGGGGTTGAAGGCTAGAAAAACTATCTGGGGATACAGCGATCATCGCTTGGTGTCGCTTCGACTCTTTGAAGCAATAAATGCTCTGCCCTGTTCGTCTTGGGAACCGAGTTGACGGCTACACGCGTAGCTTCTGCGCTAATTGCGTTGTCTCATTGATGGGACGGGCACGGGCTTTGAAGTGTCTCTTCGAATTCGGAGGCGGTACCCAAATGAGGGTTCCCCTTCTACAAATAGGGCCGTCCCCTTCCTTTTCTCGCTTCTGATTCCTTTCGCCTTCGCCTCTACCTTCGATTTTTGCTCTGGTGCCCGAGATCTGTTCAACGAGGACGACCGTAGGACGCGCCCGGATCTGCTCTTGATCTGCCTCTTCGTCCCTGTAAGTCGCTTTGTCCTTCTGTCTGGTTCTTCTTGGGGCCTTGCGATTGCTAGGGTTTTTCTTCGTTGTCACCCCTTTTAGACATGGGCACCCCTAGATTCAGGGTAGATACCGATGAGGGCTTAGCCAGATTTAGAGCTGCCTTCAGCATTCCGGAGAGGGTCCTCCTAAAACCGGCGGACCTCGCCGACTGTGCCTTGTATCGCTGCCACGGCGGCTGGATGCCTTTCCCTGTGATCTTCGTGATCGAGGGTGGGGTAAGGTTTCCACTGCACCCCCTGCTTAGGGCCTGCCTTAGCCTTTGGTCCCTCGCCCCGGGCCAGTTGATGCCCAATGGCTACAAGGTCATCATGGGCACAGCGAAGTTGAACGAGGTCTTGGGGACCAACCTAGGCCCTCATGACATCGAGGATACATATGATATCTACAAGGCTGGGGAGGGAAGATATTATCTCCGGGTGAAGCCGCAGCGAAGGGGCTTCGTCCTAGCCTTGGAGGATTCAAGTAAGAATGCCGAGGAAGATTTCTTCTGTGTCTCGGGGGACTGGGAGTTCGGCGCGGGTGAAAGCAGGAGGCTGTCGGTCCCACGTCGCCCTGGGGAAGTCCCAAGTAAACACCACTGCTTTTCTCCTTCTTGCTTTGCTTACCTTATGGATGCCGAACTGATACTCTTTTTTGCCTTTTGAGCAGAGGCGGGTGCAAGGCGACGCCGAGCTGTCAGCGAAGGTTGGAGGAGGAACACCGACGACATCAACAAGGTCGAAAGATACAAGGGGCACGAGACCAGGTCAGCTTGGAAGCTGCTCGGGTATACGCCGAGGTATCGCGGCCACTACCATAGGACTGGAGTGCCTGAGGTGGACGAGACACACCCCGACCATCCAACTGTCTCGGTCGCCTTGTTTAGCGGGGTCCCCTTGACCGATCCCGTTGCCGACCGAACTGCGTCCGGAGCCGAGGCGTCCACTTCTGATCCGGAGCTGCCGGACCTGACGCAGATAGTGGACGCTTATTTCTCCGATCGAGGAGAGGACATGGAGGGAAGTTCGAGGGAGCCCGCTGTCAAGGACCTGGCTGCTAAGTTTAGGCAGAGGTCAGCGTCTTCTGGGGCCCCGTCGCCTGCCGGTACTCGTGCTGCTTCGGGTCCGGTGGGCGCTGGTGCTCCCTCTGCTCCTGCCCCCGCTCCGAGCGGGGGATCCCGGCGACGCTCGCCGGACCGCTCGAAGGAGGGGTCCCCGCCCAGGAAGAAGTCCAAGGCGGGGGAGAAGAGTTCGAAGGCTGATCTGCAGTCGAAGGGCAAAACTCCTGAACGAGCCCCTGGAGCTAAAGCTCCATCCGAAAAGGGGGGCGAGAAGAGCGCGCCGAAGGAAAAGAGTGCGCCGGCCGAAAAGAGTGCGCCAGTCAGCAAGTCGACTGTTGGGCCAGCGCGCGAGCCTCTCATCTCGGCGGGGCAAGGGTCTGGATCGGCCTCCGGGCCCCGAATTGCCCCAGCACCGTGGAAGCCGAGAATGGAAACGCAACCCGGCAAACCCCTGAACGCTGGAGACCGACTGCTGGGGAACGCCGAGGTGATCGGGGCCCTTGCCAAGGCCTGTGCTCTGCCTCGGGATATGGAGGAGCATGAGAAGTTTGATGACGAGAGTCTGATAGTGACAGCGATCCAGGCTGACCTCCTGGTAAGTGTTTCCTGTGTATTCTTTCAAGTGGCCTAGCTTGGCTGTTCCTGTTTTGATTCTCCTCTTTTCCCTTGCAGAACGTGTAGAGGCTCCTAACCGTGTTAGGAAGGAGGGATAGGAATGCTGCGAGGGTGACCCACCTGGAGTCCGAGCGGGAGAAGCTGAAGAAGGAGCTGGAAGTGCAGCGGAAGGGAATGGAAGAGCTCAAGGTGGCCAGTGCTGGAGAGTCTGCTCGGTTGGCATTGGTTCTGACTGAGAACGCCGAACTCTCGTCCAGGGCCAACCATATGAAAGGCGAGCTTTGGACGAAGAACAAAAGGGTCTCCGAGTTGGAGTCGGAGTTGGCCAGGTCGAAGTCTGAGTCGACGGCTGAGGTAACGAGGTTGCGAGTTGAGGTCTTGGCTGGTCGCGCTGAGAGAGAGAAGTTGGTGAAGGCGAACGCCGACCTGGAAAAGGAGAAGGCCTCTCTTCTGTCCGAGGCTCAATCCGTCTTCCAGAACGGGGTGGACCGTGCCACTGAGCTGTACGAGAAACAGGTGGAGGAGATTACCTCCATTCTGTTCGAGGAAGGATGCCTGGCCGCACTGAGGCGTGCGGGGGTCCCTGAAGACCATCCTGTCTATCAGGACCTGCCGAAGTACTCGGACCTGGTTCCCGAGCCGAACTCCACTCCTGCAACTGAGAGTGCCCCGGTCGAAGCTCCTCTAGCCGTTCCTGCTCCGGAAGACGCTCCAGCTGCCCCGGTCTTGAGCGATGCCCCAGTCGCCAGCGATGCTTTGGCCGTGCCTATGAGTGAGACCTCTTCTGCCCCTGGTTCGGGTGAGGTACCGGTCAAAGCCTCTGCCAGCGACACTCCAAGCAAGACCACGGTTTCGGCCGAATCCACTGGTCCAACAGGTACGGTGATCGACCTAGTGGAGTCGCCGAAACCATAGTAGCCGGGCTCCTTTTCATTTGTCTTCTTGCATGTAATGTTTTTGCTTCTCAGCTTTGTAACACTTTGTCTATTCAATGAAAGTCGGGCTTCTTCACTTGTGCATTTTTCTCTGCATTTGCTTTTGTAATGAAGCAGTTTACAATGACTAAAATGCCAAACTGTGTACAATGCTCTTGCATCGTCTTCTGTTTTTCTTGCACTGTTCTGGAACACTGTGTTTCTGTGCTGTTTGTGTTTGAGTGCTGGCACTGACCTCGGCCGAAATGGCTGGCCTTGCGCCGAAATGGCTGGCCTTGCGCCGAGGTGGATCCATACCTTGGCCGAATTGACTTGCGCCGGGGTGGATCCATGCCGTGGCCGAATTAACCTGCGCCGAGGTGGCCCCATCGTTCCGCTGGCCTCGGCTAGGCGAGAGTGAGTTCGGCAATGGCCTTCTGAGGGGTGTATGAACCCGGACTTTAGGAAACGGCTGAGTGTAGAAACTCCAGACCATTCTCAGGGCGGTAGACCCTCGTAGAGTGGGATGAAACCCTGACTTTTAGGAATTCGGCCGAGTGTCCGAACTCGAGGCCTTTTCCAGGGCTGTTATCCCTTGAGTGGGTTCAAACCCCGGGACTTTAGGAAAGGCTGAGTGTAAGAACTCCAGGCCACTTCCAGGGCGTAGAGCCTTGATTGTGTTCAAAACACGGGGCTTTAGGAAAGGCTGAGTGTAAGAACTCCAGGCCATTTCCAGGGCGTAGAGCCTTGATTGTGTTCAAAACATGGGGCTTTAGGAAAGGCTGAGTGTAAGAACTCCAGGCCATTTCCAGGGCGTAGAGCCTTGATTGTGTTCAAAACACGGGGCTTTAGGAAAGGCTGAGTGTAAGAACTCCAGGCCATTTCCAGGGCGTAGAGCCTTGATTGTGTTCAAAACACGGGGCTTTAGGAAAGGCTGAGTGTAAGAACTCCAGGCCATTTCCAGGGCGTAGAGCCTTGATTGTGTTCAAAACACGGGGCTTTAGGAAAGGCTGAGTGTAAGAACTCCAGGCCATTTCCAGGGCGTAGAGCCTTGATTGTGTTCAAAACACGGGGCTTTAGGAAAGGCTGAGTGTAAGAACTCCAGGCCATTTCCAGGGCGTAGAGCCTATGCTGCCGGAGTCGACCAGAGAGAGACGACAGATTGATGACAAGGCAAAAGCTGCTTTTATTGATTCTGAGATTCATTACATCTTTAGAAATAAAATTTCTTCAAGTGGGATGCATTCCACGGTCTCGGCAGCGGCTTGCCTTCCAAGTCTTCGAGCTTGTAGGCTGACTTTCCTGCCAGTGAGACTACTCTGAACGGGCCACGCCAGTTCGGGGCAAGCTTCCCCTCGTTTGGTTCTTTGTCAGCTGGCAGGGTCTTCTTTAAAACGAGCTCTCCCGCGGTGAACCTTCTTTCTTTGACATTTTGATTGTATGCCCTGGCTAACCGTTGCTGATAGTCGGTCAGTCTCAGGGCTGCTGCTTCTCGTCGCTCGTCTGCCAGCTCCAGCTCCATTGCCAGGTTCGTCTCATTTCGGCCTTGGTCGACCAGTTCTGTCCTCAGGGTAGGAAGGCCGATTTCCAAAGGAATGACTGCCTCCATCCCGTAGGCCAGAGAGAAAGGTGTTGCCGAGGTGGACCTCCTTGGAGTTGTTCTGTATGCCCACAGCACGCTCGGAAGCTCCTCTGTCCATCTGCCCTTTGCCTTGTCCACTCGCTTCTTCAGGCCGTCCAGGATCACTTTGTTGGAGATTTCTGCCTGGCCATTACTCTGTGGATATGCCGGAGTGGAGTAACGATTTCTGATGCCGTGCTCTTGGCAGAAGTCTTTGAAGGACTTGGAGTCAAACTGTGTCCCATTATCCGAAATCAGGGTCTGGGGGATGCCGAACCTCGTAAGGATGTTTTTCCAAACGAAGTTCCTGGAGTCCCTGTCCGTGATTGAAGACAACGGTTCAGCCTCTATCCATTTTGTGAAGTAGTCCGTAGCCACTATCAGCCATCTCTTGTTTCCTGGAGCTCGGTGAAGAGGCCCCACAATGTCCAGGCCCCATTGAGCGAAGGGCCATGGGCTAGAGAGGGGACTCAGATCTTGTGCTGGCTGATGGAGGGAGTGGGAGAACTTCTGGCACTTCCCGCATTTCCTGGCGTAGACCTGCGCGTCTTTCTGTATGTAGGGCCACCAGTAGCCCTGGCTTATTGCTCTGTAAGCCAGGGATCGACCTCCTATGTGACTACCGCAGATTCCTTCGTGGATCTCATACAGGAAGTCGTCCACCTTGCTTGGATGGACGCATTGGAGGTATGGACCTGTGAAAGACTTCCTGTAGAGTTTGCCTTCGGGAGAGAGCCAGAATCGCGCTGCCTTGAGTCTGATCCTGTGGGCTTCAGCCTTGTCCTCGGGGAGCTGGTCATCCTTCAAGTAGGCGACAATTGGATCTATCCAGCTTGGGCCGAGGTCAGCACAGAGGACAAGCCGAGATGAATGGAGTTCTAAGCTTGACCTTGATACTGACCCAACCTCGATGGTCCTTTTCTTCCCTGCTTCGACAGCGGAGGCCAGGTTTGCAAGCGCATCTGCGTGCGTGTTGGTATCTCGGGATATTTGCCTGACCTCGGCTTTCTGGAAATGAGAGAGCAGCTTTTTCGCAAGGGCTAAGTAGGCCGCCATCCTGTCGTCCCTGGCCTGGTAGTCTCCAGCGAGCTGACTAGTTACCAGTTGAGAGTCGCTGAAGATCTCCAGGTGCTGGGCTCCGAGGATTTGGGCGCTGTTCAACCCTGCAATCAGTGCTTCGTATTCTGCCTCATTGTTTGTCGCTTTGAAGTCGAGGGTGAAAGCCTGCTCTATGACCAGTCCCTCTGGCGATTGGAGAACTATGCCGGCGCCAGCTCTCTTGGAGGTGGACGACCCGTCGACAAAGATCTTCCATGCCGAGGTGGGAGATTGCTCGACCTCAGTTTCTACTGGCTCATGCCCTGTGCCCCCCAGTGCCGTGCCGAGCTGAGTCAGAGCCGGGTTGGGGGAGACGAATTCGACGATGAAGTCCGCCAGAATCTGGGCTTTGATCGCAGTTCGGGGACGGTACTGTATATCATACTGCCCCAGTTCAACTGCCCACTTTGATATTCGCCCTGAAAAATCAGCTTTCTTGAACACTGAACGGAGTGGATGCTCCGTGATCACCACAATGGTGTGGGATTGGAAATAATGGGAGAGCTTGCGGGAGGCACTGACGAGAGCCAACGCAAGCTTCTCCAATAGAAGGTACCTGGTCTCGGCATCGAGCAGGGTCTTGCTCGTATAATAAATTGGCTTTTGAATTCCCTCGTCCTCCCTGAGGAGGACGGAGCTCACTGCGTGATCCGAAACCGCAAGGTACAAATACAGAATCTCCCCCAAAGTTGGGGTGGAGAGTAAGGGTGGTGACATTAAATAGGTTTTGAGTGCGGCCAATGCCTGGTCGCACTCGGGGGTCCACTGGAATTTCAGATTTTTCTTTAAAAGCTGAAAGAAAGGCCTGCACTTATCTGATGACCGGCTGATGAAGCGGTTGAGTGCTGCAGCCATTCCTGTGAGCTTCTGAACTTCCTTCGTGGTAGATGGGCTCTGGATGCTCTGGATCGCGGTGATCTGGTCCGGATTAGCCTCTATCCCTCTCCGCGTTACCAAGCTGCCGAGGAACTTGCCAGAGGCTACGCCGAAGGCGCACTTGGAAGCGTTTAGCTTAAGCTTGTACGCGCGAAGGATGTCGAAGATTTGGCCGAGATCCGCCAGATGATCGCCGGAGTGCACCGATTTGACGACCATGTCGTCGATGTAGACCTCCATCGTCCGGCCGAGCTGAGCATGGAACATTTTTGTGACGAGGCGCTGATAGGTTGCCCCCGCGTTCTTTAGCCCGAAGGGCATCACCTTGTAGCAGTAAGTGCCGCGGGGGGTTATGAATGATGTTTTCTCCTCGTCTGGCTCGTAGAGCGGGATCTGGTGGTAGCCCCTGTAGGCGTCGAGGAAGCTCATTCGATCTTGACCAGCGGTGGCGTCGATCAGTTGGTCAATCTTTGGGAGGGGAAACTATCTTTAGGGCAGGCCATGTTCAGGTCTGTGAAGTCCACGCACACCCTCCACTTTCCAGTTTTCTTCTTGACCACCACCGTGTTGGCCAGCCATACCGGGTACTGGACTTCCCGGATGGCTCCTACCTTCAGCAGGTTGTCGATCTCCTCGACGACCGCATCTGTCTGCTGCAGCCCTGTCCTGCGGGCCCTCTGCACTACCGGCTTGTGGTCGGGGTCCACACTCAGCTTGTGGCACACGACCTCAGGGTCGACTCCAGGCATTTCGCTTGGGCTCCAAGCGAAGACGTCGACGTTCTGCATCAGGAACCGAGAGAGTTCGGCCCTCTCCTCGTCTGGCAGCTGGGTGCCAATCAGGAAGAACCTGTCTGGATCTGTCGGGTTCAACCTGACCTCGGCCAGGTCCTCGATGCTCTTCTTCTCGGGATCTCGGCCGATTGCATCGAGGCCTTTCTCGAACTCGGCGAGGTTGACGCGCTCTGGCTCTTTTACTGCCGGGACTGCGGCGAGCATGCATTGCCTGGCTTGCTGCTGATCCCCCTCCACTGTGACTACTTCCATCTTGCCCTCCTTGTTCTCGTGGACGAACTTCAGCTTCTGGTGGAGGGAAGATGGGACGGCTTCTAACTTGTGGAGCCACGTTCTGCCCAAAATGACGTTGTAGGGAGAAGGGGCATCCACGACCAGGAAGTCGGCCGACACGGAGGCTCCGCCAACTCGGGTCTCCAAGGTGATCCTGCCCTTGGGGTAGACTGGCGTGGCGGACAACCCTAGCAGGGGTGCACGGACCTCCGTGAGGTCTGCTTCGGAGAGTTTCATCTTTTTGAAGCAGTCGTAGTAGAGGACCTCGGAGGAGCTGCCGGAGTCGACGAGGATCCTCTTCACTGTGAAGTCTCTCAGCTTCATGGTGAGGAGTAGAGGGTCGTTGTGAGGGAGCTGGATTCCCTCTAGGTCTCTGTCCGAGAACGAGATGGCGGGTCGGTCGCGGCGGGCTTTCTTGGATGCCGGGGCGAGCTCGGCTTTCAATACTTCTTTCCCGTGCGAAGCCCGCCTGGCTTCGGCACGGGCCTGGGAGCTGTCCCGGGACGAGGAAGTGGGAACTGAGGACGCCAGATGGATCACGTTAATGATCTTCTCTGAATCCTCGCTGTCTGGAGCCTGGGCTGCGCTCTGGTGAATCCGGCCCTCGCTACCGCCGGCATCACCTGCCTTGACGAATTCTGGAATGTGGCCTTCTTCGGCCAGCTTCTCCAGGTACCGCTGCAAAGTCTTGCAGTCCTTGGTCTTGTGCCCGTTACCCCTATGGAAGGAGCAGTAGAGCTGGCTTCGGCCGCCGGAGGTGGGCTCATTCAGCATGGGCTGAGGGTACTTGAAGAACGGCTTGGACCTGATCTTGGTCAGGATGCGGTAGATCGGCTCCTTGAAGACGACACTGACGCTCTGACTGGCGCTGGAGGGAGGTCTGGGCTTCCAAGCGCCCCCAGACCTGGACGACGAAGGCTTCGCCGAACTGGAGACCCAGGCCTGCTTGGGCTCCTGCTTCTGGGAGGGCCTCCCGCCTCTCTGCCGAGGCTGGCTACTTTCTGCTAGGGCTCCGGATGCCTGTCTTGATCCCGGGCTCGGATCTCGTCTTCCTCCTGGGCGATGAAGCGCTTGACCCGGGACATCAACTCCGGCATGGATTCTGGAGGGTTCCCGGCCAAGTCTTTTCGCAAGTCGTTGCCGGGGATCAGGGCATGCTGGAAGGCGTAGATTGCCATCTCCTCCCTGGTGCCCTCGATCTGGCTGTAGACCGCCCAGAATCGTTGGGCGAACTTGGCGAGGGTCTCACCCTCCCTCATTCTCAGGGCGAGGAGGTCCCCTTCCTTCCCACAGACGGCGCCAATTGTAGGTGCAGAAAATAATGGCCCACAATAAAGGAGGAGCCTTAGAGGACTTATCCGAGAAGATGGTGACTGGGAATGACTGGATACCGTCCGAAAGCCTGAAAGAGATGAACAAACGATCAAAGGACCCTGGCCTGGGCGGCGCAAGGCTCTCCGATGCCAAAGTCAGTGTGGGAACTGGAACAATGGAAGGAGAGGGAGAAGAGAGACAGAGTAACGGCTCTGTGTATGAAATTGTGCGTACCTTTAATGGTGGTTTGAGCCTCTATTTATAGAGTTTGGGACGTATCTTTGGGAGATATCGTGGTGGGGTCTCATGATTGACTGGGAAGCCATGATCAGCCCACGTTGCCATAAATGCGGTCCAATCCAGCCCACTCTGCATTAAATGCGCGTCGGATCAGCCCACGTCGCATTTAATGCGCGTCTTGTTGGGCCAGATCGTGTTGGACGCCTTTGGCGGTAGGGGATCGTGGGATCTGCCCTTGGGCCTTGCCCTGATGTGGCCTCAGCCGCTGGATGTCGTGTCTGTCCCACTAGCTCGTGCCCCTATCCCTCCACGTGCTTGGTGACGTGGGGGATGAGGGGCGTGAGTGGAGACTCTTTCTGGCTTCGGCTTCCATCCCGGCTTCTTCAGCCGAGGTGGAGCTTTCTGCCGAGATGGCATCCGGGGTGGCCCAGCCGAGGTGGAGCTCCCTGCCGAGATGGCGCCCGGGGTGGGCCAGTTCGGCGCTAGTGGCCCGGAGCCGCCTGACTTCGGCCGGACCTCCTGCCCTGGTGGCCAGGGTGAGCTTGGTGCCACGTGGATAGCACGCGGATGGCACGTGAGAGTGCTTAGTCTCATCTGATGGCTGTGATTAGTGTAATCCTGGGGTTCTGGAAATCTCCCCACACAACCCTAACCCCTTATATGTAGCTCATACGTTTAACGGTTTTAAATTGGTTACACCAACCCTCTTAACTCCAAGATTGATTTCTTAGTTAACATCGATAAAGGGCCCTCCCACCCCTGGAGGATCTCAAACTCGATTACAAACTTCTTAAATAGATGAGAATGTTGATCCTAAACCAGCTATTGATTTCAGATCTTTCAGGACTCCTTCATTGTAACGATTCTACCCTGTTCAAGAAGAACCATTTTCGTGATGAAATTATAAAATTGATATTTGAACCATATAGGGTTTGGGTTTAGGCTTTAGATGCTCTAGTCGGTTTGATCATAAACCCAAATCTTTAAACCCCATGCTCCATTCAGTTGGGCCCACCCTACATGTTGTCTTGCATAGAAAAACCGTGCAAACCATATGAATAGAGGAGCAAATGTCATTTTTATAAGAGGATTTTACCCAAAAAATCCCTTAAGACTTGTCAATAGCCAAAAACACCATCAACATCTTATAAAGACCACAGTAGTATCAAAGGTCTTGTTTGGTATTTTTTTTTTAACTTTTTCTGTATGTGGGGATATCCCTACTTCTTTCTCTTAAACAAACCCCAAAAGCCTTTTCCCCTTTTTCCCATTCAACTTCTTCTCTCTTCTGGGTCTTTTTTCTCTCGATCACAGAAGAGAACGGGATTCAAGGATTTTTGGTTCGATTACTGTTGCAAGAAACGAAATACACAACCCAGTTCCGTCGCATCTCCATCGCCACACAGGGATTCAGTTGAAGAAATGAAATAGGATCGGTCCGTCCGTCCTCGAGTTTCTGGTTTCGCCTCACGTCGCCGGACAGCGGTTCGGGTGGCCGCTTCCATCTCGCCGGAGATCGAGTAGAACAAAGGCAGCAGGGCGCTGCATCCTGGTTCTGATTACAAAACCCAAACGCATTCCAGAATGTCAGAGGAAGAAGAAGACAGTGCACGCCCATGCTCCGTCGTCGCTGCATACACCTCGCTAGAGAAGAGAACCAAGAAGGTTTTTCAGTTCCCAGGTTCTATTTGCAGAACTTAGACTGGTATAGTTTCTGTTGTAGAAACGCAAGGGGGGAGAAAACCCAGTTGGGTCAGTTTCCAGGCCGGTTCAAGTCTAGGTCAGGCCTGACCCGACCCAGTCTTCGCAGAGAAGTCCACCACCATTTCAGCAGCCAGCAGGGGCTGGCGTCTGGTCTTCCTTCGTCTTTCTCCCTGTCTCTCCCAATCTGTCTGTACCGGCAGCAACGTTTTGTAGTTCTTCCTCTCCTCTCCACGTGACGCATCCTCTTCATCAACTGTCTCCTCTTCAGGTATCTCTCTTTCAGTATTTCTCCTCTTCATAAACCATTACTTCTTCTTCTTCTTCAGACTTTCTAACGTGGTCTATTTGGGGAGTTTCTTAATGGAAAAAAGAGATAGAATGAAGAAGAGTCATGTTTGTAGGGAGGGTTTTGTTGGGTTTAGGGTTGTTGGTTGTATTTATACCTAGGCGACTGAGTCTTTTTGAATAAAAATTTTCTGGGTTTGAATGGGAAAATAAGCTAAATGTCCATTGATTCTAAGATAGAGTGCCAATTCGATTTTTAAGTGTGTCTCTTATATTTGAATTATGGTTTTGTTCTAGGTAAGCTTTAATTAGGTTTTAAAGCAGGTAGAATATTGGTATGTTGGTCAGTTTTTATGTTGGTGTTGTTTGCATGCTTCCAGTCACTCAATGGAACTAAACATATAACATTTAATCTTAAGTGTGTTTGGATCTGTGTTAATGAGGCGCTGGTAATTCCATGTTCAAGTGTTTGGATGCCTCACAGGTCAGTTTGGTTGCTGTGAAATCCTCATACTTTAATAACTTCTCAACTGCTAGGGATGGGGGTTGAAGTTTGTAATTCTAGGCAATCATATTTACATGCAGCTTTGGAGACCAATTGTTCGGTGACATTATAGATGATATAGGAACTCATGCTGGGTCAAATGTAAATGGGAAGCAACTAATATGGTAAGCATATAGTTTAATTGTTTAGTAAGGAGGATAGGTGGGGATGGAGAAATGGAAGGGTGGAAGAAGAAAGGGCATGTAAAGAGGAGGAATGGGTTCTGCTAAGGGCATTTTGGATATTTTAAAAATAATGAGGAAAGTTGCCAAAAATAACCTTTTTTTCTCACTAAGTGTCTTGATTTAAAATTAATATGGAAAACCTAAGCCATGTTTGAAAATTAAGATTTTTTTTCCTTTTTTGCCGTGATTTGGAAACTCGCGCTATTTTGAAAATTTTCTTAGGTCAGAATCCTTGGGCAAATCAAGGTTAGCTAATAAACCTCAATGGATTTTGTTCTTAAGACTTCCTCATCATCACCATACCCTGCATTGACATTGAAATGTAAACCGAAAGCCTTTCACATGCCCATTCCTCAACCACAAAGCACAGATAACCTAAAAAGAAAAACAAATTATGTTTTTATAATAAATGAAAAGAAGATTCATTTCTAAAAACTTGTACAAATTATATGCAAATCACTCTATGACCACCACAACAAACTTCAAACTATGTTTTTGGTGGGAAGTGATACTAACCAATACCATTCTAGTATTTGTTTTCTAGTCTTTGATGTGTAGAGTCAACTTGTGTGTTCAAAAAATCAGAAACTCCTTTAAAGTACATAGTGCAATATCTGTATGTTGTGCCATTTGCAACATAGTGATGAAATGCTTTTAGGAGACTTGGTTCATTATCATGCACTATATAACTGATGTTTTATACATACAGATGGAAGAAAAAAGACCTCAAGGAACTGAAAATGTCATTCTATATAAACAACAGAATCACATATTTGAAGGGATCTTGCACGGAGTTGTATATCATGAATGTTTATCTCATTATATTGATACGTGATTAGATATAGTATTTGTCTTTATTCACTATCTTTCTCTTTCACATTATTGATGTTGATAGGAACTAGGGCGCTATAGATGTATCACTTCTAACCCAAAAAAGTCAATATGAAAATTGAACAAGACATAATGGGGTTATGTGAGGCGGACTGGTTTGTATCATCTTGCAGAGATAGATGAGATGAGAATAGACCATGCATTAATAATAGGTCTTATAGAAAGGTGGAGACCCGAGACAAATACGTTTCATTTTCCTTTCGTGGAGGCCACAGTTACCTTAGAAGACGTTGCCTACTTATATGGTTTGCCGATCGAAGGTGAACCAGTCGTTGGATGGACTCACCCAAGTGAGAAGGTGGTGAGTTTATGTGAAGATCTCCTTAAAATGTCACCCCATCCAGAGGTGGACACACAAGGGCTGTGTATAAAATTAAAGTGGATAGAAGATAATTTCTTACCTCCGGAAAAGAAGGTAAAATTGTCAAAAGAAGTTGAGATTTACAACACAAGGGCCTTCTTGTTTCATTTGGTAGCTGGACAATTTTTTATGAATGGATCGGGCACTAAAGGACCAGCTTACCTACTCGAGCTATTTAGAAAGTTCAAGCCATATGCCTGGAGCCCGGCATGTCTTGCTAACTTGTACAGAATGCTGGCAAAGGCTGTAAAGTGGACAACTGATAGAAATGAGAGTGGAGAAGACGTAGCTGCACCTGATGGGAAGGACAAAAATAAAAAAAAGTCTTCCACCGTCCACTTCAAGACCATAACTGGACCATTGCAGCTTTTACAAGTATACTCAATAACTCTTAACCTCGTGCATTGTGTTGTCTTATTTAAAACTACTCTTGATATTGATTATTTACATAATGTGCATGGTAGATATGGGCCTACTCCCGCATGTCCATTGGTCGGTGTCCTACCCCAAAGGATAGTTGGAAGAAAGACATTCAATTTCCATTGTTGAAAACATGGGAGGCTAGGTTGGATGGATATAAAGCTCTGACTACTATAAAATATGTCCTTCATCAATTGAACAATATGAAATCAGACTCGGTAATTGATCTATCATGACTGAACATGTTTAGTTGTTGATGTGCAAACATTAACTACTAAAACTTAATTTCATCTATTAAGTTTCATATTTATTTGTTGCAGTTTGCTTGGATGCCATATGCTACTTATGTGAAGAAATTTACTCGGTATGTACTAGAAGTTGATCGACGATTGTTCATGTCAAATACAATCTTGATTCATTATTGGATCATAGAGTACCATAACTCTAATTGTGTCATGAAACAATTTGGGTTGAGTCAAGTGGTACCTCCAACTTTTCGGATGCCTCTCCTAAGGGTAGAAAAGTTTGAAAGGATGTCTATGGAGGTTGACCGTCGAAATTCTCGAACAGAAGTTGCATGTACTACCTCTTTCTCTTTGTGTTTCTCCCTCAACGCACAAGAATTGTCTTGGCTTGGACCATGCAAAGGCATACGTAGCAACCTTTCAATTCATAACAAATGAAATTGTAAGAAACTGTATTAGAAACTCGACTTACATTAAAAAAATAGAAGACACTCACTTACATAGGTTTTTCTTGTCCGTTGCCAGCTGTTGGATTTGTTTATTTACTAACATATAAATACAAACCATTCGTATTGTTTTCCGATGCTCTGAACATTACCTTAATATCCTCATCCTCTTCTAGGGTAATCAATGAGAACGCAAATCCATCGTGATAAAGGTACTGTAAAGCTGGCATGTCACTGAGTGCTTCCCACTTAGATACTTCAAGCCCAACGTCTCGCAAATAATTATAACTTATGTCGGTGGGTAAATACCTCATTTTTTATTTTCCACCTTTGTACGTCAGATGGTTAATATCAAAATCAAACTCTCCATCATAGTGGAAGATGACCAAACTTCATCGTCTGACATCCTAACATTCAATAAAAAAAAATACTTGAAATGGATTTAACACCAATAACAAATATAAACAATGACATGGATTCCTATGACAAAAATATTACATCATGGATTCCATCCATTATTATCAAAGAATATTAAATGAATTGTATTAATATATCAACAAATGGACAAAGAGATATGACTACCTAATTTTTTATCACTTTGGAAGCAAATCTTCAGCACTCCATGACGTGGTTGGTGAAAGTGGTATTGACAATGGCCATTGAGAATTACATTTAACCAATATAACATACACATGTGAGCCCTTATCCATTTATATCTCTCATTTGATGAATTATGACCGTATTCCATTCCTTATTGAGCTAATGCCCATGTGTATGTAACTGATAGAATCATAAAACTATTTCCAAAGCTTAACCACTTCTATGTCAGCCAATGCCCTTCCTAGATACCCATATCCAACCATTTCTATGTAATGCTATCATCTTCTGTTACATTCAAAGCCAATGCCCATCTGTCTTATTGAAATATGGTTTGTTTATCATAAGAAAGTTAATGTAGACTACCCATGGAGTAAATATTAATTATCCATCCAGGAGATGGAAGCTTTAATGAGCACTTCCAAACATCGACTTTTTGGGTAAAAGAAAAACACATGTGGAGATTGTGCTTTTAGATTTAATCAAATGTAAAAAAGATAAATCTAGACTACCAACCTCTTTAATGGAGCCCAAACCTTTCTACTTAAAAGATTCAAGAATAGGATTCTCCCATAAATCAAGGTAATGTGGAAGAGGGGTTGTAGAGAGATTCGTCCGTATCCCAGTAAAGGCAAAGGAGAAAAGGGAGTTCGACAGTCTTTTAAGTTGTAATGAACGATGAACGTGGATATCCCCGCTCATTTACTTAGAATGAACTGCGATATCCCTGCTCAGGGCTAAAAGTAAAAAAAAAAGACCGAACAAGGCCTTTGAGACTACCGTGGTCTTTATAAGATGTTGATGATGCTTTTGGCTATTGACAAGTCTTAAGGGATTTTTTGGGTAAAATCCTCTGTTTATAATTTTATTTACATCTAAATAATTTAAAATCCACTAAAAATAAAAATTCATCATTCTTCATTTTTAATTGTCTTTTTTGTTTGTCAAAAAGGGTTGGAACAATTTGAAATATGTAAAGGTTTTTCCATTATGTGATGTTGCATCTAAAAATGTGCTTTCAGATCATGGTTGAAGTGTTTGAATTGAAAACCCTTTCTTGTAGGTTAAACTAAGAGAAAGAAGATTAGAGGGAGAAGAGAGAGTCTTTCTATTATCTCCTATGTATACAAATATAAGGGGAGAAGTCTATTTATAGATAAAGTAACCTAATAAGAGAGGAACCCTAATTCTAACCCTAACTTATCTTAAGTGTGTATCTACCCAAGAACCATATCTCATAACACTCCTCCTTGGATGACCACCATTCAAAGACAGTTGCCTCATTAAAAACCTTGCAAAGGAAAACCCAGTGGGAAAAACCAAAGCGAAGGGAAAAAGAGTACAACTTTCTTCAAGATCATTGAACTAGTATTGGACGTGCATAATCCTGCCTCGTTAAAACCTTCACTAGGAAAACCCAGTGGGATACAACCTAGAAAAGAAAAAAGAGTACAGTGCACAAATGTCTTGGGTAGCATACTTCAGGATGCTCCCTGATAAACTACTCCCCCTGATGATAGTAGCCATTTACATAGTTTTGATGATGAACTCTACGTATGCCAATCTCATATACAAACTTCTAGAATACTGATTTTGGCAAAGATTTGGTAAACATATCAGCCAGGTTGTTACTCAAACAAACTTGCTTGACTTCAATTTCATTGTTCTTCTGAAGTTCATGAGTGAAGAAGATCTTCAGTGCTATATGCTTAGACTTGTCTCCTTTCATAAAACCTTCTCGAATCTGTTTTATGCATGCTTCATCATATTCATAGATAATATTCGGGATACCTGCAATAGATGGTAATGGACAAGAACTACGAACATATTGAATTAAAGATCTTAGCCATACACATTCCCGACAGGCTTCATAAAGAGCTAAAATCTCAGTATGATTGGAGGAAGTAGCTACCAAAGTCTATTTCGTAGAACGCCAAGAAATGACAGCATTACCATTAAGAAACACATAACCTGTCTGCGATCGACCCTTTTGAGGATTAGAGAGATAACCTGAATCTGCATATCCTACAAAACTGAAATCTCTATGATCATAAGAATAAGATATTCCTAAATCAGTTGTTCCATGCAAATATCGTAGGATGTGTTTAATACCAATCCAGTGCCTTAATTGGATTGAATACGTACTCCTTGGCTTTGCTTCAGACAAAGGAAATCCTTCCGGGATTTATAGAACGTGGTTCTGTGTCCCAATCATCATCATCATTTCTATTCCATCTCTCTCTTGAATAATTGTAAAGTATAGAGATCTCTTCATTATCCGGTACCGGTACCTCTTCAGGGGCTTCTAAAGTCTCACCAGGGACTTTCATTATTCTAGAGAGAATGGATTTCACCATAACCTCTTCAGGAGCGTTACGTGCCTCGTCGGGAGGAACCTCTTTAGGAGCATTAATTGCCTCTTCGGGAGGACCACTTCAAGAGCGTTACGTGCCTCTTCTGGATGAACCTCTTTAGGAGCGTTAATTGCCTCTTCGGGAGGAACCTCTTTAGGAGCGTTACTTGCCTCTTCGGGAGGAAATGATGATGATTGTGCATTTCTCTTTTTCCGCAGAGCTGAGTCCTTTAAACCTATACATCTGCCATGCTTCTAGTGCATTGCAGATTCTTTTACTGCTATATTTTGATTTTGTCCTACAGGGATATTAATCCTTGCAGGTGCATTTATAATTGGTACATGTGACTTTGTCACCTTTGCTGCATCGTTAAATGCATCAGGTAATTTGTTTGCAATTTCTTATAAGTGCACAATTCTCCGTACTTTATATTATGAAGTACGTGGATCTAGATGAGACAGACTAGAAGTATTCATTGTCAGTTATCGCCGTTCTTCAGGAACAGGTTGTTCTATAAGAACAATATGTTCTTCAGGAACTATCTTATCTCCCCCTAACGGCGGGAATATTGTCTCATCATATATGCTCTTCCGGAGCCTTCAATTATTTCCACAGGTCTAACTATGGTGGATACCTTTCGTGCAATGAAAATCAATTCTAAGAAAAATTCTGATTTTTCAGAATGGTGTGTTATGTCACTATCTACCAAACATAGATTGTCCTCAGTTTCATGATTCATTCCTTAAATAATAAATCAATATAATTATGCAATCACATGATAAAACTGAAATAATAAAACCATTCACCATAAATTAGGACATTAATGAAAAAAATGAAGATCCTCATCATAAAGGAAAAGTCTAAGAAACATGCATCTCAAATGAACTAAAAAAAATTAAGTTTGTAAAAGTTCAAAGAATTATTGGTCTTCTAGACCATGCCAAGGGGTGCCCCAAGAGATTGCTAAATGCCTCATTATCCAGAGGTTGGTTGTCCTCATCCTAAAAGAAGTCTCGAGTTTTCAAGTTTATAATGTCACTTGGAGGCCTCTCTGGTGTCATTGTATTCCAATTCCAGCGTTCCAGATCATTTATTTCTGCTAAATGACTAGAGGCCTTGTATGCTTTGTATTGTTCCACCACTTCCTTTGGTGCACGACAAGTGCGTGACCAATGCCCACTTCTTCCACATCTGTGGCATGTGTCATCAGGACGATGGGTAGGATTAGCCGGTGGATTATGGTTGTTCTTATGCTGGGGCAGACCACTTCTGGTGATTTTTGAATTTTGGAGGGGGACCTTTAAAACCACCTCGTCTGGAGGAATGCTGGCTCAGTTTGTGCACAAACTCATTGAGAAGCTTGATCGGGGAGCTTCTTCTTTCTTTCAGGAAGGCGATAGAGCACAAACCTCAGTATACCATGTTTTATGAGGTGATGTTAGCAGAAGGTCAACGTAATCCGGCGGGCATCCCCACAGGCATACAGGGAACTAGTCGGCCCACATTATCATGTCCTATGGGATGAAAACAAGTTTTCTGCAGATGCATTGCAAATTTTGACCAATAATTTGTGCTACACGTACTCCCAGTGCATGCAGGCTGTTTCTGTAATTCCGTCTGCACATCAAGCACATTTGTTTGCTGTCAACCCAAACAGTGGAATGACGCCCCTTACAACCATTGCTATCATCAAAAGCATGGCTAGGCTTCTGCAAAGATTCTGGATCTCTGTCGCTCCAGGTGCTGCTAAGCAGGAGAGTCCACTTACTTCGGACGATGTTGTCCACATTCCGGGAGACGTGCTCCATCATGGAATGACCTCCTCGCATTATACTGTGAGGAGAATAAGGGGCTTGTGCAGCTTTAGTAGCCGGAACCTGCGGAGCCTCAACGATAGGTTGCTTGCCTTTGGCAATGGCAGCAGCATTAGCAACAAAGGAGGAGGAAGCAACTTTTTTATCTTAAGAAACGAAAAGAAAATGTTAGATTACAGAATTTTGTAAAATTTTGGTAGCACCTCCCCTCACTTTGAAGGTGCGCAGAAAACCCAGAGGAAAAAAATGTGCTTAGTTCTTAATCTCAGCAGGGCAACAAGTGCGCGCTCAGAGATTTTCGAACCAAGGTCTCTAGTCAAGCAAGGCAGTAAGTGCACGCTACAGACCATATGGAGACATGCATAAAGATGGATGAATGTAGAAAAGAAAATCAAAAGCAGAAACAGATAGCCAACGGCCAAGATTCTGTCAATTCAAATACCTAGCGGCTAAGTTAGAAACAGGACTTGGCGGCTAAAGTTTTGATGTCCTAGTGTTCAGCGGCTAAAATAGTGCCATTTAAGCTCTCAGAGCCTAAAGCACATCGGCTTCGTCAACGGTCAACATCCAAGACTCAGCGGTCAATCAATAGACTTCTACAGGGAAAACCTTGACGACCGCTGTCTCATTGCTTTGAGGCCCTGCGGCTAACTAAAATTTCCCACAAGTTATAGCCGTTCATCTCCAACATCCAGTGGCCAAGGCCAACTCATCAGCGGTCAGTATCTGCCTCAAGACCCCAGGTGGCCAAAAGCCCCAAATTACAAAGGCTTAGCGTCCAACTATTCTACAGCCAAGTCGCAAAATACCCAGCGGTCACCCACAAAATTGAACGGCCACTTATCTCCCCCAGCGACAATCATCGTTCAAGTGTCAGACCATCGCTCGAAAGCCATACTGATAGGGTATGTGTTCCGTGAAATCAGAAAAGGGGTAAACCCTGGAACTCTTCATCCTTTGCCAAAAGAAAAAGAGAACAAAAAAAAAAAAAATGAGAGAAGAATTTCCTACAAATGGCAGAAGGCAGATTCCTTTAGTGAAATCTGATAGCCGGTGACCACCATGGCAAGTACCTGATTGGCCGATGGTAATGGCTCCTCCGCCAAAATTACACACTCTGGCAAGCCGAAGGCTTCAGATATACAGAGAAGCAAAAGGACCAAAAAAAGGAAGACTGAAATTTCCCACAAGCGGTAGAAAACGATTTTCTTTTTACCAAAGCCAACAACTGTTCTACTGACGTTACCGGCCTGACATCATCGGCTTTGCACCAACGCCTCTTTGCCAGGCTTCTGCGACGCAAGATTCAACCCTAAAAGTGGGTTTCATGCTAAAAAGGAGCAAAGACAGTCTGAGAATGCAATGTAAGGTCCGTGACCTTATTGGGTCAGTTGGGCCCAAAATCCGGTCCGTTGACCTATTTATTATTAATTATTTTATTAATTGTATTTTAGATATTTAAGTGGGTTTAGATCATGAGCGAGTTTCTTTTAGCACTAGAATAGTGTATGCGAAGTTTCGTGCGATTCCGAGTTCATTTGATCATAGCAGGGGGGTAGTTTGCAATTTAGGAAAAATTGAGTATTTTTCTGAAATATTTCAAACGTCGTGACTTTTGGGTTCGTTGGAAACGTTTTGTTGCGCTGATCATTTTTGTCTCTTGACTCGCCGCGATCCGACGAGCAAAAACCCTTTAAGTGGTCATTCTTCACCGAACCCACTAAATGGGCAACTTAGTCTTTCCTCCTTTATCTTATTCTTAAACGAGGTTAGCCCTTATTATTTCATTCGTTCTCAGTAATGAAAGCAACTGCAGCAGCCCTTTCTTCTTCCTCTTCTCTTCTCAAGCCCAGGACTCTAGCTTGGAGAGATCAGCTTCGCGATCCGAACCGCTAGACTTCATCCTTTCGATCCCCTCTTTTTTCTGGTACCAAATTGGTAAGATTTCCCCAAACTTCATCTTTTCAAACTTATTCTTTTCAGATTAGAAGTAGCATTTTCTTGATCTTTTTCCTTTTCTTTTTTCTCCCTTGCGTTCTAGGTTGTGTTGGTTGAGTTAGATTCTGGATCTTGTAGTTGTCAGGCTTCTCATCGAGTTTTACCCAATTTCTATCATCTTCTAGGTTGAGGCAAGTACATTTTGCATTGTACTTTTAAGCATGTATATTTATTTCCAATTGATTTATGTTTGTTTCTAATTGATTGGTTATGTTTCTTGTTAGATTTCCCATAATTCCAAGCATGTTTTGATATTGATTTGGGGATTCATATGCTAGGTTAGGTTTTTGGGAATTTGGGTTGGTAATTTGTGAATTGGTAATACCTGGTTGTTTCAAATTGTTAGAAATGATGAATTATGACTTAAAAATGATGGGAATGGATTGTTGGGAGAGCAGGAGGCTCAATTTCGTGCAGGTTATGGTGTTTGTGAAGGCCAGTAGAAGAAACAACTGGACGCCAGAAGGAAGTGTAGGGCGCCCATACAACTTTCGGGCGTCTGGACGCCGGGTACCCGCAGGGACTAAAACGGACCATTTTGGAATGCCCATAACTTTTAATCCGCCCGTTGGATTTCTACGTATAATATACCGTTGGAAAGCCCTTGATGCGTAGAATCCAATGGTTCTGTTTCATCATGATCGGAGGTCGAAAAGTGATGTAAATACTTGGATTGATTATCCTGTTTAATTTTATTGGAAAATAGACTGTTAACCTAGGATTGGGCCCTAGATGTTGGAACCCATGAACCTACTCTCACTTGACCATTTATGGGGATTGAAATCGAAACACGTGGCTTGGTGTGAATTCGATGGGTTGTCTAGGTATTCGTGTATTACATATGGTATAACCGAATGCATATGGAACTGAACCAATAGATGCTTAACATGATTGTACACCAAGGGATTTCCTTAGAAGCATCGTTGGTCCATCTTCCATACGTACTCTGTTAGGACATGTGGGGTACAGGAATGACATCATTTGCCTAGGACTGGATTGTAACATCTCCTTTACTTTTGACTCGTATTCGTTGTTTATATTCCTTGTACACTCTCTTGGCATAAAATACTTAATTAACTATGAAACATAAATCTTTGTAGGATTTAGGACTTGGACCTGACCTAGAGTGTACCTTAGGAACCTGTGTCTTGTACTGATAAACATGACTGGCTAGCAATGAAAGGGATTATCAAGTGGATCACTTGTTTTGTATTGTTTTGAATGAGATAATCCCTAAGATCGTATCTTGTACATTGAGCTAGCCAGACTTGCTTGTCTTGTCTGTTCTTATGTCAACACCACTATGTTATTATTTGCATATCATGGCCATCTACAGTTTGGGGTATTATTGATGGGTCGGTTACTCGGTCGTCAGGATAGGCAGTCGGCGTTGGACGGCGTCCATGGCGTTGAATAGATGGGACGGGCTTGGACAGTGCTGCTATTCCCAGGACCGGGAGCTTGGATCCCACTGGAGCCGGACTTTGGTATCAGTAGTCTTGCTTGGATTGTTACTTGTACCCCGGGAGGTGTCTTGGACATCTTCGGAGTCTCCCTCTTGTTTCTTATTTGCATTGCATGGATAGTGGCTATTGCTAGATGATTGCTAGGATTCCTTTTATTGATCTGTTGATTAATATTCTCGCTTTATGCCTAGCTTCGCTTTCCTTGTATACATATGATCATGTACTTGTCATTACTTTATATTTGATATATGTCATGTTTATTATGCTTTGCTTATCTATTGCTCAACATGTCGTTGACTCTGTTCCTTGGTGTGCAGACACCTCAGGTGGTTACTACTACTATGAGGAGCAAGCCGGTGAGGAGATTCCAGAAGACCTCCAACCAGTAGAGGAGGAACGCGAGTGGCGTGCCGATGACGTAGAGTAGCGTCATCACTTCTGGCACGAGAGAGATTCATTGGACTTCATTTAGTTATATTCTTTTATTTAATATTTCTCTAGTTGGACCTTTCTTCCATTGACTTGGTTTTATTTTAATGGCCTTGTTATTGGGTTGGCCAATGTAATAAATTAACTTAACTCTTTAGATTTTGTTCATTTACTCTTGTCATTTTAACATTTAATGAGAATTATTATTCACTGTTGATATTCCATATGCCTAGAGTTGTATGAACTTTATATTATTGTACTACATGAGGCTTGAAATATTATATCCTCATCGTGGACTTACGATCCGTAGGCTTAAAGGATAAAATTTTAATTAGTCCTAAATTTCACTCTCCGGATCCGGTTTATTCTTTAATCGGGTTCGGGGGACGTGCAATGCAGGGAGCAAACAAAAAAAAATAGAGAAAATAACCAAATTTTTAGCCAAAATAAAGAACCCCCTTCGGGTAATCTTCGGCCAAGACTGAAGTCATCACGGCCAACATTAAGCAACAATAGGCAAACAAAACTGAAAAATAAAATAAAATAAACTACACTTCTGAAAGAAGTCTTACCAGCCATTTTCTCTGGAGCCATTTTCTCTGGAGCAAAGGAGAAGAAATCCTAGTAAAAGCTTGGGGAAGGAGAAGAAAGGAGACCGGAAGAAGATTCTGAAGCACGAAAGCTCTGAGAAGTCTGAGAATTATGGAAGTCTGAAACGGCGAAGTGAAAAAGGAAGCGAAGATCCCTCCTTTATAATATCTGACGCCTCGATTTTTGTAAAAGGCACTGGCTATGGAGTTAAGAATTCAGCGGCTACTCCGGAAACAGAACGACGCCCAGTGGCTATTCTGGAAATGAAATGACCCCCAACAGCCATCTCGAAATCACTTTAGCGGCCAGGGTCTAAAGCAAGCAAAAACCAAAGACTGGCCAGTTAGTGTGCGGTTCGAGGAGATGACATTTGGATCTTCAACTGCTTTTCAAAATCTGCGGAGTCGCCAAAATTCAAAAGTGACATCATCATAACGGTCCATTTGGAAATACCATCGAATAGACTGGTCATATGCCCAATTTGGAGTTAATTTGCCTATACAACCACCCAAATCCCATCAAAATGCAATCAATGCCACAAATCCTAAGCTTTTCATCCATTCCTGACAAAATCATCTTACTTTTCATCTCCAAAAGAGAAAATCCTTCAAAAATGTTGTTCTACACCTCTTGGGATCCTTCCTTGGGTTTTTCCCCATAATCCCCATGGAGATGCAAATAAATGATATCTGCGAAAAAGCAGGGCATGAGCAACTTTTAAAATAAGGTCTCTACACTTTTCCATCAAAAGTACATATTTGTGAAACTCTCGAGGCACAATGATTACCATAGCACACTTCAATCATTGTACCTCAAGGGGGGCACTTGTTGACATACAAAAAAAAATCCATTTGCCCGTACGTAACCCTCCCCAGGGCAAATTACTCATTCCTCCATAAAGAAATGATGACATTAAAGACTGGCCGGCCACAACAAGAGAGCTCCTTAGCGACTACTGACTACAAGGCCCATTGGCTGTTGCAAACCTTGAACACACTGGCCGCTCAAAGCAATGAAGCAGCCACTGGTATTCAGTAAAAAAGTGACCGCTGAACGTCATACACACTAGCCGCTCAATGCAATAAAGCAATCGCTAGTCTCTAGTCAAGAAGTGACCGCTGGACGACATGTGCACTGGCCGCCGTACTTCTTTCCTCTCGGCTACTGGATGCCCATGATCTCCCATGAACTGGCCAATTCCTTCTTCTCATGGCCGCTGAATCTGTAACATCTTCCATTGAAGATAGTTTTGAAAACTACCTTCACTCCTCCATGATCTCTAGCAGTTATGGCTCCTCCAAAAGATATAAAAGGAAGACTCGGGAAAGCGTGAAACCCCCCTCCCGGATCCAGCAAAAAAGCCCAGAAACTCTGCTTTTTTTGAAACTCCCTCCTCCTTCATCAGCGAGGTGAGAATCAGGCAGTAGTGGACGCTTCTCTTTGCACCTGGCTGACGGCTTCCGAAAGGCGGTCTTTGTTCCTCTCACCATGGAGGAAGGACGGAGATTTTCTATGCTGTTTTGAAGCAGACTTCTTTGTTTAATCCTTCTTCCTTAATAATGGTGGTGAACTACAGAGACTGCCTGAAGAAGCCAAATTGCAGACTTCTCTAATTCCGTCTCCAGCAAACTCTTGTAAACAATAGACTTCCCTTCTCTTCCTTCAATGTATATTTCCTTTGTTTTGATCTCCTAGGCCTGATGAGGGGGTTGTATGAAAATTGTAAACAACATGCACTCAGAAGGTGAAGCAACGAAGAACCCAAGTAAATAAAAGTGAGGACGACTCCTCTTACGCGAGCAAACATTCGCGAGAGTCGTCTTCACATCTTTCTATAACGTTCAAAGGATGGAATAAAATGATTTTCAACTCCAGAGCCTTCGTTTTACACTCCCCCCTTCCCCTTCCATTTTGGGCAAAACAAATACTGCATCCACAATGAGATTTATCAGTCCAACCAATTACACTAATTGTTAAGATGCATAAAAATGAAAATAAAATAAATAAATAATCAGAGAATGGAAAGTGGATTTTAGTTCTAAAATATTGCAATATATTGTTACTTTGCTTTATGCCATCAAGAGAAATTAAAACCACCGAACCAAGTGTGCACCGTCACCATGCACAAAAATTCGATGTTGACCCATTGTTGAATGCTAAGACCCCATAAACTTGATTTATTAATGAAAGATCCATTACAAGTAAATAAAGATTACAAGATTATTTAAACCAAAATAAATTGCATCCAACCTTACCCTAGACACATGAAACACAAAATGGAGGAGAGGGACTCGCGGTCTCATACGGCGATCCAACCGGCTCTCAATTCGCGATCTGAATCCAAGCAAGGGAAGATGATGAGAGGGTGGTCCTATGGTGAAGTGACGGTAGCAACAACAGCAACACGACAGTGGCGTAGAAATCTCAAGTGGAGGTAGCCTTGGAAAGAGTAGAGATGGTAGAGAAGAAGTCGAGAAAAATTAATGGAGAAGGGGACTTTTTGTTGCTGGCCGTGCAATGGATAATGAGGGGAGAGGAGTATGGTTGGAGAGATATATATGATGAGTGGGCCAAGGAGAGAGTTTTTGTGTGGCAAGCCAAGAAAAATTAATAAACAAATCGTCTATTAATTTTCAAGGTTGAATTTGACGTGTGGGACTTGAGTGGAGAAGGTATTGCACGTCCAATCCTTTTGTCGAATTTTGAGTTTTTTTTTGGCAAAAAGTCTACTTGGATGGGATTTTGGGACTAGTCCTTGGATGGAAACCTTGGGATGGGTCCAAGGACCGGTCCCAAAATTCCGTCCATGTAGCGGGGCTCTTTTTTTGATATGGCTTGGTTGCCATCTTTTGATTTGGAAGGGTTCTTTTCTTAATCTCCAAATTAGGATAGGGTTTTTCATAGATTTAGGAGACTTTTTTGCGGATTTTAGATTTGAATTTTCTTTTGAATTCCTTGGTGTGCAAATCCTAGAACTCTCCTTATCCCTTGCAACTCCTTTACTTGGGCCCACTTTAAGGAATTTTTTATTTTTTTTGCCAAAACTGATTTTTGAAAGTGTTGCAATCTTGGAACATATATGGGCCCACCATGGTCGTGTGTTGCTTGGAGTTGAAGATAGTAGAAAATTCTTGGAATGCTTTGATGCTTGAATCTTGGAGATTTTCTTCTAGATTTGTTTGCTAACAAGAGTACTCCTATTAATATTGGAATTCTTCCTGGCTTGATGATCACCTTGCCTGGGCCCACTTTCTCTCTTAAAAAATCCCCCCAAATCTGATTTTAATCTCAAACATGGAATAGAAGTAGGCCCACTTGGGTGTGCATAACTTGGATAAAACCAAGCATGGACGTGCATGTGCAATGAACCACATTGGCTTGGTTTATCTTCTTACTTCGGAAGATTTCAAATTTAAAATCTTTTCTTGATTGGAATCTGAAGTGTTGAGATCTTTAGGAAACTTGGACTCGATCTCTTGAAGTTGTCCCCAGCTTAAAATTGCTTAGTGCACCCACCTTATAGATATCTTCTTATCTCTTGCAATTCTCCACATGGGCCCACATATCAACTAAAAAACCTCAAGTTCTGAATTCCATAATTAATTTAGTCTTCAACATGGAACATTTGTGTGCCCCACTTGAATTGTGAGACTTTTGGTGAAAGGCCTTGGACGTCCATGCCTTGTTTTGAGATTTTGTTCTTGAATTTCTTCTTTCCCTCTTCCTACTTTCTTTCCGTCTTGACTTGCAAAATGTCTCCAATTAAAGAGGGCTAAATAAATTCTGATTTTTTGGAATAAGAAGTGCGTCCCCAAAAATCTAATTTTCTGCACCAAAGAATAAAATAAATAAATAAACAATTTGTGTGAAGAAAAGTATAGTGCAATGCATGGGGCCCAATTCACTTGGTATGATAGCACATAAATACACCATGCATGTTCATTGATTTTTCGTGCTCCACACTATGGTGCGAAGAAATCACGTCATTTCACGAGTGAATAAAAAGTTATGGGATCTGATAGTTTTATAAAGCAAAAATGATAAGTTCATCAAAACATGCAATTTTTTAGAATTTCTGATGATTTTGACTTAAATTCAAACATGAAAAACCAACATGCTGCTTTTGCAAAAATCAATTAATTGAATGCATTTTGTTTTAATTAAGTCCACAAATTCATTTGAAATAATGAATTCAAAGTACATTTTTGTAGACTTATCATCTTTTGAGAGATCCATTCTCTTCTCCAAAGCGTCCATTGTTGCAAAGCCTGAAGCTAAAGCCTTTGAGACTTCTCAATCTACTCTCTTGTATAGATTCACCTTGAAGAGGCATTCAAGGTACTTGGTTTAAGTGCGGTGAATGCGTACGGCGAAGCATAAGCAAGATCATCGTGTCTTTATGTTGAGTTGCAACTAGAGAAGGTTCTGTGAGTATTTGTAACTTTCATTTTTGTAGTACTTGGTTGTCTGTGGTCTAGAAGGTACGTAAGACCGTGGTTTTTTCCGAGAAAAGTTTTCCACGTAAGAAATCATATGCATCCTTCACTGATTGCTTGATTCTAGCTAGTTTAGGTTATTAATTTGACTGAATTGAAGTCTAAAAGAGAACTGATTTGGGACCTTAACTTGTATTATGGTTCTAACGCGACTTTTCAGCAATGATACATACTATTGTAGATCGGGTGGATCAGCATCATAAAGGATTGATGCTCTTTGTTAAGTTGTTGTTTCCAGCTTTTGCTTGGCATATTTGCTAGGAGAGGAACTCAAGGATCTTCTCCCAAAAATAAATACGACCATATCAGATTCTCAAGAATATTATTCTCAGATTTATAGTCAAGCTAGCTAGCTTCTTGGGTATTCAGCTTACTGATCCCCTACGCTAGTCTCTGGAATATTCCCCCTCCTACACCTTGTATATATTCACCAAAATTCTTCTTCTACTTCTTTTGGAGGTTATCATGGATGGAGTTTGTCCGTTGTGCATTTGCAGCCTAGGATCATTGGGATTCTTTGGAACCCATCTGGTAAACTGGAGCATGGTATTATTCGTAGAGACCAATTATTTTTTCCAGAGCTTCATTTGGTGTTAGATATTCTTCCTTCGCATATTATTGAGCTGAATTTTGGACTGGATAATGAGCCTTTTTCAGCTATAAAAGATCCATCGTGTTCTCCTTGGAAATATCGGTTTCAATTTAGAAAGTTTCATGCAATAGTGCAGCAATTTCAGCCTTTCTATATTGAGCATGTTACACCCCGATCCTAATTAAACATGTTTAATGCTAATTAATCATATTTTAGCTAAATTAATTATGCCTAGTTACTAATTATAGTAATTAGTGTTAATTAGTCCTTGTGAGTCTAGTTAGTTGAGTCTTGAGCCTAGACTAGGTGAGTTGAAGTGGATTGACTCGGTTAAGTGAAGTTAAGGGCTTTTTCGTATTTAATGATTTTTGCATTTTGCATCATTTGCATGCCATTTTGACACCAACGCGTGTATCTTGTCGAACTCGCCAACTTTCGCATTTGAACTGACCACATTTGACCAACCGTTGTATTAGTGGGCTACCAATTGACTCAAAATGAAAATATCCAAGCTTAATGGACTTAATTGCAAAAAGGGGCAACCCTATCCCTTTATAAGCCCAACTACCCATCCTTTTCATTTCCTTTCATTTTCTCTTCTTCTCTACTACTTCCTTTCCTCTTTCCTCTTCATCTCTTCTTCTCCAATCATCCAAAGGTTTTCTTGCATGTGCTTAGGAGCTAAGGAGTGGACTCACCTTCATCTTCTTCACTCTTTACTCCATTTTTGGTGGACAAATACCCATCTTCATCATCTCCATTTGCTTCAAATTCGGATCCCTCACTATAGGTAAGAGCCAAACTCCATTTGAGTTGTATTCTTGAGTTATTATGGGTTATAATAGGGTCATGAGACCCTTGGTTTACCAATGCATGCATATTCATTCATTTTCATGGATTTCTTTGATTAGGGTTTGATTTATTTGGGGTTTTTGGGGCTTCTGATCTATTTGAGTAAAAAGGACTTGGAAAGCTCTAATTGAGGCAAGTATAGACTTTAAATTGAGTTTACATTTATATATATATATATAAACTTCATTGATTCATGATGCTCCAATCTTGATTCTATTTTACTCTCTTAATGAATACATGGATTTTATGGTTTTTATGATTTTTATTTGATAAATGGAATGAGGGGTGAAGAGAAGTATGTAACATAGAAGTGTATGAGTATTTAAATATATTGGAAACATGTGTACGTGTAGTGTTGAAATGGTGGTAATTGGAAGGAACCACACTTTTTATACATGGACACATGTAGCATTTCTATATGATGGAACCAAGTGCTTTATATATAGAAACCATGTGTTGAAATGGTAGCCTTTGGATGGTGATAGGTGACAATGTGAGGTTACAGCAACCAAAAAAAAAAAAAAAGGGGAGAGACAATCAGATTTCCAGACTGAAATCCTGGAGTGGGCGCTCGAGCGCTCCAATGGCCGCTCGAGCGCACACCCTACTGTGAACCATCCGCTCGAGCGGATATTGAACCGCTCGAGCGGACCTGAACCCAATTGTTTGGGCTTTTTGGCCCAACTGGCCCATATTAGAGGGGTGTAATTGTACTCTTACTCTATGATAACCTTCTATAATATTTCTTCTTAATGTTATACATTAGCCTAAAACACTATGCCAAGAAGATTAATTGGAGATTCATCGTATTTCCTAATAAGTGACACTCAATGAGTATTAATACGTTGATCCTCTTAAATTGCCTTGTATTGGACAGTGGAAGGCCATAAAAATATTTATGTTGACTAGTAAATGTATTAATGCCCTAAAATTATTTCATTTCATATTGAGATTAATTTTCTTTATTTATATTGTATTATTAATGTCAATCACGATTCAATTATTCATCCCAAATTGTAACTCCAGATTGTTGTACAATTAATTAATATTCATTAGAAATATAGAGTCAAATAAGTATTCATGTGTATATGGTTATCATTTGATTCGATTTTCAAAACAAGTCAATATAAACTTGTACATTCAATTTGATTTTTATATGATTCGATCGAGTCGGTACTACTTAGCTTCGACCTTGTGATACCCGACGGGGTTAAACTTGGCTCGTATGAATTGAGACTACTGCAGTATGTCGTCTGGAGCTCCGGAACTCTAGAACCGGGTAGCCAGCTAGCCTTTGGCCGGGCCGCTGGTGACATCCAAACTAGATTTGCTCTCATTGAGAGGATGAGCTTATTATAGTTGCCATTTAGTATGTATTTCATTCATTTGATTTCAAAAGTATGAATTAGCCCATTTTAACACATTCGTTTAGTTTATCTTTTACATTGATACCTTATTTATCATTGTCAAGTAAATTCAATTTCAATTATTATGTATATTCATTTTATTGCTTATACTTGCCAATTCGTCGTATTTGAGGTGCTACTCTTGGTGTCATAGGCACAGATGCAGATCCCGGACTTGAGGAGGCCCAGACGGGAGAGGAGGAAGCCCAAGAGGTTCCTCCAGGATTAGAGGAGTGGCCCGATGTGGGGCAAGTGTAGAGACCCCACATTTTCGTAGTGCGCTACATACTTTTGAGAGCTGGTAGCTAGAGTGTGACTAACTTCTTTTTGTGTTGTCACACTAGGATCTTCTTTTTTTTTTAGTTACACTTTTGGTATTATGTGTAGGGTACCTTGCAGACCCTCTTTTGATAACAATGCATATACTTGTAAAAGTTCTTTTGTATTAAACTTGAATGTTTAAATGGACTGAATGGGGAATGATATTCATTTTGTAATTTCAGCTTCCGCTTACTTGAAATGTTTTAATTGGTTCAAGTGAGTTAGACTCACGAGTGGAATCGGTTTATCTCCTTCGTGTGATTGTATTTGACTCGCGACATGAATTATCACACGGGAATACGTGTGTCTCACCTCGGGGATTGCCCTAGGCCGGGGTAATTCGGGACCGGGATGTGACATACGTAAGTATGGTATCAGAGCCCCTAAAAGTCCCTCTAAAAGATTTAGTAACCTTTTGGAAATCGTTGTGAGGATACGCTAGAATCGATTTAGAGTATAGAATTGTCGGGGATTAATTACTACTAGTATTGTATTTGTCATTGGTAATATGGAGATAGAGATAGAATATAGTTGTAACTTAATTTTGAAACTATTTTGTAGATAAATGGCGTCAGGTTCTGGAGGTGGTAATAATGAATCCAACACCAATGATCCTTTTGTAGTGGTGGAGAATGATCCGCCAAATCCGGATGCTCAATTAAGGATGCTTCTCAAGCAAGTGGCCAAGACAAATGAACAAATAGTCCTATTAATGGCAAATCAAGGACAGCAAGCCGCAAATCAATTGAGGAGTAATGATCCAAACTCGCTGTATGAGAGATTCTGGAAGAGGGGAGCCACAGAATTTCATGGTAATGAAGGTGCTACAAAAGCGGATGAGTGGCTAGACCATATTGGTGATGTTTTTGAGACCATCACTTGTGATAACAGGCAGAAGGTTGTACTCACTGCTTCTATGTTCTGGGAAATGGCAAATATTTTGTAGAAGAGTGTGAGGGATCCTCTCAAGTTATTACCTGAAGCTATTGTATGGGATACATTTAAGAAGCAGTTTCGAAGAAAGTTCATACCTGATCATGTACGAAGGAAGAAGCAAAATGAATTCATGACCTTGCAGCAGAATCAGATGACCATGACCGAGTATGTGCATACTTTCCTACAATTGTCCAAGTACGCTGAAGATTTGATAAATACCGAAGAGAAGAAAGTGGATCGCTTCATTGATGGCATGAATCTGATCTATATAGATCATGTGACAGCATTTCAGAGGCTGATGGACCGCGCTCCTGCTTGGTTCTACCGAGGTCGGCGGACGTGGGAGTCCGTCGGGTCCGACCCTTTCGTAACCGGGGGGCAAGGGCGTGCATCAACATTTCTTTTTTTGTGGGTGTGCCAGATTTTCTATTTTACTTGGAATTGCAAGTGGTGATCCGGGGATCAACCTTCGCAAGTAAAAAAGGAAATCAACTTCTTTCAAGTTTTCCATTGCACATATATTTAAGAAAAGAGACATTTTTCTTGATTTGCCGTGAAGGCGATTTTTTTGGCATTTATAGCCGATTTTGGTGTTTATAGCCAATTTTTGGCGTTTATAGCCGATTTTGGCATTTATAGCCGATTTACAATCCTTATCAAACAATGAAAGACAAGAATTGTGATTTTTGTCTCTTTTGAAAAAATACAAACTACAATGAAAAGCAAGAAAAGGAGGATCTAACTTCTCAGGAGATTGTGGGGGACTCGTTTAGATTGACGGTCGCAAGCCATATGTGGGCTTCGCCATCATCCATGCAGATGAGAACAGAGGATGCTATTGATTCGCTTGGCTTGGCTATAACCTCAGGTTTTTAGAGGACAAAGACCAAAGGAAGGTCCTATGTCCAATAAAAAGCCGAGTAGACGGGCTGAAAAGCCATATCTAAGCCATTAGAGGCAGGAGGAGAAGGCAAGGACCTTGGGGGGGGGGGGGGTACCCCCCAAGGGACTTTTGTCACCTTGTTGCGGTGGCCGGTGTAGAACTTCCGCAGAGTTTTCTCTCTTTTTCTTTTCTCTGGATTTCTGACTGCTGTCTGTTGATGTTCGTTGTTTGTTGTGTTCTTTCTTCTTGGAGAGCCCTCCTATTTATAGGCTTTTAGGTAGCCTTTTAGGTGGGTTTATGGGCTTTTATTGTCATTAAGCCGCATAATGGGAGGAGTTACAAAATTGAATTGTTTATTTTGTAACTCCTTTTTCTTGGCTTCTGATTGGCCGGAGGAGATTGAGGGCATTTAATCGCCTTTAATCGCCATGATGGGAGGAGTTTCATGGGTTAAATGCCATGAATTTCTTGACTTGTAACTCCCGAATGCTTGCTTCTGATTGGTCCGTCCAAAGAAATGGATTAATGACTGTAATAAAGTTAGTCAATTAATCACATTAAGTGGTTGCCGAGCAGCTGAAGAGTCGCGGGCCGTGCCACGTCTTTTGGAATTCTTCTGTTGATGATCATCGATGGATCTTCATGTAGATCGACATCAGATGATCATGTAATTTCAGGTGTTTGTTGCCAACAGCGGGTCGGTGCCATCTGTCCTGTCGATTTCTCGATCGGTCGGGTGGAAAGCACACTTTTTTGGTTGACCGGGTGGCGATCAATACTGTCTTCGATACTCTTGATGATTTACCCGTGTTTTGGACGGATGTCAGAGGACTTGGTGTCTCAAAAGCATGAATTTTGGAAAGTACCAGAGGCTGGGCCCTTCGAATCGTGAAAAAACGGCGAAAACCGGGGTTTCCGGGGCTTTCCCGGCGACCCCGGGGTCCAAGGTCGCCGGCGACCCTGGCCCAGGGTCGCAGGGGCCTGCGACCCTGGGGGGGTTTTCCCCCTTTCGTGTCCCGTTTTGCGTCCGTTTTTGCTTTTTTCTGATTCTTTTTTCTTCTGTACTTTTCCTTGATATTTTGACCATTTATTGGCCTGATTTCTTTGTAGGAAACCTGATGAGAATCCTTGCATTTTATTTTGCAAAGTTTCCAATTTCCTGAGAAAGTCGAAGACTTTGTCGCGCAGATCTGCCGATTTTCCGTCAGAAGCTGAAACTGGGCCAAACGATGTCGGAATGACCTGAAATTTGGTGTGAAGCCTCCTGAGCAATAAATAAGACCAACCATAGGCTTTTGTTTGAGTTTCGAAGCCGTTTGGGGTCCTATCACCTGCAGACTTGCTTTTTGTCGCGATGAAGATGTCGCGGTTTGATGTGTGGTCAACCGATGTCCGATTGACTTGAAATTTGACAGGGAACCTATTGGAGTCATTTTAAGATGATCCATAGGTTCTGTCTTGGAAACCATGGTCCCGGAGAGCTTTTGTCGCCGAGAGCTCCTTTTTGGCTGTCGGAGAAGCGAAGTTAGGCCAAATGATTTTGAAATGGCCCGAAACTTCTTGTGTACTCCTCTTTTGGCTGTCTGGAAGAATCTTGCAGTTTTTGTTTGATTCTGACAAGATTTGATTTTTGGAAGCAGCATTGCCTATTTATGGCAGGTTGCGACTTCATGTAGCTCTTTGGATCTTGATGAGGCAAAGTGACTTTTTTGGTGTCAAACAAATGCCCCCTCGAGGTACAGCGGCGAGTTGCTTAACTTTTGTAGTCGATGTGCCTCGAAGAGATTTTTGAAGGAGAGCCTGTGACTTGACCAAGAGTCTTTGAGCAGTCTTTCTTTTTGGTATTTGTAGCCTTTTGAGCTTCCAGGGGAATTTTATGGTAGTGAAAGGGATCACGTACCATCTCGAGGCAAAGTTTTGAAGATGACATCAGGGATGTGGATTTGGGTTTTGACCTTGTGACCTAACAGACTATATGTGGCAGGTTAGGGGGTCGGGTTTGGTTTTGATCGTGTGACCCAACAAGCTATATGTGGAATGTTGGGGGATCAATTTTGGTTTTGATCTTGTGACCTAACAGGCTATATGTGGCAAGTTAGGGGATCAGGTTTTGGTTTTTGGTTTTGGTCTTGTGACCTAACAGGCTGTATGTGGCAAGTTAGGAGACCAGGATTTGGTTTGATGGAATGTCAATTTCAAGAATTTGGCTCAATTTGGTAGATGAGGCTGGATGGTTTGATTTTTGGAAGCTCATGGGGCTTGGAATTTTCTTTTGTATGGTCCAATCAACTCAAAAGAGGCATGGAACCATTTTTGTATGCTCTTGGTAAGAGGGATTTCTCTTTGACTAAAAGCCCAAAATTTTTCTTTTTTTTTCTTTTTTTTTTTTTGTGCCTAGGTGGTCAAACCTGGCTCATATGGGCTAACCCATGGGACCTTAAGCTTTTGAAATGGCTTAGATCTCATATGGTGTCATTTTTTGTAAAGAATATCCAAAATATCTCATTTGGATAGAGAATATCTAAGAATATCTTTACTGGAGAGAATCTCTCATGATCCCTTTATTTTTGGGATAGAATATCTCAAGATATCTTTCTTTTGGGAAAGAATCCATCATAGATTATATCTTTTAGGAGAAAATCTCTCATTGATTTCTTTTTGGGAGAGAATCCCTCAAGATATCTTTCTTTTGGGAAAGAATCTTTCTAATTTCTTTCTTTTGGTAAGGTTACTAATTAGTAACACTTACCTCTTTCTTCTTTCCTTCTTTGGTTTGCTCTCCTCTATAAAAGCAAGGAGAATGTTGGATCTCTTGCTCTTATTACTTTCTTTTGCAATAATCTCAAGAGGGCTTCAAGACCAAAAGCTTTTCTTCTTCAAGATCTTCAAGACTTTTCTTCTTCTTCTCCATCAATGGCTTCAAGTAAGTTCCCCTTTTTTTTTTTCAAGAAAACTCCATTGTAGGAAAAAATAAAAAGTTCTTCTTTTTTTTTTTTTTGTTTCTTTCTTTTCTTTTCTTCTTCTTTTTTTTTTCTTTTTCACGTGTTTGCCTCCTTTTTTTTTTTTTACACGTTTTTTTTTTTTGCTTTCTTTTCTTTTTTTTTTTTTATGTTTGTTTTTTTTTTTTGTGTGGGCCGTACGGACAGATCCGTACGGATCTGGCTGTACGGCCACGTGGCCTGTGGGCCACGGCCTGTGGGCCAGCCCCTCTTTTTTTTTTTCTTTCCCTCCCCCTTTTTTTTTAGAGAGTTTCGTTTCTTTTTTTTTTTTTTTTTTGCTCATCATGATAATGCATTTTTTTTCGCAAATCTAGATGTTCATGCATGCCTTTAATTTGTAAATTAAATTTGTAGCATGATGTGATAGCATACCTGAAAGTTTTTGCAAATTTGGGAACTTGGAGCTCGCAGTGATGTTGAGCCCTTCCTGATTTTGCGGAGACTTTTAGGTTTCGAAAGTTTGGAGTTTCGGAGCTCGCAGCGATGTTGAGCCCATCTTCAAGCTTTCTATTTCTTTCGGGATAGTTCCTTTTCTTCGGAATTGCCCCGTCATCATGTCAAAATTTCGCCAGATTTTTTTTTTTTTTAGCGAGATTCTGTCATTTTGATGTTTGATCTTTTTCTTTTCCATCCTTTTCAGGTGGTTCCTCCAGAGCGAACAAGGGTAAAGAGCCTGCTACAAGCGTACCTCTTCTAGATCTTCTAATCCGGCCGTTCAGCAGGCTTTCGAGAAGGTCCAGTATGTTGAGAGAAATCTGGAAGAGTGCGACTCCCTCAACAGAGATGAGATGAGGCAGCGACTGATCACTCTCAAGGGAGAGGAATTCTATAAGATCATGGTAAGCAGTCGTCCATGGGTGATGGAAGATCAGAGCGTTTTGCCCAAGCCTACCTTCTTCTTTGGTGATGCAGTCCTTGATGACATTACATACCAGAGGAGATGTTTTCAGTTTTCCTTCACAGCAGATGGTGAGAAGAAGACTGTTACTACCCGGTCGATGTTTGATCGCACCGTCTCGATTCTGAGCCTTGCCCCCACGTGCCCTAAGAGGAAGATCCTCCAAGCTGGGTGAGAAGGACAAATGTAATCAAGACCGGGGTTTTTGTCGGCGGTTCTCCTGGATATACGGAGAGGTCGCCTGTTGACATGGACCTGTTGATGCCATCCAGCGGCTACCAGGGCTCTGATTATCCGTCGGTCGATTTGAGACCGGTGGGCCTTGGTATTTTCAGCGGTGACGGCAGCAATTGGATCAAGCCTTTCCGACTTCGCGGCCGCTTCAATGCTGACTCCGAGTGGAAGTCGTGGACTGATCGCGTCCTGCTGATTGGTGGCGCCGTTTTGAAGGAAGCCAGGATTTTTGATGCGGTCCGCGCCTTTAGGGAGACCGTGATCTTTTCCGACGAGGCCTTCATGGCTATGCTGGAGTCATTTCTCCCACAAACCAATACCTTCGTTGTGACGAATGGTGAGATTGGTTTTTCTTTGAAGGAGCTGAGCGCTATTACCGGATTGCCCATCCTCGGCAAACTCAATGAGGAGTTTATGCCGATTGACAGCGTCCTCGAGGGGCAGTCTGAGGAGTTCAGGCTTTTATACTTTCAGCTCGTCGCCTTCTATGATTTTTTGAAGGAGAAGGGGGGTTCGAAAGTTAGATCCAGCAGTTGGAAGAGTTTTTGCTCTTCATTCCCCAACTTTTTTGATAGTAGGGAGCCTTCTGATAGCATAACCCAGGAAGCCGGAGCTCAGGATCCAAGTTCAAAGAAGATCTTGGCCATGCAAGAAGAGTTGAGAGATTTCTGTGCAAGTACAAACGCCATATGTCCTGACATTGCATTGCGGAGAGATCTCGCTGTTTACCTCACTTATTGGCTTGGTGAGGCTGTTTTTGCTGGAGGAGATGGAACGCACATCAGGCCGCATTGTATTTTCCCGGCTTGTCAGATGGCGTTTGGAGAGCAGCTTGCTTTGGTGCCAGCTCTTTACTCCTACCTGTGTACCGAACTGCAGGCTGCTGCTTTTTTGGTTCGGCTTGGGCTTCCCATGAATAGGGTATTTTCAGCCCATATCTTTTATTCGTGGTATGTATACCACTGTCCTGGCTTCCATCGGCTGGGTGCTGCACAGGATGATGATCCTCTGATGATTCGACTGGCTAAGGGCAAAGCCGTGTCCGAATCACTTTTGTTTGCCCGCATGAGGATCCGACGGTTCAGGGACGTCGAGATGGGCAATCTTCAGTAAAGCTTTCTCCGGAGTTGCGGAAGAAGGCTTTTGATTTTGGTGCCTCCCGAGACTCTACCAGGGCGGGGTCGGGAAGGCATTATTCCTTGACAAATGCAGAGAGAGAGTGGCTTTTCAGCATACGTGTCGGCACGATGGTGTACCGTAGACATCTTTTCGTCGACATCCAGCCGTATGTACCTTCTCGCTTTGCTTTGCAGCTGGGCTTTTCTCAAGGCGTTGTTGGAGCGCCTTCAAGCATGGTGAAGCGCTTTGGAGGCTTACAGGACGGGAGAAATGCATGGGCTTTCTATAGTGCTGAAGACACTACAGCTATGATTTCTTATCCTGTGTTGCTGACTTCCCGTACTGCCGGCTTTGCGAAGTGGTTTGCGGAGAGCTTCTCGGCATATCGGGGACTTTCCAGGAAGGAGCTTGATGTGAAGCTGGCATCTGGAAAGGGCCTTGGAAAGTCGGATGGCATCCGGCGAGAGGAAGTTTGGGCCTTCCTTTCTGGAGAGAAGCACAAGATAGGCTTTCTCGGTGACCAGGGCGTCATCGGTTCTGAAGCTGTTCGAGAAATACCTGACGAGGCTTTGGAGCAGCTAGAACAGGAGGAGGCCGAACTTGGCGCTTGGATGCAAGCGGCACAGAGGCAAGCTTCCGTGGAGTCTACTGGCAAGAGCAGACCATCCAGTGATGAGTCGAGTGGCAAACCTGACTCTGACAGCGGGGCAGGTTCCTCTAAGAAGCGAGCCCGCAGGAGTAAGAGGAGGAGGAGTCATCATAGTAGCAAGGGGCAGCATGAGGACTCTCCTAACTTGGAAGTTCCTCTTACTATCAATGAGGATGTGCCAGTGGATGCTGACGAGCCTCCAGAGAAGAGAAGCCGAGAAGAAGAGACCGTCGGTGAAGGTATGATTCTTCCTTTTTCTCTTTCCATTTCTTTTCATGGGATTTTTCCATGTTATGATTTGCTTCTTGTTTCTGCTTTTCTTCTTTTTTTTTAGCAGAGGAAGACTTGGTGATGCCTGAGGTCCCAACCGATGAGGTGGTGATGGATCCTGTCGAGGCACCTGAAGAAGAACCGACGGGCTCTGGAGTAAATCCAGAATCTCCAATTGGTACGACTTCTTTTGCTCTCTGTTTTTTTTTGTTTGTGACTTGGCTTGCTAACACGTTTTTTTTTTGTCAGCTGACTTGCCACAGGGTTCTGATGACTTTGAACCATCGATGGACGCAAATGTTGATGATGCTTTCGATGAGTTCATGGAGGAGGAAAGTGTTCCCCCAGTCGTCGAAGAAGGTATTTTGTAGTTATAACTCTGATAATGATTTTCAAACAGGGTCATATTCATACCTTTTTGTGTTTCCTTTGCAGGTTTTGAAGTGGCAGAGGAGGATCCGTCGCTTCCAGAGCAAGAGATGCCAGAGGTTGATCCAGAGGTAGAGATTCCTGGGACCAGCTCTGACAATATTGAGGAGATTCCTCGCGCTGAGATTCCTTCCCGAAGCAGGAGCAGCTTCAGCTGGAAAGAGTTCTTTTGTTACTCTTTCAACAGATGATGACATGAGTAGCCGACCAACGGAGTTGGGCGAATCCTCAGCTGGGCCATCTCTTCTTTTTGCGAAGAAGGTGGTGGTGCGAGTTGTGAGCTCTTGGATTGAGACTCTCTTTTCTGGGCACTTGGAAGTCGGATTTGGCATGATCCAGCATGTGCAGGAGATTCTCAGTGATGCTGAAGAGGCTGGTCTGGATGTCACAGGTGCCAGGGCGATCGTTGATAGGATCATTGCACTGGGTGACAAGTGGTTTGAGACCGTGAGTTTGGCTGATGACCAGTTCTTCAAGGAGATGTTCCTGGACCCTGCTGATAAGGCTAAGTCTGACCTGGATGAGGCTACAGAAAGCAGGAAGCAGGCAGTCCGAAAGAGGAACTTAGAAGAGATAGCCATCATCAGGCTGACACATGACCTCAACATCCTTGACAGGGAGGTCGATGAGGCTATGAAACGTCTTGAGCATTTGCAGGCACAAGTCGCTGCCAAGTGGACTGCCATAATAGAGGCTCGCGACAGGGAGAGTGCCCTGATTCACCAGGTTGCAGATGCCGAACGGGTTCTCAAAAGGAAATCTGATGAGGATGAACAATGGCAAACTGCTCGAGGTAAGCTTCCTGGTGTGAGAGAAGGGTACAGCCCACTCCAGCATCTCATGGCAAGTTCCTGAAGAAGCGTGCCTTGGAATCCTTGACGGCTGAGGCTAAAAGTTTGCTTGGGGAGCTGAACTCTTGGCTGGAGACCATTTTTGATTGAGCTCCTGTATACAGAAACCATCCTTCTTTCTTTTTTTTTTGGTACCACTTGTATTTTTTTGGTACTTATTTTTTGTAGTGCTTGTGAACACTTTTTTTTTGGTACCACATGTATTTTTTGGTACTCTTTTTTTTGTTATTTTTTTTGTAGTGCTTGTGAACACTTTTTTTTTTTTGTTATCCCTACGCTCACTTGAATCTTTTTGTGATAAAAGTAATTGCTAAATGGGATGCTTTTCTTTTTTTGTTATCCCTACGCTCACTTGAATCTTTTTGTGATAAAAGTAATTGCTAAATGGGATGCTCTTTTTTTGTTATCCCTACGCTCACTTGAATCTTTTTGTGATAAAAGTAATTGCTAAATGGGATTTGATCAAAAGGTTGTCATTTTGTGAAAATCTTTTTTGTCAAGTGATTGTTTTGGCATGAAAACCAGGTTTTTGTTTGTGGCATGGAAGCCAATTTTGGCATGAGAGCCAGCCTTTTTTTTTTGTGGCATTGATAGCCGAGTTGTTTTTTTTGTTATGGCATCTATAGCCTGTTTTGGTGGCATTGATAGCCGGTTTGTTTTGTGGCATCTATAGCCGGTTTTTGGTGGCATTGATAGCCTGTTTTGTTTTGGTGGCATTGATAGCCGTTTTTTTTTTTTTTGAAATCCAAGTTTTTTTTTTTTGTTTGTGGCATTGAAAGCCGGTTTTGTTTTTGGTGGCATTGATAGCCGTTTTTTTTTTTGAAATCCAAGTTTTTTTTTTTTTTTTTTGTTTGTGGCATTGATAGCCGGTTTTGTTTTTGGTGGCATTGATAGCCGGTTTTGATGGCATTTATAGCCGGTTTGTGGCATTTATAGCCTGTTTGTGGCATTTATAGCCTATTTTGATTTAAAAAAAAAATGCAAGTATTGACTAAAAGTCGCCTCCCTGCTGAATGTTCTTGTAAGTATCGATGGAATGTCGCATCCTTGCTCATTCGCTTGCGAGTATCGATGGAATGTCGCATCCTCGCGGATTTGGGTGCAAGTATCGATGGAATGTCGCATCCTTGCTTTTCAAAAATTTGGTTTTGCGGGTACTGACTTGATGTCGTTTCCCCCACGATTTTTGAAATTTGTGGTTTTCTCGAACCTTTGGGTTATGGATATCAACTGAATTGTGCGTCTCCACAGTTTTTGGATTTTGCAAGTATCGACGAAATGTTGCTTCCCTGCGATTTTGGAAGTGTCGAACGTGGTTCGCTTGCTTCCGATTTGTGCGAGTATCGACTAAGCGTCACTTCCTCGCGGGTTTTTTGAAAAACCATTTTTTTTTTGTTTAAAGACACGAGGGTCATAAATTTGACCTAAAACCATTTTGGCGGCAAAAGGCAGGGTGGACTAGGGTGGAAATCCCTGAATCCGGATTTTGTTTCAAACCATGAATTTTGGGTTCAAAGGTTGAAAATTTTGGTCAAGTTAGGGAAAGGTTCCTGAACTTGGATATATATTTTTTTGAACAATGAAACGATGAAAGTAAGCATTGTTTTAGATTTCTAGAAATTTCAACATTTGATATGAAAATTCTAAAAAGGGTGGGTTTAGCGAGCGTGTACCTGGAAACCGGTTTTGGCCATACAGGCATTGCTCTTACCCAGTTGGGTAAGTCTTCAGGGTAGTACCGCTTTAAGAACTTGCCATTGATGGGCAGCATACATCTGTCACCTTCCATGTTTAGGAGTGCGTATGCGCCATTGGAGAAAACTTTGTCGATGACGTAGGGTCCCTCCCATTTCGGCTCAAATTTGCCTTTGGACTTGTGAGCGAAGACCATTGGTCTTTTTACCGCAAGAACCAAGTCATTCTTTTTGTAGGCGCGTTGCCTGACCTTTTTATCGAAAGATCCTGCCATACGTGCTTGGTAAAGTTCAATGCTTTGTTGAGCTTCGAGCCGTCTCTCATCGAGATTGTCCAGCTCATGGAGCCGCAATTTGACATTGCTTTCTTGAGTCATGTCATTTTGCAAGGATACCCTCAAGGAAGGAATTTGTACTTCCAAGGGCACGACAGCTTCGCATCCATAGACCAAGGAGAATGGTGTGCTATGGGTTGGTCCTCGAACGGTGGTTCGATAGGCCCACAAAGCTTCAGACATTTTGTCGCTCCAGTCTCTTTTGTGATTAGAGACCATTTTTTTGAGGATTTTGCAGAGTGTCTTGTTGAAAGCTTCTGCTAACCGTTTGCTGCCGGATTGTATGGAGTCGAAGGACAGTTTTGGATTTTGTATTTGTCGCAGAACCTGTAGAATCGATGATCCCGGAACTGTGGTCCGTTATCATGGACGAATCTTTTGGGTATACCGAAACGACAAATGATGTTGGTGCGTAGGAACTGAAGGACTGATGAGGTCTTCATTTCATTAAACGCAAATGCTTCTGACCACTTGGAGAAATAATCCGTAGCGGCGAAGATGAAGCGATGACCTTTGCTTGAAGGGGGAGAAATAGGACCTATGATGTCCATACCCCAGGCTTCGAAAGGCCATGAGATCGCTGTAGGATGTAGCCATTCTGGAGGCATGTGAATGTAATCTCCATGAACTTGGCATTGTTGGCAGTGCTTAGCAAATTGCATTGCATCAGCTACCATGGTAGGCCAGTAATATCCTAACCTTTTTATCTGATCATAGAGCTTAGGTCCAGCCTGATGAGCTCCACAAAGACCAGCATGAACTTCTTTGAGTGTTTCTTCAGCCTCTTGTTGTGACAAGCAGCGTAGAAGTACTCCGTTGAAGGATTTCCTGTAAAGGATTTTTGAAGGAATATCCAAATGGAAGCTTGGGGTTCGCCTTTGGATGCTTACCCGTTCTTTTGGATCTTCAGGTAGGATTCCGAACATAATGTAATCAATGAACGGATCCCTCCAGTCGCCAATTGAAGTTTGAAGGATTGAAATCCGACTTCCGACCACTTGGTGGCATTCAGCAACTGCTTGGTGTGTGTTAAGAGGAGGAAGGATTCTTCTTTCGCACACTGTGACTTGCATGTTTTCCCCTTCCTGGATTGCCATGGATGCGGCAAGTCCGGCTAGGGCATCTGCACGTATGTTTTCACCTCTACGAATGTGGGTGATGTGACAGATGTCAAACTTTTGCAGAAGTGATTGTGCCTTGTTGTAGTAGGGCAGCAAATCTGGCTTCCTGACTTCAAATTTCTGATTCATCTGGTTGACGATCAGTTGAGAGTCTCCAAAGACTTCCAGCATAGTGATACCGGATTCGATGGCGAGTTCCAATCCTAAGATCAGAGCTTGATATTCAGCTGCATTGTTTGTGCATGGTTCCAGTAGCGAGAAAGCGTGTGGAATCATGTATTTGTCGGGGCTAACAAGAGGATGCCAACTCCCGAGATCAGCTGTCTTTTTTCATTTGTCCTGGTTGCACCGTCAAAGTACATGTCCCAGGAGGCACTTTGTGAGAAAGTCTCCACATTGTAGACTGGTTCGTCTGGGAGATCATCTCTTAGTGGAGAATCTTTAGGCAATGGATGCTCTGCGAGGAAGTCTGCTAGAGCTTGCCCTTTGATTGCTTTTTGTGGGTACATACCTAATATCAAATTGTGACAGAAGGATGGACCATTTTGCTAGTCGAGCATTGAGAGAACCTGCCTTTGTGACAAGGACCTTCAAGAGGTTGACCCTCGAGACCAGGTAGACTGTGTTGGAAAGCAAGTAGTGACGCAACTTTTGTACGGCGAACATCACTGCAAGACATTCTTTTTCAACTGGAGAGTAGCGATGCTCTGCACCTACTAGCATGCGGCTGAGGTAATATAGAGCAGCTTCTTTTCTTTGATCATTTTCTTGCGCAAGCAGAGCTCCCAGAGAGTGATCAAGGGCTCTTGTGTACAAGATGAATGGTTTTCCAGTGGTAGGAGCAGCTAACACTGGAGGTTTTGTCATGTATGACTTGATGTCTTGGAAAGCAGCTTCACAGTCAGCATCCCAGACAAAGTTTACACCTTTTTTCATCAACCGGGAAAATGGACGGCATTTTCCCCGAAAGATTGGAGATGAACCGTCTGATGTAGGCCAATCTCCCTTGAAGCCCTTTGAGTTTTCTCAAGGTTCTTGGAGAGGGCATTTCTAGAATGGCTTTGACTTTTATGGGGTCAAGCTCTATTCCAGCTTTCCGAACTAAGAATCCGAGGAACTTACCCGACGAGACGCCGAAGAAGCATTTCAATGGATTCATTCGCAGTTTGTGTTTGCGAAGCCGGAGGAAGACTTCTCGAAGGTTTTCGAGATGATCCTCTTTTCTTTTGCATTTGACGGCGAGGTCATCAACGTAACATTCAACCGTCTTGTGCTGCATATCTTGGAATATTTTCATCATAGCCCTCTGATATGTGGCACCAGCATTCTTCAAACCAAATGGCATGACAGTTGTAACAATACACGCCAATGGGGTTCGAAAGGATGTATGTTTTTCATCCTCAGGATGCATCTTTATCTGATTGTAGCCAGAGAAACCATCCATGAATGTCATTCGCTCGAATCCACAGGTATTATCAATCATTACCTCTGGTATGGGGAGCGGATCTTCTTCTTCATCATCTCTTTGTGGCTCAACATTGTTGATTTCCACTGGAGTGATGAGAGGTGCTGGTTCAGCAGCATTTTACAGCTTCTTGGTCTTCTTCATCATCAGACCAGGATCCTTGTGGCTGTAGGGGGTTTATACCAGATTACTGGCATAAGATGAGATTCAGGAACCCATTCTTCATCGGAGAGATATTCTCCTGTTTCAAGGGATTCCTCCCACTCATCTGTGTAGTTGGATTCGAATCCATCATCGGTGTCGCTGGACTCGTATCCATCAATGGAGAATCCAACTACTGAATTGCAAGAGTATGATGCCTCCTGCATGGCTTCTTTAAATTGAGGTGGCATGAAATCACTGAGAGTGAATTTCCTTACCCCCTTTGAAGTCTCTGGAAGGGATGTTTTTGTTGCCTCCAGTGAAGCGGTAGAGGAAGCCTCTGCCTTTTCTTTGACCTCTAATTTTGGCTGGGTCTTCTCTTGCCGTTTGAGCTTGAGGAGATGTTTCCTAGCCTGCCTTCGCTGTTGAGCTGTAGGCTTTGTTTTCACGACCTCCCAATTTTCATCTTCCAGGAGATCGGGATGTACCCATATCGGTTGTCCGTTTGGTGTCGGGTAAGGAACCAGTTTCTCGGACGCTTCGATTGAGTTTATCACCTTGAAGGAAGTAGTGATCTTCTTCTTCGGTGATCTTGATGTTTGTCCACATGTCACCATGTTGACGGAGGCAGACCCATAGTTTTTGTCAAAGGTGATGACTCCGTTTTTCCACATCTCATTTATTTTCTCTCTCACAACGAAGCATTGATTGAGAGGATGCGAGATCATCTGGTGGTATGGACAATACCGAGGATCGTTGGTTTTGCCAAAATCACCCGGTCTTTTGGTTCAGGCAAGGTGAGCTTGCCGTTTGCTACAAGAGCCCCGAAGATTTCATCAACATCTTCATCAAACGGGTATTTCTTCTCTACTCGTTCTTTGAAGGCGTCTGAGAGTTAAGGTCTCTTACCAATAGCTTTGTTTTCAGCTTTCTTTGATGGCTGAGGAGCTGGCTTGGTCTGCACATTGAGGACCTCTTTCTTCTTTGGTTTAGAGGTTGCCAATGGCGGTTGGCTCTTTTCTTGATGATTTCTGACTGTTGAGGTCTTTAATCACCGTTTCAGCTTCCATGGAAGCTTCTAGGAGTTCTCCCAGGTTTTTTGATTTGTTGCCGATGATCATGGAGCGGATTCTGGCTCTCATGTTTGTTTCGGCAGATGTCGACTAGCGACGCTTGTGGCAATACATCAGAGCATTTGTATGCCATTGCTTTCCACTTGTGAATGAAGTCATATGTTGACTCATTGTCCCCCTGTTTTAGGCTGCACAGCTGAGCCATAGTAGCGGGGTGATCCTGACCTTTGAAGTGAGTCAGGAAGCGTGTCTCTAGCATGGCCCAGTTTTGGATTGAGTCTTCCGGCAGAGTGGAGTACCAATCGAAGGCCGTACCTTTTAGGGTACTTGCAAAGAGGCGGATCTTGAGTGCATCTTGATCTGCGATAGCTCCCGTCAGGATCTTGAAGTGGATGACGTGCTGTCTGGCTGATCCTTTCCCCGTATATGTTTGGAGAGTAGGATGCTTGAATTTGGTGGGGGAACGGGACCGAGTCCATCCATAAGGGATATGGTGGCTTGATCCCATGCTCCTTGAGTATATCCTCTTCTTTTGCTTTGGCGATGATACCGTCTACGTCCTTTTTGGTAAGGGCGCGTGACTCATTTTCTTCTCTATTTACCTCGTCGTCTTGATGATTCGGACGAGGTTCATTGTTCGCCTGATTTTGGAAGGCGAGGAGAAGGTTTTCCATCAGAGTTTCAATTCTCTGCTGGCCCTGTTCCAACTGCTGGATGCGGGTGATCGCATCTTCTGGAGGTGGATTGCGGGGTGGTGGCTCAGAATTTGTAGCCAAGACATTCATCCTTCGTGATTCGAACGAAGAAACTGTCCTGGTGACTGAGCTGGGGCTCATTCTTTTGAAGAGGAGCTTGAGGAAGGATCACTCTGCTGTCCTTTGCTTGAAGGAGCAGGGGATTCTTCTGAATGTCTTCTTGTCCTAGAGATGCTGCGGGTCATCGAACGTCGGACATGGATTTTTGTTGCTGATTTTGGCGCCTTCTGGTTTTTTCCAACCATATGGACGGCAGCAACTTGGTCGGGTCTTTCTTTTTCGACCCATTTGGGAGAGACTTGAAGTGTGGGAGGCTGGGTCCTTTGCTTCTGTAGTCTCTTTTGTCGGTATGACGCGCGGCGGCGTATACGGCGAGCAATTTGAGCTTCGGTCAGCTCTGACTGGGCTTTGACGATGAAGGATGTGCTCCCTCGGGCGCAGCAGCCGAGCCTGTCTTCTTTGTAGCTGGGCAAGGATAAGATGCGAACCCTATCCTTCGCCAGTTGCAGCGAAGCTTTGAATTTTTGAAGTTCGGCCCCTGTAGATATGAAGGGTCGAACTGCAGATTTGTAGGCCTTAGCAGGTGCTTGTAGAGGCCTTGTGATGCATGACTTGATTTTGGGCTTGTAGGAACAAGCCGGCTCATGCTGGGTTGACTTGGAAGTCAGGTTTGAGATAGGTCTCTCCTCTTTCATGTAAGCAAGAGGATAGAACTGGTTCTCTTTGAGTGGGGCCAGGAATGCTGGCTTAGTGGATGTATGGGACCTTCTCTGTTTTGGTGAAGGTTTTGGGGACCAAGTCTTGGAGTAGACCTGGTTGTTTGCAGGTTGAGGCTTCGTGGGGCTGCCACGGGCTTCAGGCCTTCTGGTGCTCACCTTTGGTGTCATGGTAGTGACACGTTGAGAGGCGAGTTTCTGCTTCTTGGAGGGAGCAGTTTGTTCCTCAGGAAGTGGGAATGGTCCCAGCGTCCCAAAGACGATAGTCCGGGGAGTCGAGGTCGACCCGGAGTTCAGAGAGTTGCCGAGAGAGTTGACACTTCGGCAGCTGATGGGGCGCTTGTAGGTGCGCGTGGTTTGCTTCTGTTGAAGCATGAGTTGGTGCTTGTTTTCGTCGAAAGTAATGGTTAGTGAAGCTGCCATTGTTAGTTTTCAAAAATTTCTGAAACAAGACCACATCCATTAGTAATCACAATGATCATAAATGGGAAGTTCTATGGTTTCGTCTTTTCAAATTGCTCGAGATAGATGACCCAAGCAATATGAGGAAGGCAAAATGCCATAGAGGGTACAATTGTTCTGATCGCAGGTATAGTAAGCCCAGAATGGGCATCCCAGTGACTGCTAGAAGCAATTGTGAACTTAAATTCGACTTATCGAGAAGCAGAGCTTGCTCGAGGTAAGAAGAATATAAAGTTGGAGTTACAGATGTGCCGGTCGCAATACAGTAGACCCTGAAAGGGCGTACTAGTACCGCTAGACACAAATGTTTTGAGACCGCATCTATGAGATGAGATTCTCTGTTTTGAAAGGTCAAGATTGGATTCATCAAAGAGAGCAGATGGTATTCCAATCTGAACACGGGCTCAGCGATTTCCGCGAGCGCCAGTGCTCAGAAAGAAATGAACCATGATTTCTCGGATCTGAATCTAAAAATGACGAGTTTTTTTTTTGAAAGGCCAATATCGGGTTCATCAAAGAGAGCAAAAGACACTCCAATCTGAACACGGGCTCAGCGATTTTCGCGAGCGCCAGTGCTCAGAAAGGAGAAGACCAAGATTTCTCTAATCTAAACCCAAAATGACGGAAGTTTTTTTTTTTGAAGTTTTTTTTTTTTTTTTTGAAGATTTTTTTTTAAAAAAAAAATTCTTTTTTTTTTATTTATTTATTTTTTATTTTTTTTTAAGATTTTTTTTTTGAAAATTTTTTTTATTTTATTTTTTATTTAAAATTTTTATATATTTTTATTTATTTAAAAGACGAGAGAGTACACATAGGCCTCCTAACCCGGTCTTATGAAATCTTGATTGATAGAATTGCCCCCAGGTAAGGGTAGGATTACTTAATGAACCCGTTTGGAGGACCCTTGCCTAGAACAGTCAAGCTGTCTCCACACTCTGGACAAGGCTTTTCTTTGAATCAACCATGATCAAAGAACACAGTTGGTTTAACCTTAGTGGTCTATGTCTTTTTTTTTTATATATATATATTTTATTTTATTTTTATGAATTCATCGAAGAGAAACAATGGCCCAAAACCTTAGTCGAACAGGCTCAACATTTCTGCAAGCGCGATGAACGATAGGAACGGATCAAGGTTTCTCAATTTTGAATCCAAATTGAGAAATCTAAAATTATATATATATATATATATTTTTAATGAACTCATCGAAGAGAAACCATGGCCCAAAACCTTAGTCGAACAGGCTCAACATTTCTGCAAGCGCGATGAACGATAGGAACGGATCAAGGTTTCTCAATTTTGAATCCAAATTGAGAAATCTAAAATTTTTTTTTTTACTTTTATATATATATATATATTTTTTTTTTTAGATTTTTAATGAACTCATCGAAGAGAAACAATGGCCCAAAACCTTAGTCGAACATGCTCAACATTTCTGCAAGCGCGATGAACGATAGGAACGGATCAAGGTTTCTCAATTTTGAATCCAAATTGACAAATCTGATTTTTTTTTTACTTTTTATATATATATATATATATTTTTAGATTTTTAATGAACTCATCGAAGAGAAACAATGGCCCAAAACCTTAGTCGAACAGGCTCAACATTTCTGCAAGCGCGATGAACGATAGGAACGGATCAAGGTTTCTCAATTTTGAATCCAAATTGACAAATCTGATTTTTTTTTGTTTTTTTAAATTTTTTTTTTTTGAAAAGAGAAAGAGTGGAAATAAATTCAAAGAATTAGAAATTTCCAAACAAAAAATCTCATCTCATTTTTTTTATTATGCGGAATTCAACATAGGCCACCAATTATAAAGTAGCCAAGGAATCGAGAAAAGAAATATAAGCATAGAGCAAAATATATGATATGCAAATATTTCATTTCTAGCATCGTGTTCTCAAATAAACGAGTCCCACCGGGTGATGCCAGCTGATGGACCGCGCTCCTGCTTGGTTCTACCGAGGTCGGCGACGTGGGAGTCCGTCGGGTCCGACCCTTTCGTAACCGGGGGGCAAGGGCGTGCATCAACATTTCTTTTTTTGTGGGTGTGCCAGATTTTCTATTTTACTTGGAATTGCAAGTGGTGATCCGGGGATCAACCTTCGCAAGTAAAAAAGGAAATCAACTTCTTTCAAGTTTTCCATTGCACATATATTTAAGAAAAGAGACATTTTTCTTGATTTGCCGTGAAAGGCGATTTTTTTGGCATTTATAGCCGATTTTGGCGTTTATAGCCGATTTTTGGCGTTTATAGCCGATTTTGGCATTTTATAGCCGATTTACAATCCTTATCAACAATGAAAGACAAGAATTGTGATTTTTATCTCTTTTGAAAAAATACAAACTACAATGAAAAGCAAGAAAAGGAGGATCTAACTTCTCAGGAGATTGTGGGGGACTCGTTTAGATTGACGGTCGCAAGCCATATGTGGGCTTCGCCATCATCCATGCAGATGAGAACAGAGGATGCTATTGATTCGCTTGGCTTGGCTATAACCTCAGGTTTTTAGAGGACAAAGACCAAAGGAAGGTCCTATGTCCAATAAAAAGCCGAGTAGACGGGCTGAAAAGCCATATCTAAGCCATTGGAGGCAGGAGGAGAAGGCAAGGACCTTGGGGGGGGGGTACCCCCAAGGGACTTTTGTCACCTTGTTGCGGTGGCCGGTGTAGAACTTCCGCAGAGTTTTCTCTCTTTTTCTTTTCTTTGGATTTCTGACTGCTGTCTGTTGATGTTCGTTGTTTGTTGTGTTCTTTCTTCTTGGAGAGCCCTCCTATTTATAGGCTTTTAGGTAGCCTTTTAGGCGGGTTTATGGGCTTTTATTGTCATTAAGCCGCATAATGGGAGGAGTTACAAAATTGAATTGTTTATTTTGTAACTCCTTTTTCTTGGCTTCTGATTGGCCGGAGGAGATTGAGGGCATTTAATCGCCTTTAATCGCCATGATGGGAGGAGTTTCATGGGTTAAATGCCATGAATTTCTTGACTTGTAACTCCCGAATGCTTGCTTCTGATTGGGCCGTCCAAAGAAATGGATTAATGACTGTAATAAAGTTAGTCAATTAATCGCATTAAGTGGTCGCCGAGCAGCTGAAGAGTCGCGGGCCGTGCCACGTCTTTTGGAATTCTTCTGTTGATGATCATCGATGGATCTTCATGTAGATCGACATCAGATGATCATGTAATTTCAGGTGTTTGTTGCCAACAGCGGGTCGGTGCCATCTGTCCTGTCGATTTCTCGATCGGTCGGGTGGAAAGCACACTTTTTTGGTTGACTGGGTGGCGATCAATACTGTCTTCGATACTCTTGATGATTTACCCTTGTTTTGGACGGATGTCAGAGGACTTGGTGTCTCAAAAGGCATGAATTTTGGAAAGTACCAGAGGCTGGGCCCTGCGAATCGCGAAAAAACCGGCAAAACCGGGGTTTCCGGGGCTTTCCCGGCGACCCCGGGGTCCAAGGTCGCCGGCGACCCCTGGCCCAGGGTCGCAGGGGTCTGCGACCCTGGGGGGGTTTTCCCCTTTCGTGTCCCGTTTTGCGTCCGTTTTTGCTTTTTTTTCTGATTCTTTTTTTCTTCTGTACTTTTCCCTGATATTTTGACCATTTATTGGCCTGATTTCTTTGTAGGAAACCTGATGAGAATCCTTGCATTTTATTTTGCAAAGTTCCAATTTTCCTGAGAAAAGTCGAAGACTTTGTCGCGCAGAGCTGCCGATTTTCCGTCAGAAGCTGAAACTGGGCCAAACAATGTCGGAATGACCTGAAATTTGGTGTGAAGCCTCCTGAGCAATAAATAAGACCAACCATAGGCTTTTGTTTGAGTTTCGAAGCCGTTTGGGGTCCTATCACCTGCAGACTTGCTTTTTATCGCGATGAAGATGTCGCGGTTTGATGTGTGGTCAACCGATGTCCGATTGACTTGAAATTTGACAGGGAACCTATTGGAGTCATTTTAAGATGATCCATAGGTTCTGTCTTGGAAACCATGGTCCCGGAGAGCTTTTGTCGCCGAGAGCTCCTTTTTGGCTGTCGGAGAAGCGAAGTTAGGCCAAATGATTTTGAAATGGCCCGAAAACTTCTTGTGTACTCCTCTTTTGGCTGTCTGGAAGAATCTTGCAGTTTTTGTTTGATTCTGACAAGATTTGATTTTTGGAAGCAGCATTGCCTATTTATGGCAGGTTACGACTTCATGTAGCTCTTTGGATCTTGATGAGGCAAAGTGACATTTTTGGTGTCAACAGAGGCCAACTACATTTGATGACGCTGTGGACCGCGGTTTTTCTGCAGAAGAGGTGGCCTTGAGGAAGAGAGGCGGTGACTTCAAAAGAAATTTATCCTATTCTGCGAAAGGACAACAGAACAAGAGGCGGAAAGGTGTAGTAATTGGTGCACCTAAGTGTGATACTTGTGGTAAAGCACATCTGATTGAAAGATGCTGGAGGAATACAGGAGCATGCGTTCTATGTGGGTCAATGGAACACCGAGCAGCAGCTTGCCCTAGGAACAGAGGTGGTTATGGGGCACCACAACAGCTGCCCCTTCAGCAGCAAGCTAGACCGGCACTTCCAGCTCCACCTCCACGTCTAGCATTACCGGCGCCACCGAGACCACCATAACAGCAACAGGCTCAAAGGAGGCCAGGACAGCAAGGCAGACCAGTACAACAACGACCCCACCAAGCAGGAAGGATGTATGCAACAAATCTTGAACAAGCAGAAACATCTGGAAATGTTGTAGAAGGTATTGTCTTGATATGTACTAAGAGTGTTAGAACTTTGTTTGACTCGGGGTCCACACACTCATTTGTGGCCCCTCATTTTGCTTGTGATCTTCAGCAACCACCTGTGTTGCTACCATTTATTTTGATGGTGTCCACCCCAGTGGGTAAACGAGTGATTTGCGAGAATTACCACCCTGAATGTAACGTCCAGATTGGAGGGTTACTGATGCCAGCAGACTTGATAGTACTAGTGATGCACGACTTTGATGTCATCCTCGGGATGGACTGGCTCGCAAAGCATCGGGCTTGTGTAGATTGTTTCCGTAAGACAATCACCTTCAAGGTAGAGGAACCCAAGACGAATGTGATATTCGAGGGTGTACGGAGAGAGAAGTTCAACACCGGACTGGTATCAGCATTGGACGCTGTGAAACTTCTAGAGCATGGCTGTGAAGGCTATTTTGCTTTTATCTTCGAAAGTAAACCGCTTAAGAAGCTTGAGGATATTCCAATTGTATCCGAATTTCCGGATGTGTTTCCAGATGAAGTTCCAGGATTACCTCCTCCTAGGGAAGTATACTTTCCTATAGACTTAGTACCCGGTACTGCGCCAATCTCGAAGGCTCCTTACAGGATGGCTCCGGCAGAACTCAGAGAACTGAAGGAACAATTACAAGACTTATTGGACAAAGGACTTATTCGTCCAAGCATTTCACCATGGGGAGCTCCGGTATTGTTTGTAAGGAAGAAAGACGGTTCTCTTCGGATGTGCATCGACTACTGACAAATCAATCAAGTGACGATAAAGAACAAATATCCTCTACCTCGGATCGATGAACTATTTGACCAACTTCAAGGAGCAGCCTACTTCTCTAAGATCGATCTAAGATCCGGATATCACCAATTAAGAGTTCGTGAACAAGACATCGAGAAGACGACATTCAGGACGAGATATGGTCACTACGAATTTTTGGTGATGCCATTTGGTCTAATGAATGCACCGACAGTATTCATGGCGTTGATGAATAGAATCTTTGCCCCTTACCTTGATCAGTTCATTGTGATTTTTATTGATGACATCTTGGTCTACTCGAAGTCATAAGAAGAACATGCAGATCATCTCAGGTTGTCACTTCAGCTTTTGAGAGTTCATCAATTGTATGCTAAATTAGAGAAATGCGATTTTTGGCTTGAGCAAGTAGCTTTTCTGGGGCGCATTATCACTCAAGAAGGTATAAGAGTGGATCCAACTAAGGTGGAAGCAGTCATAAATTGGCATAGCCCGAAGACAGTAGCAGAGATTCGAAGCTTCTTAGGCCTTGCGGGGTACTATCGTAGATTTGTAAAGAATTTTTCAAAAATCTCTGCCCCGCTGACAAGATTGACCAGGAAGGATGTGCCATTCAATTGGACTGAAGAATGTGAAGAAAATTTTCAAACTTTGAAGGAGAAATTGACAACCGCCCCTAGTCTTATCATTACCCGAAGGTACTGGAGGATTTGTGATTTATTCGGATGCATCCAGAGTTAGCCTGGGGTGTGTCCTCATGCAGCATGGTAAGGTGATAGCCTATGGATCAAGGTAACTGAAGAATCATGAAAAGAACTATGCCACACATGATCTTGAATTAGCCGCCATCGTGTTTGCGTTGAAACTTTGGAGACACTATTTATATGGTGAACAATTTGAAGTACATTCAGATCATCGCAGCCTACAGTTCCTATTTTCTCAACAAGACATCAATATGAGGCAGAGGTGGTGGTTAAGTTTATAAAGGATTATGATTTTCCAATCAAATACATTCCAGGAAAATGAAATGTGGTGGCAGATGCTTTGAGTAGAAAGTCTACATTAACAGCAGCCATGAGCGCTCAATGGTTTAATTTGGATCTTTTCAAGGAACTTGATATGGAAGTTCAATTAATCAGTGATTCGGTGATGTTAGCTGCTATGTCAATGGTTGAACCTATATTGATGAATAGAATCAAAGATGAACAATTTGAGGATCCTAATTTGGCCAAGATAAGAGATCACATTGATGAGAAACCTGATTTTCAATTGGTGGATGGAGTTCTATATTTCAGGAACCGTTTGTGTGTGCCAAAGACTCAACACCTGATAATCCCAATTATGACAGAAGCTCATTGTGCAAGATATGCTATGCACCCTGGGAGTACGAAGATGTACAAAGATCTCAAGAGAAGATTTTGGTGGAATAATATGAAGAGGGAAATCGCAGAATTTGTATCAAAATGCTACACATGTCAGAGAGTGAAGTTTGAGCATAGGAAACCCCCGGGTTTATTACATCCTCTGTCTATTCCTCAATGCAAATGGGAACACATCTCTATGGATTTTGTGTCAGGGTTACCGTTGACCAGTCGGAAGAATAATGTGATATGGGTGATAGTTGACCGATTGACAAAGTCAGCCCATTTTATCCCTTTCAAGAAAGGCATGAAGTTCAATGAAATGGCTAAACTTTTTGTGAAAGAGATTGTCCAGCTACATGGCACTCCAATTTCAATAGTTTCTGATCGAGATACGAGGTTTGTTTCTTCATTTTGGCAATCATTTCAGCAATCTATGGGCACCAAACTCAGTTTTAGTACCGCTTACCATCCTCAAACAGACTGACAGTCCGAGCACACTATACAGACTTTGGAAGATATGCTACGGGCGAGCGTTCTTGATTTCGGTGGTGAGTGGGATGAACACCTAGCTCTATGTGAGTTTGCATATAATAATAGCTTCCATTCGACTCTCGGGATGCCACCATTCGAAGCCCTTTAAGGTCGTAGTTGCAGAACCCCAGTATGCTGGGAAGAAGTCGGTACGAGGAGCTTTCATGGACCCACAATAATTGCAGATACAACAGAGAAAGTACTTCAAGTTCGAGAAAGGCTGAAAGCCGCTCAATCCAGACAGAAGCGCTATGCAGATAAACGGAGAAGGAAACTTGAATTTCAAGTTGGAGATTGGGTGTTTTTGAAAGCATCTCCTATAAAGGGTACGATACGGTTCGGACAGAAAGGAAAACTTGCACCGAGGTATGTGGGACCTTTTGAAATCAAGAGCCGAATCAGTGATGTAGCTTATAGACTCAACCTTCCTCCAGAGTTCATGGGTGTACACGATGTCTTCCATATATCGATGCTTCGCACATACATTTGAGATCCCTCTCATATCATACAATACGATGAAGTCCAAATCAAGCCTGATTCGACCTATGTTGAACGTCCACTTCGTATCATCGATGAGAAAGAACAAGTGTTGCGAACGAGGACGATTCGCTGGGTGAAACTTCTTTGGGAACATCATGGACCGGAGGAAGCTACGTGGGAGCTTGAAGAACAAGTTGCACGACACTACCCAGAGCTTTTCACCAAGGTATATTCACTCGGAGGACCGAATGAATCCTAGAGGGGGAGAAATGTTACACCCCGATCCTAATTAAGCATGTTTAGTGCTAATTAATCATATTTTAGCTAAATTAATTATGCCTAGTTACTAATTATAGTAATTAGTGTTAATTAGTCCTTGTGAATCTAGTTAGTTGAGTCTTGAGCCTATACTAGGTGAGTTGAAGTGGATTGACTCGGTTAAGTGAAGTTAAGGGCTTTTTCGTATTTAATGATTTTTTCATTTTGCATCATTTGCACGCCATTTTGACACCAACGCGTGTATCTTGTCGAACTCGTCAACTTTCGTATTTGAACCGACCACATTTGACCAACCGTTGTATTAGTGGGCTACCAATTGACTCAAAATGAAAATATCCAAGCTTAATGGACTTAATTGCAAAAAGGGGCAACCCTATCCCTTTATAAGCCCAACTACCCATCCTTTTCATTTCCTTTCATTTTCTCTTCTTCTCTACTACTTCCTTTCCTCTTTCCTCTTCATCTCTTCTTCTCCAATCATCCAAAGGTTTTCTTGCATGTGCTTAGGAGCTAAGGAGTGGACTCACCTTCATCTTCTTCACTCTTTACTCCATTTTTGGTGGACAAATACCCATCTTCATCATCTCCATTTGCTACAAATTCGGATCCCTCACGGTAAGAGCCAAACTCCATTTGAGTTGTATTCTTGAGTTATTATGGGTTATAATAGGGTCATGAGACCCTTGGTTTACCAATGCATGCATATTCATTCATTTTCATGGATTTCTTTTATTAGGGTTTGATTTATTTGGGGTTTTTGGGGCTTCTGATCTATTTGAGTAAAAAGGACTTGGAAAGCTCTAATTGAGGCAAGTATAGACTTTAAATTGAGTTTACATATATATATATATATATATATAAACTTCATTGATTCATGATGCTCCAATCTTGATTCTATTTTACTCTCTTAATGAATACATGGATTTTATGGTTTTTATGATTTTTATTTGATAAATGGAATGAGGGGTGAAGAGAAGTATGTAACATAGAAGTGTATGAGTATTTAAATATATTGGAAACATGTGTACGTGTAGTGTTGAAATGGTGGTAATTGGAAGGAACCACACTTTTTATACATGGACACATGTAGCATTTCTATATGATGGAACCAAGTGCTTTATATATAGAAACCATGTGTTGAAATGGTAGCCTTTGGATGGTGACAGGTGACAATGTGAGGTTACAGCAACAAAAAAAAAAAAAAAGGGAGAGACAATCAGATTTCCCGACTGAAATCCTGGAGTGGGCGCTCGAGCGCTCCAATGGCCGCTCGAGCGCACACCCTACTGTGAACCATCCGCTCGAGCGGATATTGAACCGCTCGAGCGGACCTGAACCCAATTGTTTGGGCTTTTTGGCCCAACTGGCCCATATTAGAGGGGTGTAATTGTACTCTTACTCTATGATAACCTTCTATAATATTTCTTCTTAATGTTATACATTAGCCTAAACACTATGCCAAGAAGATTAATTGGAGATTCATCGTATTTCCTAATAAGTGACACTCAATGAGTATTAATACGTTGATCCTCTTAAATTGCCTTGTATTGGACAGTGGAAGGCCATAAAAATATTTATGTTGACTAGTAAATGTATTAATGCCCTAAAATTATTTCATTTCATATTGAGATTAATTTTCTTTATTTATATTGTATTATTAATGTCAATCACGATTCAATTATTCATCCCAAATTGTAACTCCAGATTGTTGTACAATTAATTAGTATTCATTAGAAATATAGAGTCAAATAAGTATTCATGTGTATATGGTTATCATTTGATTCGATTTTCAAAACAAGTCAATATAAACTTGTACGTTCAATTTGATTTTTATATGATTCGATCGAGTCGGCACTACTTAGCTTCGACCTTGTGATACCCGACGGGGTTAAACTTGGCTCGTATGAATTGAGACTACTGCAGTATGTCGTCTGGAGTTCCAGAACTCCAGAACCGGGTAGCCAGCTAGCCTTTGGCTGGGCTGCTGGTGACATCCCAACTAGATTTGCTCTCATTGAGAGGATGAGCTTATTGTAGTTGCCCATTTAGTATGTATTTCATTCATTTGATTTCAAAAGTATGAATTAGCCCATTTTAACACATTTTTTTGGTTAATCTTTTACATTGATACCTTATTTATCATTGTCAAGTAAATTCAATTTTAATTATTATGTATATTCATTTTATTGCTTATACTTGCCAATTCGTTGTATTTGAGGTGCTACTCTTGGTGTCACAGGCACAGATGCAGATCCCGGGCTTGAGGAGGCCCAGACGGGAGAGGAGGAAGCCCAAGAGGTTCCTCCAGGATTAGAGGAGTGGCCCGATGTGGGGCAAGTGTAGAGACCCCACATTTTCGTAGTGCGCTACATACTTTTGAGAGCTGGTAGCTAGAGTGTGACTAACTTCTTTTTGTGTTGTCACACTAGGATCTTCTTTTATTTTTGTTACACTTTTGGTATTATTGTGTAGGGTACCTTGCAGACCCTCTTTTGATAACAATGCATATACTTGTAAAAGTTCTTTTGTATTAAACTTGAATGTTTAAATGGACTGAATGGGGAATCATATTCATTTTGTAATTTCAGCTTCCGCTTACTTGAAATGTTTTAATTGGTTCAAGTGAGTTAGACTCACGAGTGGAATCGGTTTATCTCTTCGTGTGATTGTATTTGACTCGCGACAGGTATTATCACATGGGAATACGTGTGTCTCACCTCGAGGATTGCCCTAGGCCAGGGTAATTCGGGACCGGGATGTGACAGAGCTCATTTCACTCCAAACATTGAGACTTGGAAAGAAGATTAAACACTTTGCATTAGCACCATCAAGTTTATCCAAGGTGGAGATAGAGCAATTAGAGAATCTTCAATAGCCTGGACTCAGATTATCGGCATTTTTTGTTTTTATGAGGCATGCCCAATGAGAAATTCTTTTGATTCCTTCTTTTTTGCATTCTATTCTTTATTGTTAAATGAAAGACTCACTAATTTTTCAAAAAAAAAAAAATCCAACACTCTCTTCAATGTCTCAGGTCAAACACCCTATCACCATTTTGAAAAGACATTCTTATCAAACTCCCCAACCCCAAAATCACAATAATCCCGTACAAATTTACTAAAAAACAGAAACTCCCTGAATAATACGACAGCATTTCACCCACCAAACTCATTTCTCTCAGGCCAGCTCAAACCCTACTCTCTCACACTCCTCCCAAACTCTCAACAAAGTCCATCCTATCCTAGCATTCCCTCTACCACACCATTCACCAAATAGAGCCACAAAAATGGACGAAACAGTTATGGGAGATTGGAGGATAATAAAATGTTCATATCGGTGGACATAGGTTCGATTTTGATTTTGTATGTGACTTTTGGAAATGCTCGGACCTCATTGGAGAGCATTAAAAAAATCTCTGGACTAGGATGGAATGAAATCAATCTTGCATGGAAAAAAGATTGAGAGTGATGAATAGAACTCATTCCATCACACAACACACAATCATATGCCATCAAAACTGATTTCAGAAATGAGGCAGAAAAGGGGAGGGGTTGGCTTTAATTGTATCAAGGCTTTCTTGGGGGCTAAGAAGGGGTTTCTTGGGGCCAAGAAAGTAGAGGTTATATATCGATGTAATCTTGTAAGATCCCACATCGCTAAGAGACCGCCCAGAAGACTGGGCTTAAATGTGCAATGCCTCATTGACTTAGTATGACACGTTTTGAGGCTTAATGGGCCTTAGAAGCAAAACCTTGAGGCTTGGGTCATTGAATGGTGCACCCTTCTGCCCTGAGCCAAAGAGGGCGGCTCTCTGCCCTCTTTTAAGTGGTGGGGATTGTAAGATCCCACATCGATGCCTCATTGACTTAGTATGACGCATTTTGGGGCTTAATGGGCCTTAGAAGCAAAACCTTGAGGCCTGGGTCATTGAATGATGCGCCCTTGCCATTACAAATCTGTAATCTGAGACCCTGGGAGTGAGAGAGGTGAGAGCTCTCTCTCCCGTAGGTGTCAGCGATTGTCGAACCACATGGGATTGAATCAAGGAAAGCTTTCTTTCCCGTGTACATATGCAAACTTGCCGAACCACGTAAATCTTTGTGTGTCTTTCTCTCTTATTGTGCGACTTGTCTGATTGTCAATCACAGTGTTTCAGAGCCACACCAAGAGGTGCCAAAGACCACATCAAGGGGCGGGCGGCGGGCAATCAATCAAACAAAAACAGAATCATAAGAATCCACATTAGCATACCAGTCCAATTGCTTGACATGTAGGACAGTTCCATTCCAAAAGTTTATACCACCTGTCGGTGTGAAGTGATCAAGGCCACTCTTTGTCAATTACCCCTTTTACTATTCTGTTCTGTTACTTCTGTAGTTTCTTTTCTTTTCTTTTGGTTTCATAGGAGTAATATTTTCAGTTTGGTCATATTTCCTCAGAGCTTAGATGAAAAGCAAAGAATCCAAAGTCTAAATTTATTGTTAAACTTTTAAGGTAAGTAGAAATTCCATTAGGTGGTACAGCAATGGGGGAGATGTCATATGGAATCAGCTAACGGAATATGAACATAACTCTCTCTAAGACTTCATAAAGTGTCAGTTAATGGATGGAAGACAAGTTAGAACATTGCTCCAAAGTGATTGCCCAGAACGGTTGTAGTAGGAGGTGCCCTCTTCTTGTAATTCCATGCTAGCTAGGGTATTGTCACTGGTAGGACACACATATGGCACATTTGCAATACCATTATAATAGTTTAGACTGAATTCCTCGTCGTTACTTGGGTGTTGGTGGCTCTTGGTCTCATCCCCTTCGACTTCACTTTCACTAGCATTTGAGTTCTTCTCCACCAGTTCTCTAAATATGGAGGATCGCAAAAGGACACTGAGTGCAGTTCTTGGAGAGGACTTATTGTTAGAGCTGCCAGAGATTAGCCAAGGGTGATGTTCTTGTTTTTTAGGAGAGCCAATGTCATCCATTGCAAAGAGGTGGTTGTTAAAGAATGGTTGTGTGTGTTCCTTGCATAGATGGTAGAGGAAGTTGTCACTTCTCTAGATTGTTCATTGGCTCGTGGTTCTTTATGAGTAGCATCAGCTCCTGGCCTTAGCCATCTGATGTATGTGCTTAGGTCGAAATTGGTCACCGCATTGATCTCTCTGTATTCGATGGCTGCAATGTCATTGTAGGTGCAGAAAATAATGACCCACAATAAGGAGGGAGCCTTGTAGGACTTATCCGAGAAGATGATGGTGAATGGGAGTGACTGGATGCCGTCCGGAAGCCTGAAAGGGAATAGCAAACGGTCAGAGGACCCTGGCCTGGGCGGCGCAAGGCTCTCCGATGCCAAAGTCAATATGGGAACTGGAACAATGGAAGGAGAGGAAGAAGAGAGACAGAGTAACGGCTCTGGGTATGAAAAATGGCGTACCTTAGATGGTGGCATGGGCCTCTATTTATAGAGTTTGGAACGTATCTTTGAGAGATATTGTGGTGTGGGTCCCGTGATTTGACTGGGAAGTCACGATCAGCCCACATTGCATTAATTGAGGTCCAATCCAGCCCACTTTGCATTAAATGCCCGTCGGGTCAGCCCACATCGCATTTAATGCACATCTTGTTGGGCCAGATCCTGTTGGGCACCTTTGGCGGTAGGGGTACCAGCGGATCTGCCCTCGGGCCCTTCCCTGATGTGGCCTCAGCCGCTGGATGCCGCCCTGTCAGGGATCTGGCGAAGATTGTGGGCGGCTGGATGTCGCGTCTGTCCCACTAGCTCGTGCCCCTATCCCTCCACGTGCCTGATGACGTGGGGGATGAGAGGCGCAAGTGAAGGTTCTCTCTTGCTTCGGCTTCTGTCCCGGCTTCTTCAGCCGAGGTGGAGCTCTCTGTCGAGATGGCATCCGGGGTGGCTCAGCCGAGGTGGAGCTCCCTGCCGAGGTGACGCCCGAGGTGGGCCAATTCGGCGCTAAGGGCCCGGAGCTGTCTGACTTCGGCCGGACCTCCTGTCCTGGTAGCCGGGGTGAGCTTCGTGCCACGTGGATGGCACGCGGATGGCACGTGAGAGTGCTTAGTCTCATCTGATGGCTGTGATTAGCTTAATCCTGTGGTTCTGGAAATCTCCCCACACAATTGCCCCCTAGCTTTTGACCTCTGAAGTGTGCTAGCCTTTAAGGGTTGAAAGCTAGAAGAATCCGTCTGGGGATATGGTGATTATTACCTGGTGTCGCTTCAACTCTTTATGCCTGGTGTCGCTTCAACTCTTTAAAGCAATAAATGCTCTGCCCTGTTCGTCTTGGGAACCGAGCTGACGGCTACACGCGTAGCTTCTGCGCCGATTGCGTTGTCACATTGATTGACGGGCACGGGCTTTGAAGTGTCTCTTCGAATTCGGAGGCGGTACCCAAATGAGGGTTCCCCTTCTACAAATAGGGTCGTCCCCTTCTTTTTCTCGCTCCCGATTTCTTTCGTCTTCGCCTTTACTTTCGATTTCTGCTCTGGTTCCTGAGATCTGTTCGAGGGGGACGACCGTAGAACGCGTCTGGATCTGCTCTTGATCTGCCTCTTCGTCCCTGTAAGTCGCTTTGTTCTTCTGTCTGGTTTTTCTTGGGGTTTTTCGATTTCTAGGGTTTTTCTTCGTCGTCACCCCTTCTAGACATGGGCACCCCTAGATTCAGGGTAGATTCCGATGAGGGCTTGGCCGAGTTTAGGGCTGCCTTCAAAATTCCGGAGGGGGTCCTCCTAAAACCGGCGGACCTTGCCGACGCTGCCCTGTATCGCTGCTACGGCGGCTGGATGCCATTCCCTCTGATCTCTGTGATCGAGGGTGGGGTCAGGTTTCCACTGCACCCCTTGCTTAGGGCCTGCCTTAGCCTTTGGTCCCTCGCCCAGGGCCAGCTGATGCCCAATGGCTACAAGGTCATCATGGGCACAGCGAAGCTGAACGAGATCTTGGGGACCAACCTAGGCCCTCACGACATCGAGGATACATATGATATCTGCAAGGCTGGGGAGGGAAGATACTATCTCCGTGTGAAGCCGCAGCGAAGGGGCTTCGTCCTAGCCTTGGAGGATTCAAGTAAGAATGCTGAGGAGGATTTCTTCTGTGTCTCGGGGGACTGGGAGTTCGGCCCAGGTGAAGACAGGAGGCTGTCGGTCCCACGTCGCCCTGGGGAAGTCCCAAGTAATCATCACTGCTTTTCTCCTTTACTGTTTTGCTTACCTCATTGATGCCGAACTGATACTCTTTTTTGCCTGTTGAGCAGAGGCGGGTGCAAGGCGACGCCGAGCTGTTAGCGAAGGTTGGAGGAGGAATACCGACGACATCAACAAGGTCGAACGGTACAAGGGGCACGAAACCAGGTCAGCTTGGAAGCTGCTTGGGTACACGCCGAGGTATCGCGGCCACTACCGCAGGACTGGAGTACCTGAGGTGGACGAGACACACCCTGACCGTCCGACCGTATCAGTTGCGATGTTTAGCGGGGTCCCCTTGACCGATCCTGTTGCCGACCGAACTGCGTCTGGTGCCGAGGCGTCTACTTCTGATCCGGAGCTGCCGGACTTGACGCAGATAGTGGACGCTTGCCTCTCTGATCGAGGAGAGGACATGGAGGGAAGCTCGAGGGAGCTCGCTGTCAGGGACCTGGCTGCTAAGTTTAGGCAGAGGTCGTCATCTTCTGGGGCTTCGTCGCCTGCCGGTACTCGTGCTGCTTCGGGTCCGGTGGGCGCCGGTTCTCCCTCTGCTCCTGCCCCCGCCTCGAGCGGGGGAGCCCGGCAACGCTCGCCGGACCGCTCGAAGGAGGGGTCCCCGCCCAAGAAGAAGTCCAAGGCGGGGGAGAAGAGCTCGAAGGCTGATCTGCAGTCGAAGGGCAAAACTCCTGAACGAGCCCCTGGGGCTAAAGCTCCATCCGAAAAGGGAGGCGAGAAGAGCGCGCCGAAGGAAAAGAGTGCACCGACCGAAAAGAGTGCGCCGGTCAGCAAGTCGGCTGTTGGTCCAGCGCGCGAGCCTCTCATCTCGGCGGGGCAAGGGTCCGGATCGGCCTCCGGGCCCCGAACTGCTCCAGCACCGTGGAAGCCGAAAATGGAAACCTCTACCGGCAAACCCCTGAACGTTGAAGACCGATTGCTGGGAAATGCCGAGGTGATCGGGGCTCTTGCCAAGGCCTGTGCTCTGCCAAGAGACATGGAGACGCACGATAGGTTCGAGGATGAGAGCCTGATGGTCTCGGCGATCCCGGATAGTCTTCGGGTAAGTGTTTGCAACGCTTTTCTTCATTCTTCAAGTGTCTTGGTCGAACCTGACTCTCTGTTTCCATTTGCAGAACGTGCAGAGGCTCCTAACCGTGGTGGGAAGGAGGGATAGGAACGCTGCGAGAGTGACCCGCCTGGAGTCCGAGCGGGAGAAGCTGAAGAAGGAGCTGGACGAGCAGCGGAAGGGATTGGAAGAGCTCAAGGTGGCCAGTGCTGGAGAATCCGCTCGGTTGGCATCGGCTCTGACCGATGTCGCCGAACTCTCGTCCCGGGCCAACCACATGAAAGGCGATCTCTGGGCGAGGAACAAGAAGGCCGCCGAACTGGAGTCTGAGCTGGCCAGGTTGAAGGCTGAATCTACTGCTGAGGGGACGAGGCTGCGCGCCGAAACGGCAAGGTTGAAGGCGGCGAACGCCGAGCTGGAGAAGGAAAAGGCCTCTCTTCAGGCCGAGGCCCAGTCCGCCTTCCAGGATGGGGTGGATCGAGCCACCGAGCTGTACGAGAAGCAGGTGGAGGAGATCACCGCCATCCTGTTCGAGGAAGGATGCCTGGCCGCACTGAGACGTGCGGGGGTCCCTGAAGACCATCCTGTCTATCAGGACCTGCCGAAGTATTCGGACCTGGATCCCGAGCCGAGCTTCGCACCTGTAACTGAAAGCGCCCCGGTCGAAGCTCCTGTTGCTGACGACGCTCCAGCTGCCCCGGTCTTGAGCGATGCCCCAGTCGCCAGCGAGGCTTTGGCCGTGCCTCAGGGTGAGACCTCTTCTGCTCCTGGTTCGGCTGAGGTGCCAGCTGAAGCCTCTTCTGCCAGCGACGCTCCAAGCGAGGCCCCTGTCTCGGCCGAAGCCTCTGGCCCCTTGGAAACGGTGATTGACCTGGTCGAATCGCCGAGACCGGAGTAGCTCTATCCCTTCTCTTGTCTGTCTTTCCTTTGTTATGTTTTTGCTTCTCAGCCTTGTAAATATTTTATGCAATCAATGAAAGTCGAGCTTCTTCACTTGTGCATTTTCTCTTTGCATTTGTCTCTCTTTCATTTCTGGATGTGCATTGAATGGTATTGAATGCCTTTACTGTGTGGCGTGGCCCTTGAGGTAGAAAGAGTCAAACTGTCAGCGCTAGTTTTCCGTATTCTGGAGACCATAAATAGCAACAAACAAGGTGACACGGCTGACGAGGGAATCGGGCGGATGTCTCCACGTGGCGCCATAGGGATCGCTGGTCAACAGTCGTGCATCCCCAGTAACGCGTGGGAGACTTCGCCCTCATAACTTCTTTCGGAGACCGAGCCCTTCTTTAGGAGACTGAGTCCTTCTTCTTCCTATAAATAGTAGGGATAGCAAGCTCGCCATGGGAGAAGAAAAGAACCTAGCTGTAGGAATCATGTCCGAGAGGTGTCCGAAATTACTTGATCCGGGGGGAACCCTGCGCCGTTGGACGGCTATCCCCGAGGGGGGAAGGCTATCGTGGTCTGCGCACTCTCTGAAGGAACTCCCCGTGGACCACGCGCTCTCTGAACGCGGGTTCACGGCCATCCGTCCCTGGCCAGGCAGAGTGAGGATGCGCTGCAACGCAACCGGGGGACGGTGGCGCCTTCTCGTCCGACACAGTCCTGTGCGACGGCCCTGTGCGCCCGTCGTACGGAAGGCGGGATTGAGGCTCCGCTGGACCGGGGGTTTCTTCAAGCTCGGCTGGTCCCACTGACCGCCGAGGGTGTTGCAGAGCCCAGCGAGGTCCAGGGCCTCCGAACTGGAGGGGCTGTGTGATGCTTTGGTCTGACCAGCCATAGCGTGTTATAGAGCTCTGTGAAATTCAGGATCGCTCAGAGCCTCCAAGCGACGATCCGGCGTCTTCGGCGTCTTCGATCCAGAGTCTCCCAGTTACTTTATTTTCTGTTTCTAGAGGATTGCGATCCTCCTTTCTGTACTTTTCTTTCTGTTCTGTAGCTCTTGTAATAAAGCAGTTTACAATGAATAAAAAGGAGGAATTCTATGATTACCCAAACAGTGTTCAATGCTTTTGAGCTTTTTCTCTCTTTCTTTGCACTGTTCTGGAATGCTTGCATTTTTGTGTATTTTTGTGTTTGAGTGCTGGCACAGCTCTCTTCCTCTGGAAAGCTGCCCTTGGCCGGAATGGCTGGCTTTGGCCGAGACGAGCTGCCTTGTGCCGAAGTGGAGCCATCATTCCACTGGTTTCGGCCGTGGAAGCGTGAGCTCGGCAATGATCTTTGAGGGGTGTAAAAACCCTGATACTAGGAATCCGGCCGAGTGTCTGAACTCGAGGCCTTCTCCATGGCCCAAGGCCAGGAGCTTTAGGAAACGACCGAGTCTGGACTCGAGGTCTTTTCCAGGGCGGTAGACCCAATCCCGGCCGAGTGTCTGAACTCGAGGCCTTCTCCGTGGCCCAAGGCCAGGAGCTTTAGGAAACGACCGAGTCTGGACTCGAGGTCTTTTCCAGGGCGGTGGACCCAATCCCGGCCGAGTGTCTGAACTCGAGGCCTTCTCCGTGGCCCAAGGCCAGGAGCTTTAGGAAACGACCGAGTCTGGACTCGAGGTCTTTTCCAGGGCGGTGGACCCAATCCCGGCCGAGTGTCTGAACTCGAGGCCTTCTCCGTGGCCCAAGGCCAGGAGCTTTAGGAAACGACCGAGTCTGGACTCGAGGTCTTTTCCAGGGCGGTGGACCCAATCCCGGCCGAGTGTCTGAACTCGAGGCCTTCTCCGTGGCCCAAGGCCAGGAGCTTTAGGAAACGACCGAGTCTGGACTCGAGGTCTTTTCCAGGGCGGTAGACCCAATCCCGGCCGAGTGTCTGAACTCGAGGCCTTCTCCGTGGCCTAAGGCCAGGAGCTTTAGGAAACGACCGAGTTTGGACTCGAGGTCTTTTCCAGGGCGGTGGACCCAATCCCGGCCGAGTGTCTGAACTCGAGGCCTTCTCCGTGGCCCAAGGCCAGGAGCTTTAGGAAACGACCGAGTTTGGACTCGAGGTCTTTTCCAGGGCGGTGGACCCATGCTGTCGGAGAGAGACGACAAGTTGATGACAATGTGAAAGCTGCTTTTATTGATTCTGAGATTCATTACGTCCTTAGAAATAAAATTTCTTCAAGTGGGATGCATTCCACGGTCTCGGCAGCGGCTTGCCTTCCAAGTCTTCGAGCTTGTAGGCTGACTTTCCTGCCAGTGAGACTACTCTGAACGGGCCATGCCAGTTCGGGGCAAGCTTCCCCTCGCTTGGTTCTTTGTCAGCTGGCAGGGTCTTCTTTAAAACGAGCTCTCCCGTGGTGAACCTTCTTTCTTTGACATTTTGATTGTATGCCCTGGCTAACCGCTGCTGATAGTCGGTCAGTCTCAAGGCTGCTGCTTCTCGTCGCTCGTCCGCCAGCTCCAGCTCCATTGCCAGGTTCGTCTCATTTCGGCCTTGGTCGACCAGCTCTGTCCTCAGGGTAGGAAGGCTGATTTCCAAGGGAATGACCGCCTCCATCCCGTAGGCCAGAGAGAAAGGTGTTGCCGAAGTGGACCTCCTTGGAGTTGTCCTGTATGCCCACAGCACGCTCGGAAGCTCTTCTGTCCATCTGCCCTTCGCCTTGTCCAGTCGCTTCTTTAGGCCGTCCAGGATCACTTTGTTAGAGATTTCTGCCTGGCCATTACTCTGTGGATATGCCGGGGTGGAGTAATGGTTTCTGATGCCGTGCTCTTGGCAGAATTCTCTGAAGGATTTGGAATCGAACTGAGTCCCGTTATCCGAAATCAGGGTCCGGGGGATGCCGAACCTCGTAAGGATGTTTTTCCAAACGAAGTTCCTGGAGTCCCTGTCTGTGATGGAAGACAACGGCTCAGCCTCTATCCACTTTGTGAAGTAGTCCGTAGCCACTATCAGCCATCTCTTGTTCCCTGGAGCTCGGTGAAGAGGCCCCACAATGTCCAGGCCCCATTGAGCGAAGGGCCATGGGCTGGAGAGGGGACTCAGATCCTGTGCTGGCTGATGGAGGGAGTGGGAGAACTTCTGGCATTTCTCGCATTTCCTGGCGTAGACCTGGGCGTCCTTCTGCATGTAGGGCCACCAGTAACCCTGGCTGATTGCTCTGTAGGCCAATGACCGACCTCCTATATGGCTGCCGCAGATCCCTTCGTGGATCTCGTACAGGAAGTCGTCCACCTTGGTCGGGTGGACGCATTGGAGGTATGGACCTGTGAAGGACTTCCTGTAGAGTTTGCCTTCTGGAGAGAGCCAAAACCGAGCTGCCTTGAGCCTGATCTTGTGGGCTTCAGTCTTGTCCTCGGGGAGCTGGTCGTCCTTCAAGTAGGCGACGATTGGATCCATCCAGCTGGGGCCGAGGTCAGCACAGAGGACAAGCCGAGATGAATGAAGTTCTAGACTTGACCTTGATACTGACCCGACCTCGATGGTCCTCTTCTTTCCTGCTTCGACAGCGGAGGCCAGGTTTGCAAGCGCATCTGCATGCGTGTTGGTATCCCGGGATATTTGCCTGACCTCGGCTTTCTGAAAATGGGAGAGCAGTTTTTTCGCAAGGGCCAAGTAGGCCGCCATCCTGTCGTCCCTGGCCTGATAGTCTCCAGCGAGCTGGCTAGTTACCAGTTGAGAGTCGCTGAAGATCACCAGGTGTTGGGCTCCAAGGATTTGGGCGCTGTTCAACCCTGCAATCAGTGCTTCGTACTCCGCCTCATTGTTCGTGGCTTTGAAGTCCAGGGTGAAGGCCTGCTCTATGACCAGTCCCTCTGGCGATTGGAGAACTATGCCGGCGCCAGCTCTCTTGGAGGTGGACGACCCGTCGACAAAGATCTTCCATGCCGAGGTGGGAGACTGCTGGACCTCTGTTTCTACTGGCTCTTGCCCTGTGCCCCCCAGTGCCGTGCCGAGCTGGGTCGGAGCCGGGTTGGGGGAGGCGAATTCGACGATGAAGTCTGCCAGGATCTGGGCTTTATCGCAGTTCGGGGACGGTACTGTATGTCATACTGCCCCAGTTCAACTGCCCACTTTGATATGCGCCCTGAAAAGTCAGCTTTCTTGAATAATGAACGGAGTGGGTGCTCCGTGATCACCACAATGGTGTGGGATTGGAAATAATGGGAGAGCTTGCGGGAGGCGGTGACGAGAGCCAACGCAAGCTTCTCCAATAGGAGGTACCTGGTCTCGGCATCGAGCAGGGTCTTGCTCGTGTAATCGATTGGCTTTTGAACTCCCTCGTCCTCCCTGATGAGGACGGAGCTTACTGCGTGATCCGAGACCGCAAGGTACAAATACAGAATCTCCCCCAAAGTTGGGGTGGAGAGTAAAGGTGGTGACATTAAATAAGTTTTGAGTGCGGCCAATGCCTGGTCGCACTCAGGGGTCCACTGGAACTTCAAATTTTTCTTTAAAAGCTGAAAGAAAGGCCTGCACTTATCTGACGACCGGCTGATGAAGCGGTTGAGTGCTGCGGCCATTCCTGTAAGCCTCTGAACTTCCTTCGTGGTGGAGGGACTCTGGATGCCCTGGATGGCAGTGATCTGGTCTGGATTGGCCTCTATCCCCCTCCGCGTTACTAAGCTGCCGAGGAACTTGCCAGAGGCTACGCCGAAGGCGCACTTGGAAGCGTTTAGCTTAAGCTTGTACGCGCGAACGATGCCGAAGACTTGGCCGAGATCCGCCAGATGGTCGCTGGAGCGCACAGATTTGACGACCATGTCGTCGATGTACACCTCTACCGATCGGCCGAGCTGGGCCTGGAACATTTTTGTGATGAGGCGCTGATAGGTCGCCCCCGCGTTCTTCAGCCCGAAGGGCATCACCTTATAGCAGTATGTGCCGCGGGGGGTGATGAATGATGTTTTCTCCTCGTCAGGCTCGTAGAGCGGGATCTGATGATAGCCTCGGTAGGCGTCAAGGAAGCTCATTCGATCGTGACCGGCGGTGGCGTCGATCAGTTGATCGATCTTTGGGAGGGGGAAACTGTCCTTAGGGCAAGCCCTGTTCAGGTCGGTGAAGTCCACGCACACCCTCCACTTCCCGGTTTTCTTCTTGACCACCACCGTGTTGGCCAGCCATACCGGGTACTGGACTTCCCGGATGGCTCCTGCTTTTAGCAGGTTGTCGACCTCTTTGACGACCGCATCTGTCTGCTGCAGCCCGGTCCTGCGGGCTCTCTGCACTACCGGCTTGTGGTCGGGGTCGACGTTGAGCTTGTGGCACATGACCTCAGGGTCGACCCCAGGCATTTCGCTTGGGCTCCAAGCGAAGACGTCCACATTCTGCATCAAGAACCGAGAGAGTTCGGCCCTTTCTTCGTCTGACAGCTGGGTGCCAATCAGGAAGAACCGGTCTGGGTCTGCCGGGTCTAGCCTGACCTCGGCCAGGTCCTCGATGCTCTTCTTCTCAGGGTCCCGGCCGATCTCATCGAGACCCTTCTCGAACTCGGCCAGGTTGACGCGCTCTGGCTCCTTCACTGCTGGGATTGCGGCCAGCATGCACTGCCTGGCCTGCTGCTGGTCTCCCTCCACTGTGATGACTTCCATCTTGCCCTCCTTGTTCTCAAGGACGAACTTCAGCTTTTGGTGGAGGGAAGAAGGAACTGCCTCTAACTTGTGGAGCCACGTTCTGCCCAGAATGACATTGTAGGGAGAAGGGGCGTCAACAACCAGGAAGTCGGCCAGCACGGATGCTCCGCCAACTTGGGTTTCCAAGGTGATTCTGCCCTTGGGGTAGACTGGTGTGGCAGACAACCCTAGCAGGGGTGCACGGACCTCCGTGAGGTCTGCTTCGGAGAGTTTCATCCTTTTGAAGCAGTCGTAGTAGAGGACCTCGGAGGAGCTGCCGGAGTCGACGAGGATCCTCTTCACGGTGAAGTCTCTCAGCTTCATGGTGAGGAGCAGGGGGTCGTTGTGAGGGACCTGGATTCCCTCTAGATCTCGATCCGAGAACGAGATGGCGGGTCGGTCGCGGCGGGCTCTCTTGGATGCCGGAGCGAGTTCGGCTTTCATTATTTCTTTCCCGTGCGAAGCCCGCCTGGCTTCGGCACGGGCCTGAGAGCTTCCCCGGGACGAGGAAGCGGGAGCTGAGGACGCCAGATGGATCACATTGATGATCTTCTCTGAGTCCTCGCTTTCTGGAGCCTGGGCCATGCTCTGATGAATCCGGCCCTCGCTGCCGCCGGTATCACCTGCCTTGATGAACTCCGGGATGTGGCCCTCTTCGGCCAGCTTCTCCAGATACTCCTGCAAATTCCTGCAGTCTTCAGTCCTGTGCCCGTTGCCCTTATGGAAGGAGCAGTAGAGCTTGCTTCGAGGGCCTTCGGTAGGCTCATTCTTCAAGGGCTGAGGATACTTGAAGAACGGTTTGGACCTGATCTTGGTCAGGATGCGGTAGATCGGCTCCTTGAAGACGACGTTGACGCTCTGACTGGCGCTGGAGGGAGGTCTGGGCTTCCAAGTGCCCCCAGACCTGGACGACGAAGGCTTCGCCGAACTGGAGACCCAGGCCCGCTTGGGTTCCTGCTTCTGGGAGGGCCTCCCGCCTCGCTGCCGAGGTTGGGCATTCTTCTGTTCGGACTTCGGGTGCCCGTCCTGATCCCTGGCCCGGATCTCGTCTTCCTCCCGGGCGATGAAGCGCTTGACCCGGGACATCAACTCTGGCATGGATTCTGGGGTGTCCCCGGCCAAGTCTTTTCGCAAGTCGTTGCCGGGGATCAGGGCATGCTGGAAGGCGTAGATGGCTATCCCTTCCCTCGCGCCCTCGATCTGGCTGTAGACCGCCCAGAATCGCTGGGCGAACTTGGCGAGGGTTTCGCCCTGCTTCATTCTCAGGGCGATGAGGTCCCCTTCCTTCTTGGGGACGACGGTGTAGGCTTGGAACTTCTTCAGGAAGGAGAGCTGGAGCTCCTTCCAACTGGAAACCGACTGCTCCGGGAGAGAGCAGAACCACTTCAGGGGGAGGTCACCCAAACTGGAGGAGAAGATTTTGCAGTTTAGGTGACCCTCGTTCCCCCAGATGGACATCTTCTGGGAGAAGTGCCGGAGGTGAGCAGATGGGTCGGACAGTCCGTCGTAGGGGACGAACCGCGGGACGGAGAACTTTCTGGGCAAGGGGGTGCGCTCGATCTCTTTTGTAAAGGGCGAACCCCCCAGATCGGTGTGACCATAGATCTGCTTCTGGTCCCGCATGTCCAAGTTGTGCTGGAGAGCCAACCTGACGCGTTTGTCGAATCGCTCTTGCTCATCGTCCTTCTCTGGAGTCTGAGCTCTGGGCTTTCGCTTGTGATGGCTCGGGCTACGACGGCTGTGAGCTCGGCCGTCGCGGCTATGGTGACTTCGGCTGTTGCTCGAGCCTTCGTCACGGATCTGGCTCCGTTTATGGTCCAGATGATTTCTGGGGTCCTCGCGGGGAGGCTGGGCTGCCCTGTTGGGGGCGTCCCTCTTTTTTCCTTGAGGCTCAGAGACTTGCCTCAAGGAGGCAGTTTGCACTGCCCTCAGCTGCTGCTGGAGCTCGCGAATCAGCCGCTCTTGTTTCTGGAGTTGCTTCTGGAGGAGAGCAGCTTCGGGAACCTCTCCAGTGGCAGGGGGTCGAACGTGGCGCGTCTCTCCTACGGCCACGGCTTTGTCCTTCCGGGGACGCTCATGCTGACGCTCATTGCGTCTGGGTGGCGCGACTTCTTCTGACGAGATCGAGGCCTCGAGTCCCTCTTGGAGTGGGAACTCGATAAAGAGCTAAGAGCCTAAGCGGCCCTCGCCTGCAGTCGTGCCATGCACCGTACGGGAGCGTCCTTGAGGAGGGACGTCCGTTGGCGGTGGTGGCAGCTCGAGCGCTGCTCTCGAGGACTCTACGCCCTTCTTAGCTTTCGGAGGCATGGCTTCTGAGAGGTTGAGGTTAAGAAGGTTGGGAAGGTTTTGAGAGGTTGGGATATTACTTTCCCACAGACGGCGCCAATTGTAGGTGCAGAAAATAATGACCCACAATAAGGAGGGAGCCTTGTAGGACTTATCCGAGAAGATGATGGTGAATGGGAGTGACTGGATGCCGTCCGGAAGCCTGAAAGGGAATAGCAAACGGTCAGAGGACCCTGGCCTGGGCGGCGCAAGGCTCTCCGATGCCAAAGTCAGTATGGGAACTGGAACAATGGAAGGAGAGGAAGAAGAGAGACAGAGTAACGGCTCTGGGTATGAAAAATGGCGTACCTTAGATGGTGGCATGGGCCTCTATTTATAGAGTTTGGAACGTATCTTTGAGAGATATTGTGGTGTGGGTCCCGTGATTTGACTGGGAAGTCACGATCAGCCCACATTGCATTAATTGAGGTCCAATCCAGCCCACTTTGCATTAAATGCCCGTCGGGTCAGCCCACATCGCATTTAATGCACATCTTGTTGGGCCAGATCCTGTTGGGCGCCTTTGGCGGTAGGGGTACCAGCGGATCTGCCCTCGGGCCCTTCCCTGATGTGGCCTCAGCCGCTGGATGCCGCCCTGTCAGGGATCTGGCGAAGATTGTGGGCGGCTGGATGTCGCGTCTGTCCCACTAGCTCGTGCCCCTATCCCTCCACGTGCCTGATGACGTGGGAGATGAGGGGCGCAAGTAAAGGTTCTCTCTTGCTTCGGCTTCTGTCTCGGCTTCTTCAGCCGAGGTGGAGCTCTCTGTCGAGATGGCATCCGGGGTGGCTCAGCCGAGGTGGAGCTCCCTGCCGAGGTGACGCCCGAGGTGGGCCAATTCGGCGCTAAGGGCCCGGAGCTGTCTGACTTCGGCCGGACCTCCTGTCCTGGTAGCCGGGGTGAGCTTCGTGCCACGTGGATGGCACGCGGATGGCACGTGAGAGTGCTTAGTCTCATCTGATGGCTGTGATTAGCTTAATCCTGTGGTTCTGGAAATCTCCCCACACAGTCATAAGCTGCAGCGGCCTCCTCTTGCGTACCTGAAACAAGAGCAGATTTAGGTTCCACTATGATATATATATATATATATTCCAAGACAACCATGAATCTGCAACAAAGAAACTTTCTTTAGGAGAGAAACTCACTATAGGTTCCAAGGTAAAGGTACTTGTTCCCAAAAACCCTCCCTATCCTTGCTTCCCATCGCCCATTATGATGGTGCCTGCATTTTATTTACAAAAATAAGAAGGTTTTTATTCCATTAGTAATCTCATGAATGGATGGAAACTGGAGACTGATAAAGCTCTGTAAACTATAAAGATCAGCTAGGTTCATTTTATTGGATACAACATGATTTTGTTATAGGAATTCTTGAGATATCATAGAATATGCTTAACTTGAAGTAAATTAGAGAATAAAGATGTCATATCTTCATTCCCGAAATTGAGAGTACAGTAAAAAGTTAAGAGAGTTTTCTGAAGAGTCTCTTGAAAACTGCTGGAATTTGAAAGTTTAAACTCACTACTAAACATAGGATTTAGTGGAACAAGAATTTTCCCTGCACCTGAGGAATTTAAGATTATGGTGTGTCATCATTTCTCTCACAGACTCTCAAACCAAACAATCCATTTATCAAGGAGCAGATCCTTTTACGATAATAGATGTATCCATCACTGATTTTAGACATAATAGTTTAGCGTATAACAGAATATAGTTACTCTCCCTTTTTTCGTTTCTGGTAGAATAACTCTCCTTTCTATTGATGGTGATTGGAGAGGGAAAGGGAATGACCATTTGAATTCATTGTGTCTATACTTGGGAAGGAATGATTGTTACCTTGCAACTCCACGGTATTTGGATATGCCTCTAGAGAAACCACTGCTTTTCCTGTGTACACAGATTGCCTATTAGTCTCACAAACATGAAGAAGAGAGTACAATCAAAAGCATCGCCCTAAAAAAAATCAATTTTTTTATAGTATTGAAATCATGCAATCATACCTTCTTAAAGAGGCTAGATACTCTTCTTTGGTCACAGTCTGCATTATTTGGATTTCTTTCTCATAATCAGATACCTACAAATTCAGTGACAATCAATCACATGTTAGCTCTATGCCAACCCCCCCAAAAAAAGGATTGGAGAATTGATATGGGGTAATCAGTTCCAAAAAGTTTCGGGTGTAACTAAACTTAGAACTGCCACCAATCAACATGTTTCTAACAATTTCTTACACCTGGCTTTTGTGTGAAGTGTTCTCACATTGCCTTATCAGATTAAATAATAAGATGGAAAATTTAAAACAAAAATAAAGAGTATGTCTGTACAGGGTAATTTGTGAATGTGGTCGGCCCCCAGTACTTTAGTGCTGCCAAATCATAAGCTCTTGCTGCTGATTCTTCCTCATCATATGCTCCTGATTATGAGAAACAATGCAAATGGTCTTCCCATCAGTTGAAACCCAACAGTCTTTTATGGACTCAATCCAGTAGATGATATAATAAATTGATTAATTTCTTTATTTATCAGTATATTCATGTTTTCCTTTCATGAGATGAATGGTAATTTATTATATACTTGCACATAACCAATACGAATGACATGATGGTTCATGAGATGAACCGGAGTCCACAAGTATATTAGATATAACACATGTGTATAGATGACATCCACATACGGGAGACATGTGTGGTAAATCTTATACTTAAATATCTTCACAACCAGTGATGAGACTGGACATCTCATACTGACAAGGTTGCAGCACTTTGATCACTATGAGATAGTGTGATCTCAATCATCAGAATGGAAGATTCTGGATCATAGTACTCGTACATTGGATGTATTGAAAGACCATGAGAAGCACCTTATAAATACTGTCTTTACTTTAAGGTCTGTTCTCATAATTCCCTAGCAATAGGCTCTCAATCCTGAGACATTAATGAACTCAAGTTTCTATCTATTCATTTGCTTTGAGTCACCAATGAGTGAGGCCAACTGTAGGTCAACACCTCGGTGATTTGGGTACGTGGTAGTAGAGCTGTGGGAATATTTAATGGTCAAAATGGAATCTATCTCTAATATCCTCTTGTGCCAATTAATGGATTTATCATTGGTAAGTACGCACCCATTCCGATTAAGAGTTAATTGGAAAGGTACCTATCATCATTATAATTAATTGGGGTTCAAGGATAATAAGATATGGATTTAGTTTGGAAGACAGGTCCAATTGATCCATGAAAATTGATAGAGGGGCCTACTTGTGGTAATGTGGAAGTTTAGGGTCTTCTATGTAATATTCCTAAGACTAGAGTTCAATTGCATTTATATAGTGGAGTTATTTGTAATTAACTGTGGGTCCGGATTACACATGAGATGTGGGGTCGCGTGTCCCAGTTGGAGCCAGCTTTCTAAGGAATTCCTAGTGGTCCCTACGTTAGCCCAATTATTAAAAAGTATCTAATTCTATTTGAACTCTAAAAGGAAAGTTACTATTTCTATTTGAAGTGAGACTTCAAATAGTGGTAATAGTAGACTTACTAATTTTAGTAAAAGTGAGACTTCTATTTTAATTAGAAAGGAATTAGAAAGTTACTAATCATATTTGAACTGAGACTTCTAATTATGATATGGTAAGTTACTAATTAATTAATGGAAGTAAGACTTCTATTTTAATTATGAAGAGAAAGTTACTAATTATTTATAAGTAAGACTTCTAATGGAAATTAGTAAGTGGGGCTTGCAAAAGCTATAAATAGAGGAGAGGAGGGCTGGACGTCCAAGAATGCTCCATAGCATTGGGATTCACGCCCAAGGCCCCCTTGTGCAAGAGTTGCACATGTTCTTTCTCCTCTCCCTCTTCTAGTTCTCTTTCTAGTTCCCTCCTTTGAGTTCCTAGTAGTTGTCTTTTGGAGATCCCACCATCTCTTGATAAAAATGAGAATTTGATACGGGTCATAGCGTGGAAGATCAAGAGGTCTTGGAGATCCCTATTTGATTCGTGAAAGCGTTTCATCATCAAAGAACGAAGCAACTTCTCCATTAGAGCACAACCGGGCTTCAAAGGTATAATCCACTTCCTTGTACGTTGTAGATTATTATAGATGCTTATTAGTTGCTATTTCTATCTTCTAGATAGATTGTATTTACTGATCATGATGGCTGAGATTGAGGGTTTACTTCCTGGATTGGGTTTTATAGGCTTCTGGATAGTTGATCCCCGCATTAAGTGGGTCAAAAGTTTTTGAAACCTATCCTAGAGGCCCACCCTATTTTCAACACTTCCCATCAGTTGAAACCCAACAGTCTTTTCTAATCATTAAAAAAAAAGGATTAAGGAAAAGATGAAACCCGCACCTAAATAAACTGTAGATTCCAACCATCATGTCCAAACACCACCCAGGAAGAAGAGAAAAGAAATGATCAGATTTTTTTTTACAAATACGCAGAAGAAATGTAAACCATGAGTATTAAAAAAATTCTGGTTTGTATTATTTTATACCTTGTTTCCCCTTCTTCTTCTGTGTCACATTCCATGACCCCTAATCCCACAAGTGCGCTTCATAACGGCCTGTCCATCTATGCCTGTGCATTTTTATGAAAACCAATGAATGTTAGATACTGGACAATGGCGAAACAGAGATAAAATACATGAGTTAGATGCATATGATAAGATTGATATCTGTATATAAATATTGAGCAAGGATCAAATGAATGTAGCTTGAAATGGTTGGGCATGTACAAAGGCCAGAAACATCCCTGAACGAAAAATTGAAGTGAAAGAAAGAACAGGGGAAACCAATAAAAGTTAGTACTATGCTGGTCCCAAACTATCTTACTTTGGATATTAAAGCCTACTTTAATTTGAAAACTGTCCCCAGATAGATGGAGTAAGTCTTCCATACTGATGATGAATCAATTTGAAGAGGCATGTTTATTGATAGAGAGACGGACCATCCTTAGATGGGATACGACTTTGATGTGATGATGATGATACCAATTTGATCTCATCAAGTCAATGATCCCCTGCAATGCATACTGTATGGTACTGAATTACTGTGTGATCACTCATGTGGGAGTCTACCTGTGATGCAAACTTCATAGTTGATTAGTAGGAATCTTTAGGCCCATCCTAGATTAAAGGGATGAGGCTAATTTGATGATCACGACCACAAAGATGATGGGGATGATGATGATGATCTGGATGCATGCAAACCAAAGATAGGAAGGGGGCTCCCCTAAAGTCATCTTGATCCAGATTCCGGATAGCCATGGATTTCATAACCTGAAAATTTTGGTCAGTCTAACAGTGAAGGAAAGTCCCATTGGGATCACCACAATTCTCTCTACAGTTGTAACCTCCCAGTGTGGAATTCTCTTCTTTACTTCTCATATTTCAAATGCCACAAAGACTTCAAAGAAGAAGAAGATGGTAACATGAAAAAGAAGAATACCTGCTGACGCCACGGAATCTAGAGCTTCTTTTAACAGGAGCAGTAGTGACGAGTCAGGCCCAAGTGACCCGAATTATGATGGCGAGTCAGGTCCAGGTGATCCGGTCCAAGCCCAAGTGACCCATTCCAGGATGATGGGTCAGGCCAAAGTAACTCGATCCGTGATCTGTTTAGTCCGTTGAGATCCGAGGTCTGCTTCACGAAGCCTCGCCACGTCAAGGATACCACATCGCTTCGGAAGAAGTCCTCTCCTTACCTGCTTTTACCAGTTCCTGCGGAGAAGATCTCACCTGCCTCCACCAGCCTCGTCCCTTGAGGGCAGCTCTAAGGCTCCAAAGCGGCGTTGCATTAAAGTCGTCCCCATCTGTTAGGGGAAGACTACAAATATGAGAGCCCTCTCATCACTTGAGGCGCAATTAATATCTTTTCACATTTTCCTAAGCTTGTAACCCTTTTTACGCTCATCAAAGATCACCAGGCCTTTATGAAGTGGACGTAGGCCACACAGACCGAACCACTATAAATTCCCTTTCTCTCTCTCATTTATTTACCGCATTTATTACTGCATTTATTACTTGACCGGTGGTGTCCGAAATACAATTTTGGCATCATCAGTTTGGCACCGTCTGTGGGAACGAAAAAAAAATAAAAATCAAATACTTTAGATTATGGTGATCAGCACGAGATCGGCGAGACGGGAGGATAATCCCACTCAAGATGGGCGCCCAACAAGCCCGAGCCCTTCCGGGCGTCCAGGCCCTTCCAGGCGCCCAGACTCCTCCAGGCAGGGAGACAATGGTCCTCCACCGGGTAACCCTGCCCCAAATACTCCTGCTCCTACTCCCACTCCTCAGCAGATGTTGGAGACCATGCAGCAGCTGGTAGCCCAAAACCAGCAGATCTTACAACTCGTGCTTGCGGGGCAGGGAGGAGCTTAGTTTGGAGGAGCACCCCAGGGAGGAGCACCGTTTGGTGGAGTACCGCAGGAAGTACCAATCTCGAGGCATGCTCCACGACGGGAAGCACCTCACCCGGGCGCCCATCCCCACGGCGCCCAGGGTAGAGAAGCACCTCACCCGGGCGCCCATCCCCATGGCGTCCAGGGTAGAGGAGCACCTCACTTGGGCGCCCATCATCATGGCGCCCAGGGTCGAGGAGCACATCACCACGACGCCCATGGCCGGGGAGCACATCTGAACGTCCATCCCCATGGTGCCCAGGGTGCCTCTTCAGGAACCCCCCAAGTTGCCTCGCAAGGGATACTCTTAGTCGATCCTCAAGGCCGTGCCCATCACGAAGTTCCTCCACCCCCTGGTGGAGCCCAGCCTAGAGGACCCCCACCTCCAGGTGGAGCAAATCATGGAGGATTTCCACCTCCTCCCTTCAATTCTAATGGGGAAGATTCTCACTTCCAAGAAGGGGGAAGTGAGAATCACAGCATTTGAGATGAGAGTTATTTCCCTGATCCCTCCAGGGAGCCTCACAATCGCTGGGAGGAAAAAAATCAAAGAAATGCAGAATCAACTGGGCGATGTCCTCAACGCCATGAAGGCGCAGGCACTCGAGACGGTGGATTATCTAGTCGGGCGAACGGATACTCCGTTCAAGCCCGATGTGGTGAATTACCCACTTCCTCGGAAGTTCAAAATGCCTTCCATGGAGACCTTCGATGGAAGGAAGGATCCATTGGACCACCTAGAGACCTATAAAACCAAAATGCAGCTACACAGCATCCCCGACGAGATCATGTGCAGGGCATTTCCAACCACACTAAAAAGTTTTGCCCGGCAGTGGTTCGCCAATCTCCAATCAACATCCATCGCCACCTTTGGAGAATTAAGCAAATCTTTTGTCTCACACTTCATTGGTGGGCGCCGCCACCAGAAGCCTGCCACACACCTACTTAGTATAAAGCAGGACGAGAATGAAAGCCTCAGGAGCTACCTCACTCGTTTTAATGAGGAGGTACTTCAAGTCGAAGAGCCCGACGACAAGGTCTCCATGACGGCTTTTATCGGAGGCCTTCGCTCATCGAGTTTCCTCTTCTCAGTGATGAAGCGCCCGCCAAAGAGCTTTCCAGAATTACTGGCGAAAGCCCAAAAATATATGAATGCTGAAGACACCACCAGGGCGAGGCGAGGAGAGTCTTCCAGATCAGGCAGCAAGGGAAAGGAGCGGAACAGAGACGAGAAGAAAGAAACAAGCAACAAACGAAGCAAGACAGAAAGAGTACCTGTCAGAGATCGACTCGGTCCCACTCCGCAAAGAGATAGGCAAGTGTTTACCCCTCTCACTGCCACTGTAGAGCACATCTTGTTCCAAATACAAGATGACCCCACCATAAAATGGCCAGGGAAGATGAAATCTCCTCCAAACCGGAGGAACCCGAATAAGTACTGTCGCTTCCATCGCGACCATGGCCATGATACCGACGACTGGTATGAACTCAAGCAGCAGATTGAGGATCTCATTCAGCATGGCCACCTGCGCCAATATGTTGCAGGTAGGGGGCAAGCACTGCCACCACCACCACCTCACAATCTGGAGAACCAGCAGCCGATCGGAGAAATCCGAACCATCTCAGGAGGACTAGCAGAGTCGCTCTCGGCCATGAAGGCCCATGCCAGAAAGGCAAGGCATCCTGAGAAGGCACGCCCGTCCAAGGCGCCTAGGCATGGCGCTAGCGAAGTCATATCCTTCTCAGACAAGGATTTAGAAGGGATCCAGCACCCCCATGATGACCCTCTGGTGCTCACCTTGACTGTCGCCAATTTTCAGGTACATAGAATTTTGGTAGGCAGTGGAAGTTCTGCAGATATTCTGTTTGTAGAAGCTTATGATAAGCTGAAGCTGGGACGGGAGATTTCCCCTTATTGGCTTTTCGGGGGAGAAGGTGTATCCCCTGGGGGCGATCACATTGCCAGTCACAGCTGGGACTGCACCCCGAAGTTCCATGACAATGGTCAATTTCCTGGTAATAGACTGCCCCTCAGCATATAACATCATACTGGGGTGACCAACTCTTAATGCATTAAGAGCCGTCCTCTCTACCTTTTTTCACCTCCTCCTCCGCTTTCCAACTCCGAATGGAATCGGGGAGGTAAGTGTTAGGGATTTTGTGTATTGCAATTTGATGGATGCATTATCATCTTAGCATCTCATGAATTTTCATACATGCATTGAGTTAAAAAATCTTGAAATCTGGATTTATACATGCATTGTTTTAAACATTGCAAATCTTATAGTTTGTGCATGTTTTGGTTTTAAATCTTGGATGCATTTGTTTTTAAAAAGAATTTTTACAAATCAAGCTAGCCTATGTTTTAAAGTTTCAAATTATATTTGGCCTTTTATGTTTCATGATTTTAAAAGCACTTAGATGATTTAAAATCATGTTTCCAAGCTTGGTTTAATGGCCCAAAAATCCCGATATGAAAATACTTTGAAATGTGCAAAAGTTGGGATTTTAGCCACACTGTCGGTTAGCATGTAGGTCAGGTGTCGGCTAACCGACCATGGTTCAGAAGCAGACCGAAAGCCTCTCGGTTAGAATTCCAGAGAGCTGTTTTCTGAACAAAATTGTACAGTCGGTCAGCTTGTCAGTTCCTGTCGGCTGACCCACACCTGCACAACGGAAAATTTCTTGACCGTTGGAATCTGACCGTTGAGTTGTCGGTTGACCGACACCAACCTGTGGGTCGACCGACAAGGAGCCGTTGGACCACTTTTTCTATAAAAAGAAACTCATTCCTTAGCCATTGGTGATGATTTTTGAAGTCCTTCTTGAGGCATTTTGAAGCAATAGAAAGGGGATCAAGCTAAGGAAGGCTAATGGTCATTAAGGAAAGCTAAAGCTTGGATTAATGAAGTTAAACCACCAAGTAAGCTTTACCTTTTATTAATCATTGTTTTATGCTTTGTTAAACTATTGGTAAATGATTTTAGCATATAAACTATGATATGTTGAATCCTCTACTTCCTTAATCTTTGATTTAAGTCATAGGATTCTTCACCTTGATTTCAAAATAAGTTTGTTTTATAAACTTTGTTAATCATGCATTGCCAAAATCTTTGATTTCTTTTATGTCGTGATTTATTAACTTGTTTTGAATCTTTCCTTGTTATTTTCATTCATTTAAACCTTTGTTGAATTAGTTTGGTTTTGAAAACAACATTGCACATACATCACATGTTTAGACTAAATTAATTTCATACAACTTGTGAACCCTTGTTTTTCATATCTTCTACAAGTTTGTATTTGGTACATGTGATTTGTATATTACTTCAATCATATCTTTTTATGTGCATCAAACTTTTAAATGCTTTTAGCATAAATTGATTGAGTTTTCATTTTCAACTTGATTGAAGTATTCACATACACACTTCATGAGCATTCATCTTTGCATTACTTAGAGTGTTGTGTGAGTTAGCTTTTCATTTTCATATTTGCCTATTTAGAGGCAATTTTATTTGAGCTTAATTGTAATCTCTTAGAGTGTTTTGTGTGAAACACTTTCTTTAGAGAAATCATTTGATTGTAAGATTATTGCTTAGCCATATAAAAGCATTGTGTATAGGTTGTTGTTTAGCCTAGAAAAACAACATTGTAAGGTTATTGCTTAGCCTTTTGAAAAGCATATTAGTGGAAATCCGGTGGGGTGTTGAGTCACAAGCCGGTAGTGGATGTAGGCATTGAGGCCGAACCACTATATATCTTTGTGTAGTGGTTATTGTTTTGTGGTGATTGTTTTGTTTAAGCTTCCGCATATTGTATGTTAATCATCACATGTGATTAGTTAATTGTAAAGAAATTAAAATTAGTCATAATTAGTTATTAAGTGTAGATCACCCTATTCACCCCCCCTCTAGGGTTAGGATCCCTTGGACTTTCAATTGGTATCAGAGCAAGGTTACTCCATTTAGGGCTTAAACACCCGGAGTTGATCCTCTCTATCTAGATCCTTGAGTTAGAACCCTAATACTGTTTTTCTATGAAAATCATTAGAATGGATTCCACTATGCTAGACTTTGTAGATTCTTCTAGATCCCTTCTTCTTCCATCTATTGGAGACTTAAACATTGAATTTAAAGTATTTCAACTTGAATCTAAACTTAAATTAAAAGAAGAAGAAATTAATGAAAATGAAGATGACATTCAACAAGCCTATGATGAATTATGTACATTTGCCTTAGAGCTTGTTAAAAAGAATAAAAGATTAGAAGAAAAATCTAAAAGTCTAAACGAACAATTAGTTTCTTCAAAAGATGAACTTAGAGAGAAAGAAGAATTAATAAATTGTGTAGACTCTAAGTTTATCATCTCTTTGCATAACCTACAAAATACTCAAGATAAATTAATTGAACTAAAGTTAGGTTGTGATAATCTTAAAAAGGAAAATTTGAAACTAAGAGATCAATTAAAAAGGCAAGATGAAAACATTAACAATTTAGAATCCAAGTTAACCATTTCTATGGAAAATTTATCTAATGCACAAATTAAGATAAAAACTCTAGAACTTGGATCTAATGTTATCGATGAAGTTAAATTTGAATTAAAACTTGCCCATGAAGAGCTAAACAAATTTAAGGGAACTGAACATGAACTAACAAAAGTTAAAAATGAAAATTCAACCCTTAAAAACCAAGTCACTCAACTTGAAAGTATAAACTAAAATATGAGTGCAAATTTACCCATAGTGAAGAAAAATTTGAAAAATTATTTAAATTGGGTAAATCTAAAAGAGATAGGACGGGTCTTGATTTTGAAAGGAATATTTCACATGACCTTAAATTCACCAACACATTTGTGAAAGGTGAGTCCTCATTCTCTAGCACTCACACTTCCTTGCCCATGTCAAAATGTAATTATTGTGGCATTGAAGGACATTTTAGGTTTGAGTGCAAACAAAGGAGAAGCAATGTGTCTAAACCCATCTTTGAACAAAAGAAAGTAAAATCAAATTCTATGATGGTTAAGACACTAAAAACCAAGGAAGACTCCAAGAAGACTAAACAAGTAAAACCTATAAAAAGGAGTCTCCTAAAATAGATTCTAAAAAGGTTAAACAAGTTAAACCAACTCTAAAAGAATCTATTAATAAAAAGCTTCTCAATCTTCCTCCCATAACTCAACAAATGAAAGAACTTTTGAAGAAAGTTGCAAAGTTAAATCTCAAATTCAAAAGTCAAATAAATGGAGGAAATAAGAAGAAAAGAAAAGGAAATCAATCCCCTAAGAAACAAAGTCACCAACCTCAAAAGACTAATCACCAACCCAAGCCAAATTTAGTTAAATCTAAACATCATGGTGATAAGTCTAAATTCAAAATTTATCAAGTCAAATCTCCTATAGTTGGTGAGACTTTTAAGATGGACCTCAAATACCAAACCTCTCAAGACCTTAGGTGGATTTCTAAAATTATATTTTGAGACAAACCTTAAGGCCTTAGACTTCTTTGACCAACCTATCCTTTTTAGTTAAATATTTTTGTTGGTCATATGTTTCATTTGCATTTTATGTTCTTTTATAGTTACATTTATTAAAATGCAATATTTATTTGTAATCAATTGATTTTGTCATCATGCACCATTCTAGTTAAATATCATGGTTTTCAAAATCACTTTGATTATAATTTTCTCATGTTAGATTTGCTTTTTGCTCACATGTAGTTATATAGCTTGCAATGCATTTCTATATGTTCAATTGATTATGGTTTCAAAAGCCTTCATAGCTAGATCCTACATAATCAATTGATTTTGCAAAATCATTTGTTTGAATGTTATAGTAAGATTTTTCTTTAAAAACAAATGATTTGAATCAATTTAAATTTTTCCATAATCTTACTAGTTATATCCTTTGGTATGGAAAATATGTGTTCAATTTGTATGAGCCCTTGTAGTTATATTCTTTGGAATACAAATTGAAAAATGTTTTATCTTCATTTTCATACTCATTTTGTCCATTGTTGGATTTTGCTTATGATTTGAAGATTGTATGAATTGAAAATGTTTTCAAGCTTTGTTAGTTATATTCATTCAAACATTTTCTTTTAAGTTTATTTCCTTGTGCTAATGATTATAAATGTTAGAAGGAAATAATTGTTATATGACATTTTGCATCTTTGCTCATTTAGTTTCATTACTTTTATATGCAAATGTCATTTACTTCCTTGTATGGTTGTGATCTTAGTTTTATTTGAAGTTACCATACTAGGACTCTCAAATCCATCCTTTGTGCTTTCTAGTCATTTCTTTTGAAATGGATGGTTATGTTGTTGATTCATGTGTATTTTTCTTATTGGTATCATTCATTATACATGTTTCAACTTCATAGTAGTATTTTTATCATATGAACCTCTTTGAAATCCATTCCTTGAATTTCATAGTTATATCTATTGTTTGATGGATTTCTTAGATGTTGAATTCATATGATCTTGACACTTTGAAAATTGCATGCTTTACAAAGTTATATCCTTTTATGCAATTTCTCTTGTTCATCACTATGCTCATTAGTCATCTCATTAAAAGTGATAAATAATCATTTTATGATGCTTGTTGGGATTTTGTGTTTGTCACATACTTGCTCTTAATCATGTTTCATTTTCAATTGGTAATCAATTGATATCATTTTCAATTAGTATCAATATCCAATTAGTATCATATCTTGAGTTTGTGATAGACCTTGTGTACATTAGATTGAACTTGATAGTAATATATCTTTGTTCCATGACACATTCCAGTAGCATCATAATCTCCATGTTTGCCACCTCTCATTCTCTATTAGGTATATCACATGACCACCATGCTTATGTTTTTATAATTTTGGTTGGTTAATGGTGAGGTTTGGCTTCATGATTGAGCTTCATTTCATTCATCTTGTGCATGATAGTTATATCCAATGATTGTATGAAATGGATTCAAAACTTTACATAGCTTATGATTTTCATAGTTAAATTGTTTGATGCTATATTTGAGTAAACCCCATCTCATCATGGATAGCTCTAATTTGGATGAAACCTAATATGTGTATTCCTTAACTCCATTTTAGAGTGATTGAGTTAATAGTTTTATCCTTGAGTCTCAATTGATATTTTTATTTATTTCAATTGATATTCATGATAGTTTATCTCCTTTTGACCTTGCTCTTTAATTATCCTCTAGCTTTTTCGTCAATTGGTATATCTTTATATTGGTAATTTGATCAATTTGTACTTTAATAGTCAATTATCATTATCAATTGGTATCTAATTCTTCTCTTGAAGTTAACCCTCAATTGGTTAAACCATCTTCTTCTTGCACCTATTAGTTAAATTGTTGTCAGAAGTTTGACAAAAGAAGAGTATGGATTGAGGGGGAGTAAACCTTCTAAGGAAGTATTAGAGTTGATCAAATTCACCCTTATATTGGCTCTGTACCCTTATAGCCTATCTACCCATGCATGATGCCCTATTATATTTCATTTTCGATTTCTTTTGTTAACAGGTGCTACTAAAGGTATTTTCCTTGTTTCATGTGTGTAGGTACCTCTCTTCAATTGATACCTTTGCGATTTAATGGCAAAGGGGGAGAATAATATTAAGGGGGAGAAAGTTCTCAAGTTTAATGGCAAAGAGGGAGAAAGAATTAAGAGGGAGAAAGAGTGATCAAGCTACCCAAAGGGAGAAGATGCATGGTCATAGGGGGAGAAGATGATAGAAGAAAGAGCTTGGGAGCTAAAGAAGATGCTTGGTCTAAAGAAAGGAAGATGAAGAGGAAGCTTGAGATTGATCAAGCTCCAAGCATCAAGGAGAATAAAGAAAAAAAGATATAGCCCAAGCTAAATGAAGAAGCATCCAAACAGATTTCAAGGATTGTCCGGCCAAGGAGGAGCTGAAGACTATTTGTGAAAATTCAGTGTTGAGCAAGGTTTGCCAACATATTGAAGGTTTGCCATCAAATTGCAAAGGGGGAGACTGTTAGGGATTTTGTGTATTGCAATTTGATGGATGCATTATCATCTTAGCATCTCATGAATTTTTATACATGCATTGAGTTAAAAAATCTTGAAATCTGGATTTATACATGCATTGTTTTAAACATTGCAAATCTTATAGTTTGTGCATGTTTTGGATTTAAATCTTGGATGCATTTGTTTTTGAAAAGAATTTTTACAAATCAAGCTAGCCTATGTTTTAAAGTTTCAAATTATATTTGGCCTTTTATGTTTCATGATTTTAAAAGAACTTAGATGATTTAAAATCATGTTTCCAAGCTTGGTTTAATAGCCCAAAAATCCCTACATGAAAATACTTTGAAATGTGCAAAAAGTTGGGATTTTAGCCACACTGTCGGTTAGCATGTCGGTCAGGTGTCGGCTAACCGACCATGGTTCAGAAGCAGACCGAAAGCCTCTCGGTTAGAATTCCAGAGAGCTGTTTTCTGAACAAAATTGTACAGTCGGTCAGCTTCTCGGTTCCTGTCGGCTGACCCACACCTGCACAACGGAAAATTTCTTGACCGTTGGAATCTGACCGTTGAGGTGTCGGTTGACCGACACCAACCTGTGGGTCGACCGACAAGGAGCCGTTGGACCACTTTTTCTATAAAAGGAAACTCATTCCTTAGCCATTGGTGATGATTTTTGAAGTTCTTCTTGAGGTATTTTGAAGCAATAGAAAGGGGATCAAGCTAAGGAAGGCTAATGGTCATTAAGGAAAGCTAAAGCTTGGATTAATGAAGGTAAACCACCAAGTAAGCTTTGCCTTTTATTAATCATTATTTTATGCTTTGTTAAACTATTGGTAAATGATTTTAGCATATAAACTATGATGTGTTGAATCCTCTACTTCCTTAATCTTTGATTTAAGTCATAGGATTCTTCACCTTGATTTCAAAACAAGTTTGTTTTATAAACTTTGTTAATCATGCATTGCCAAAATCTTTGATTTCTTTTATGTCGTGATTCATTAACTTGTTTTGAATCTTTCCTTGTTGTTTTCATTCATTTAAACCTTTGTTGAATTAGTTTGGTTTTGAAAACAACATTGCACATACACCACATGTTTAGACTAAATTAATTTCATACAACTTGTGAACCCTTGTTTTTCATATCTTATGAAAGTTTGTATTTGGTACATGTGATTTGCATATTACTTCAATCATATCTTTTTATGTGCATCAAACTTTTAAATGCTTTTAGCATAAATTGATTGAGCTTTCATTTTCAACTTGATTGAAGTATTCACACACACACTTCATGAGCATTCATCTTTGCATTACTTAGAGTGTTGTGTGAGTTAGCTTTTCATTTTCATATTCGCCTATTTAGAGGCAATTTTATTTGAGCTTAATTGTAATCTGTTAGAGTGTTTTGTGAAAACACTTTCTTTAGAGAAATCATTTGATTGTAAGGTTATTGCTTAGCCATATAAAAGCATTGTGTATAGGTTGTTGTTTTAGCCTAGAAAAAACAACATTGTAAGGTTATTGCTTAGCCTTTTGAAAAGCATATTAGTGGAAATCCGGTGGGGTATTGAGTCACAAGCCGATAGTGGATGTAGGCATTGAGGCCGAACCACTATATATCTTTGTGTAGTGGTGATTGTTTTGTAGTAATTGTTTTGTTTAAGCTTCCGTATATTGTATGTTAATCATCACATGTGACTAGTTAATTGTAAAGAAATTAAAATTGGTCATAATTAGTCATTAAGTGTAGATCACCCTATTCACCCCCCTCTAGGGTTAGGATCCCTTGGACTTTCAGTAAGAGGGGACCAAGTAGCAGCAAGAAAATGCTACGTGTCCTCAATGAAGGCCAAGAAAATGCAGGAGGCATTGCAAGTTGAGATCTCGGACCCGAGAGATGAAACCACTTCGGAGAGAGGAGAACCAGTTGAAGAACTTACCTCTGTGGTCTTAGATGAAGACCTCTCGGACAGGAGAGTATACATTGGCTCTTCTCTTTCTGAGGATCTGGCTCGTCAATTGACGAATTTCCTTAAAGATAACATGGGTGTTTTCGCATGGTCACATGCGGATCTAGAAGGGGTTGATCCCGAAGTTGCAACTCACCGCCTCAATGTCGACCCTTGCCACAAGCCTGTTCGACAAAAGCTCAGAGGTGCCTCCACTGAAAGGGCCCAAGCAATGGACAAGGAGGTCGATAAGTTAATAGAGAATGGGGCTGTCAGGGAAGTAGCATACCTTGAGTGGCTCTCAAATATTGTGATGGTGACGAAGGCGAATGGGAAGTGGCGCCTATGCGTCGACTTCACCGAACATAACAAGGCATGTCCAAAAGATTGCTATCCGTTGCCAAGGATTGATCTCCTCATCGACGCCACAACAGGACACAAACTGCTCTCCTTCTTGGATGCCTACTCTGGATACAACCAGATTAGCATGCACCCCCCAGATCAGGAGAAGACGTCGTTCATCACCCCGAAAGGGACCTATTGCTACAGGGTCATGCCCTTTGGGCTAAAAAATGCAGGTGCGACCTACCAACGCCTAGTGAACAAAATGTTTCACTCTCAGATTGGGCGGACCATGGAGGTGTATGTGGATGACATGTTGGTGAAGAGCCTCGCCGCAGCAGACCACATTGATCATCTCCAAGAGACTTTTGATACTCTCCGACTTTATCGCATGAAGTTAAATCCTGAGAAGTGTGCCTTCGGCGTAGGGTCTGAAAAATTCTTGGGTTTTATGGTCGACCAAAGGGGAATTGAGGCGAACCCCGATAAAATCAAAGCAATACTCGATATGAAATCGCCCTTTTCCATCAAGGAACTGTAGCGCCTCAATGGAAGAATTGCAGCACTTAACAGATTTGTTTCTAAGTCTGCAGACAAGTGCCCGCCTTTCTGTAAAATTCTCTGGAAAGCTTTCCAATGGGGACCAGAAGCTGAAGAGGCGTTCTAGAAGCTTAAAGTCTACTTGACCGCTCCCCCTCTCCTCTCACATGCTACACCCGGCGAAGTGTTGCACTTATATCTCTCCGCTTCCCCTTCTGCAGTGAGCTCTGTTTTCATCAGAAATCAGGATGGAGTGCAAAAGCCAATCTATTATGTGAGCAAAGCATACCGAGGGGCAGAGTCCAGATACTCAAAGTTGAAAAAGCTAGCACTCTCCCTCATCTCGACTGCAAGGCGCCTGGGGCACTACTTTCAGAGCCACACAGTTGTGGCAATTACTGATCAACCCTTAAAAAGAGTATTGGGAAAACCTGATGTAGCTGGGAGACTGGTGAAGTGGGCAGTGGAGCTGGGTGAGTTTGATATTCAATATCAACCAAGGCCGGCAATCAAAGCACAAGCTCTAGCAGACTTTGTAGTTGAATTCACGTACGCTAAAGGGAAGACGAATGATCCTGCTTTGCTCTCCTCAGCATGTGTCCCCTAAGAACCATCCCTGGGCGCCCAGGCCTCTCCTCTGCTGGGCGCCCAGGTCTCTCCCTCTCCCCTGCTGGGCGCCCAGGTCTCTCCCCTGCTGGGCGCCCAACCATCTCCACCCCTGGGCGCCCAGACTTCTTCACCCCTGGGCGCCCAGAGCTCTCCTTCTCCCATACTTCCCTCCTTGGGCGCCCAGACATTTACCCCACTCCAAGATTCTCCACCTTAGGGCACCCAGGCCTCTCCATCTTTGGGCGCCGAGCCTTTCCAAGGCGACCACCTACTGGCTGATATCTCCAATTTCCCGTCACAGCCACTCTGGAAACTATATGTTGATGGCTCGGCAGCCGGCGAAGGAAGCGGAGCTGGATTTATCCTGATCAGCCCTGATGGTACACCTATTAAGTACGCTGTGAAGCTTCATTTCGTTGCCTCTAACAATGAAGCCGAATATGAAGCCCTCCTCTCTGGTCTAAGGTTGGCAATCGAAATGGACGCCCAATCCCTTCTTGCTTACAATGATTCCCAACTCGTGGTCAATCAAGTAAATGGTGAATTTGAAGCAAAGGAGGAGAGAATGCAAGAGTACCTTGGCATGGTGAAACGATTGATACGGCATTTCCAGTGCTTTCATATCTGTCACATTCCTAGAGGAGAAAATGTTGCTGCAGACGCTCTCGCCATGCTTGCCTCATCATTGGAGGTCTCATCTGCCGAACCAAGATTCATTGGGCATCAGTCGGAGCGGAGTAAGTTAGATGTGGATATTGTGAACATCAACTGTGCAACGAGCGAGCCAGATTGGATGACCCCGATAAGGGCCTTCCTCCAACAAGGCACAGAACCGATTGACCACCTCGAGGCGAAGAAACTCAGGATTAGGGCTTCCAACTATACCCTCCTACAAAATACGCTTTACAAGAAGGGCTAATGCTTACCATTACTACGTTGCCTCTCGCCTGAAGATGCTGACTACGCCCTTCATGAAATCCACGAAGGAATATGCGGGAATCACTCTGGAGGACGCTCCCTCGCCCACAAAGCACTAAGGCAAGGATTCTTTTGGCCTACCATGGTGAAGGACGCCAAAGAATTTGCCCAAAAATACGATAAGTGTCAACGCTTCGCCACTGTGCCAAGGCAGCCACCAGAGGAGCTAACTTCAATTCTGAGCCCGTGACCTTTCTCCAAATGGGGTATTGATATCCTACGCCCTCTTCCTTTGAGCAGATGCCAATGCAAGTTTGTAGTCATCGCCATTGACTACTTCACAAAATGGGCGGACGCAGAACCCTTAGCAAAAATAACAGACTCAAATGTAAAAAAATGCGATGACTACTTCACAAAATGGGCGGACGCAGAACCCTTAGCAAAAATAACAGACTCAAATGTAAAAAAATTTGTTTGGAAAAACCTAGTCTGTCGCTTTGGGATACCTAACGCCATTATCAGTGATAATGACAAGCAGTTTGATAACATACTCTTCAATACTTTCTGCTCCAACCTCCAAATCAAGCAGCCTCATTCCAGTCCGGCACACCCACAAGCAAATGGATAGGCAGAAGTCATGGTCAGAACGATCCTTCGTAACCTAAGACGAGGCTCGAAAGAGCGAAGGGCTTTTGGGTCGACGAGCTCCCAGGGGTGTTATGGGCATATCGAACTACGCCGAGAACTCCTACTGGGGAAACTCCTTTCTCTCTCGCTTTTGGGACCAAGGCAGTCATCCCCGTTGAGATAGGCGTACATTCCTTAAGGGTCCATCTCCACGACCCCGTCACCAATGAGGAAGGACTCCGCATCAACCTCGATTTGATAGAGGAGGCAAGGGAGATGGCTATGGTCCGCAATGCAGAATACAAGCGGCGCATGGCAAAGTACTACAACTCGAGGGTGAAGCCTCGTTCTTTTCAGCCAGGAAACCTAGTCCTCAAAAAGGTGATCCTTGCCACAAAAGACTCTCGCGAAGGAAAGCTAGGACCAAATTGGGAAGGACCATACCTCATAACAGAAGTAGTAAGGCCAGGCACCTATAGAATCCAAAATTCTGATGGAAAGGTCTTACTCCATCCGTGGAATGCAGAATATTTGAAGAGGTACTATTAGTGACATTCTATGTAAGCCAATGTAGTGAGGGTATGGGGCTTGAGTTGATTTTTTCATTTAATTGACATTGTTCAAAGCAATAGACAATAGATGAATAAAACATATGGTAAGAGAAATTCTTGCATTTTTATTCAGTTTCCAAAAAGTTAGGCCATAAATTGCCTTTATAAAAAAAAAATACAGCAAAGCTCCCTAATCACTCTTGTCACTGTCCCCCTCGTCCTCGCCATCATTCTCATCATCACCAGAGCTCCCGCTGCTAACATCTGGCGCCTCATCAGCCACGAAGCCCGAGAAATCAATATCAGGGAAGGCAGTAGTAATCTTCCCGCGGAGTTCCTCATAGCCAGCAATAAAAGCATCGGCGAGGCCATTCTGCAAGTCTTTCTCAGCTTTAGCAAGGCCATCCTCTAAGTCTTTCTCAGCCATGACAACCCTCTCCTCAGCTTGGGTAGCTCTATCCTGTGCTGCCCTCATCTCTGCCTTCACCGCAACCTCTCTGAGTAAAGCCCTCTCGCGGGCCTTCACAAGCTCAGCCTCACTGAGCGAAGCCCTCTCGCTGGCCTTCCAGAGCTCAGCCTCACTGAGCAAGGCCCTCTCGCGGGTCACCGCAAGCTCAGCCTCAGCCTTGGCCGCCCTCATGTGGGCTATTGAGAGCTCAGTCTCAAACCTGGTCGCTCTTTCGCGAGCTGCCATAAGATCAGCCTCGGAAGTCTTCCTAGCAGCTTCAAGAGCGGCAATCTTTCCTTGACTAACGGAGAACTCCTTATGAATACTCGCATTCTCCTGTCTTAGCTGACTGTGCAATTGGGCCTTCGACAATAAGCAGACGGATGCCGCGGAAGCCTGGAACGATAAGAAACCAAGGAAATGAGAGTACATACACAAAATGGAAGTCTGGAGAAAAGAAGAACACGAGCCTTTTACCTGAGCCAAAACTTCTAGAAACGTATCTATCATCCCCTCGGTGCCCAAGGCATTGATCCGAGTAAGTTCAGCAGGAATCACAAATCTCCTAAGCCTCTCCCGGATCGATAGCGGATTACCAACCATGGGGCTAGCCCGAGTCGGTGCCCCAGTTGAAGTTCCCGAGCGTGGGGGACACGATCGAGGGGCAGAAGGTATAGCTGTAGCAGTCGTGACCAAAGGAGACGCTGGTGGAAGAGACACAACGGGAGACGCCACTTGATTTGGCCGTGCCCGCGGCTCCACTACACGGGTGGTTACAAGAGAGCTCGTTCCAAGAGTCGTTGGAGGAGAAACCCTTTTCGAGGCATTATCTACCCTCGCCATCTTGGAAGGAGGGGTACTCTCACCAGAAAGGCGAGCGAGCCCCAATCAACTCCCTGCGTATCACCACTGCAGAAGCAAAAATACTACTTAGAGACGGAATATCAGGTTAAAGAGAAAAAGTATGTCTAAAGCAAAAGTGATGTATATTTTCGCTTGGAAGAAGTCCGAGAAGGCCCGCCCCATCAGAAGAAGGGTCAGTAGAGGGTCGACTAGCCCTACCACTCTCTTTAGGGAGGAGTGAAAAATATTTAGGGGTTCCCGATTTCTAGATTAGTTTACTCAAATAATCAAACAAAAGTGTGCAAATAATAAAAACTATGCAGCGGAAATAAAACTCAAGCACAAACCACAAGGACACCAAATTTTTAGGTGGAAAACCCTAACCGGGTAAAAAACCACCGATCCAACCTGGATCAATAATCAAGCACTATGAATCTCGCAATTACAAGAAACTCAGATTTCCTCCCCAGATATCCCTACCTGATTGCAACAGACTCAATCCAGCACTCGACTCCTCAGATCTTCTACTCAAGAAGACAATCTTCTACAAAGGATGCAGAAGAACATGCTCTAGAGAACTTGTCAGCACAACTTCTTAATAAATCTCTAGAAAAGAATTCTCTCAATCAAATCTCAAACTCAGCACTTTGAGAGGTGAGGTGTGTCTTTGGAATAGCCCTTGAGTCCTTTAAATAGCCATTGGTTCGTGCTTACTATTCCCTAATTTGATTAGGATTAAAACCATCAGTTTGAGCACAATTAAAATAACATAATCTTAATTTCCCGGACTCCCTGCGCCATGTCCGCTCGAGCAGACCCTTCATCCGCTCGAGCGGATGAGGTACTGTCTCCGCCGAACGAGACTCTGTCAGACTTCTTTTACTCTCTGTTTCGGTAGCTTTGCAGGCAATTTGAATCATCTGAGGCTCTCTTTTTTATTTCTTTAATTCCCATGTGGTGTCAAAAAGTCAAATGCCCATATGATGATGACACATGTAAATTAAGTTACCATATGATGATGACACCATGAAACATCTTATATAAAAAATTCCAAAGAGTCCACAACGTGTCATGGTATGGAAAGGTGATTCTTGTGTATGGTAGTTGTCACACCCCGAAACCGGGCCCTGCAGTGATCCGACCTCGGGGTGCGAAATTTTGGGATAAATTTGAAACTTTTGTTATGTTCCCAAGATCCGCGTGAATGAGGATAATCAAATTCCATCACGATCAGAGTATATATTTTCGTGGAAGCTCCACATGGTGTTACGACTCGGAATTCGTGGCCATCGGGTTCCGTGTCGCACGCAACCAATATCACAAAGCCGTCAAATAGGCAGACTGGCATAAAGCATAATCCAAATAAACTGAGCTGGTAGTAACAAATCTATTATTTCCCATATTCAAATTACAATTAACAAGTGTCTTAATTACAACCCAATTAAAAAGGCTAACAAGCCATACAAATATCCAACTAGTGTCATACTGCCCCAAGTGTTAGATACGAACTCCGGTGCCAAACTTGACATCTGGATGATACCAGTGGGCAGCCTCTCACGTCAGACCGGCGGTCCCACCGCCTCCTCTGATCAAACACCTAAAAATAGAAAAGAAGAGACTGGCACCAAACAAATAGGGTCAGACACGACGGTCTGGCAAGTAAATAAACAAGTAATATGAAACAAAAGAACCTTCGTAAAACCTGATGAAATCATCGTAAAACCGAATAAATAGTCTAAACAATAATGACAATAAAGCATGCTAAAACGATCGAAAGACCGAACATAAGTATCAAAACAAATAAAGGAACAGTCTCTGAAACATAAATATCTCGAAAAGATAACAGTCTAATAAAACATTTAATAGTCGGAAATACATTTCAAATCCTGAATAATAGCGACAATATGATAAATGATCGATATCGTAAACATTAACCAAATCAACGCATAAAGAGTATAACCAACAAGAATCATAAAATAAAGCAATATGCAGATAAAACCTTGGCGACCACAAATAGCTAAATCCTCCTATTACCGAAGTAACAAGAGCAGACAGAGCCGAAGCCACTAAATGTGGGACCGAAAATAGGATCAGAACCGTAGCCATACAAATGGGACCGACAGACCAAAAATCAGAACCGTAGCCATACAAATGGGACCGGCAGATAGAAACCGTTGCCATGGTCGGTACAGACAGAGTCCAAGCTGCAGCTGGCGGACAAATTAAAGATCCCAAGCCGGCTGATCAGCTCGACAAGGTGACCTAAGCCTAGTGGTGCCTTTAGTTTTCAAAACTCGAACCGATACGAATCAAACCATAATACTAATCCCTTTGGCTCAGGGGCTCACACTACAAAGCTCTAGCCCCGTCTTGCCTCGAGGTTTCATTTTCAAAATACTAGTCTTAACAAGATAATAGTCTCATCAAAGAAATCCTGAATGTGACAAACCATTCCAATCTCTTTTCAAATCGAATCGGAGAAAACATACGAATATCCAAGGTAAACCACTCAAATACACAATTAAGTGATTTGTGTAAAACTATGCGATCCCTCCGTTCGAACATGGAAAACCCCATGATTTTATAACAAATCACCGATGCTATTCAAATTAGTTTACCAAAGAATACAAACACAAATACAAATACATTCTATGACTTGAAATGGAATGGATAGTGGAGAATGACTTAATGACTTACCTGTTGGAATTTGAGATGCCTTGAGAAGTCTTATGAAGCATTGAAGTGTTTAGTATCTCAAGTATCATCTTGTGTGGGAATTATTGTCAACACAATGTCACAAGTGTGGTGTTTATAGAGCTTCAAAGAGAAAACAGAGCTGAAATATAACAGTACAGGAAATCAGAATTTCATCTGTCAACCGGTAGTTCAACCGGTAGAAAAGGGGTAGAAAAGGGGTAGAAAAGGCTGACCCTGAGATTTCCATCTGTCAACCGCAAGTACTACCGGTAGAAAGTCAACCGCAAGTACTACCGGTAGAAAAGGCTGATATTCCAGCAGAATGTTTGGACATGAGAATCTCATCTGTTAAACTGGTAGTACTACCGGTAGAACACACGGGAAACCTGAGTTGCGCAGAAATAGAAGTTTTGCACGAAAATTCAGGAAACTTATGTATTTCGTTTGGGACTCTTTCTAAACGAATTCTAGCCTAATTTAAACACTCTTTAGGGTTACCATAACCTATATAAAGGCTTGCTAAGTTCGTTTTCAAGAGTACAGAAGAGAAGAGAAGAGAAGAGAGAAGAAAAGAGAGGGTTTTGGAGAGAAGAAGGTGCTGTTGCTGTGTGCTGTTGTGTTGCAAGTTTCTACAGCAAGTGTGGACGAGAATGTGCTCATGAAGATGGTGATTCATCCATAAGATAAGTGTCTCTCTGTTTATGCTTTGAATTTCAATTTGTAAGGGATTGAGAGAGAGAGATTGTAGAGGGGAAGGGCTGTAGAAAAGTTCTCTACTTTAATTCTGTAGAACATCAAGTTGGTGCTTGGTGTTAGGGGTTTGGTGATCCTATCTGTTGGTGCAGATAAATTGTAAAGGGAGTAGGTGCTTCCTAGATAGTTGGTGCTATCTGAAACTTAAGGGTTGGTGCTCTTTGTCGTTGGTGCGACTAAATAGATTCAGACCTGTTCCGGATCGGTGTTCGGACAGTCTTTGAACCGTGGACGTAGCCTTTTGGTGAACCACGTTAAATCTGGTGTCCTTGTGTGATTTGATTTGCTTTTGTTGTTAAATTGGACCTGTTTTTAAGGAATCACTTATTCACCCCCCCTCTCAGTGATCGCGATATCTAACAATTGGTATCAGAGCAAAGTTTCCCTTGATAAGCTTAACACGCTAAGGGTGATCTCTTGTCAAATCACATGGCATCCAATACAGGGAATAAGAAAGCACCTTTGTTTGATGGTTCTAATTACTCCTTCTGGAAGATCAGAATGCAGGCTTTCATCAAATCACTTGGCTATGATGTCTGGGAGACTGTCAGAGTCGGTTACAATACTGCCATCGTACCCACTGATGCTACAACGAAGAAGTTAGCGGACAACGACTCCAAGGCTCAGAATGCACTCTTTAGTGGCCTTGTGGACAGCGAGCTGGTCAAAGTAATTGCATGCAAAACAGCCAAGGAAATATGGGACAAGTTGAAAAGCATTCATGAAGGAGATGAGAAGATCAAAGAAGCGAAATTGCAAACTCATCGCTCTCAATTCGAGTTTCTTCGCATGGAGGAAAGCGAGAATGTTGACTCGTATATGCAACGAGTGAATGAAGTCACGAATGACATTCGTGGACTAGGGGAGGAGATTAAAGAACCAGTCATCGTAAAAAAGGTTCTAAGATCTCTTCTTCCCCGGTTTGATTCAAAAGTCTCAGCCATAGAAGAAGCCAAGGATCTGAATGAATTTACCATGGATGAGTTGCATGGTTCACTCACTGCCTATGAGATGCGCATAGGTAAGATGTCCTCATCTGATAGAGAAGCGGCCTTCAAAGTTCAGAAAAAGGGAAAAGAGACTGCTGGTCATGATGCTGATACTGATGATGATGAGCTTGAGGCTCAATTAGTTAGAAAGCTGAAGAAAGGAAGCAATGGAAAGTACAAAGGGAAGCTACCCTTTAAATGCTTCAATTGTGGCGGTGTTGGTCACTTTGTTGCGAAGTGTCCGCTGAAAGAAAACAATGATGATGACTCTTATGTTGATAAGAGTAAATGGAAGAAAAATTTCAGAAAGAGGGGCAAAGCAAAAAGCTTCATCAGTCAATATAATGACAGCTCGTCTGAAACTTCAGACGATGATGAATCAGCCGAGGCAACTGAGGCTCTCTTCATGGTTACTGTTGAAGAAGAAGAGGAGCACGAGCCGAAAGAGGAAGAGGAGGCTGATGTCAATCTTGAAGAAGAACTCATTGCCGCACTTGAGGAGCTTAGCATGGAACGAAAAACAAGTAAGAAAAATCTGAAACTTCTTCATGAATCTGAAAGTTCAGTTATTGCTTTGAAAACTCAAGTTGAAGAATATAAAAGAATGGTGGAAATCCTTGAAAATCAAATAAGTATAAAAAAGGAAGAGGCTATAAAACTTGAAACTGAAATCGCTAGAGCAAAGGCTGAAAACTTGGAAAGTCGCCAAAAACTCAAAGTGCTCCAAGCAATTGAAGGGACAATGAAACTCAATGAAATTCTGAAAGTTCAAAAGCCCTTCCACAATAAATTTGGTATTGGATTTGAGACCAGAGAGTCCTCTAAAGCTGCACCTTCTTTGTTTATGAAACAAAGTGCCATACCTCTCAAGGCTACAAAGCTTCAAATTCAGCCTAGTATTGAGATGGTCAATAAGAAAAGGTTTGTGGAGTTTAACCAGCCACCTAAGAAAGGAAGAATGTTTAGATTCTATGGTTATTGCTATCATTGTAATAGATATGGACATAAAAGAGCTGATTGTAGATTCTATGTTAGAAACAGTCCATTAGTGACTAGGAACCCTTTTTCAATCCTAAACAACCACAAAATTGAGTGCTATAAGTGTCATAATTATGGACACTTGACTAGGGATTGTAGGTTGCCTATTGCTAACCAATTTCAGGTTGAAAAGAAACCCAAGTCAGTTAAGGCATGGAGGGCAAAGAAAAGGGAAGATAATTCCAAGGAATCTCTCATTGTGCAAACGGCATTCAATGCACAAAAGAAGGCAGCACCATGGGTCCTTGATAGTGGTTGTTCAAGCCATATGACAGGTGATAAGGAAAAATTCGTCAAATTACAGCACTATGAAGGCGGATCAGTGAAGTTTGGTAACAATGATGGTGCCAAAATCTGCGGAAAAGGTGTTGTTCAGCTAAAGGCAAACAAGATCAGATCAGACGAGGTCTTATATGTGTTTGGACTGAGACACAACTTGCTTAGTGTGACCCAGATCTGTGACAAAGGCCACGAAGTTGTCTTCACTAAGAATGGGTTTGCTATCAAAAAGTGTAGCAACGGCAAAACAGTGGCTACTGGATCTAGGACTGCTGGAAATCTCTATACATTGTCAGATGGAGCTGAAAAGACTTGCTTGATGAGTCAGACAGAGGAAAGTTGGTTGTGGCACAAACGCCTTGGGCATCTAAACTTTGATAACATGTCAAAAATTCGCAATTCAAAGGCTGTCAGAGGTATGTCTACAGTTGAAAAGCCTTCCAACCCCATTTGCGATTCTTGCCAAAAGGGAAAACAAACGAGGGTAATGTTCAAGTCAAAGGAGCATCATTCAAAGAAACCTCTTGAGCTAGTGCACACTGATCTCTGTGGACCGATGCGAACTCAAAGCACCAATGGAGATAAGTATTTTATGTTATGCATTGATGATTATACTCGTATGACATGGGTATTATTTCTTAAGCATAAACATCAAGCACTTGATCGTTTTAAAGTGTTTAAAGCACAGGTTGAAAATATGCTTGGAAAACGTATCAAGATTTTAAGGTCTGAACGAGGAGGTGAATTCACATCTGAAGAGTTCACTAACTATTGTGAGCACCATGGCATTCAAAGACAATATTCAGCCCCTAGAACTCCACAGCAAAATGGAGTTGTGGAACGGAAAAATCGCACCGTGCAAGAGATGGCTCGCACAATGCTAATTGAGAGCAAGCTAGCTAACAAATACTGGAAGGAGGCAATCCATACGGCTGTATACATTCAGAATCGATGCTTGATCAGGCCACATGAAGACAAAACTCCTTATGAGCTATGGTTTGGGAGAAAAGCAACAGTCAAGCACTTCAGAGTCTTCGGTAGCAAATGTTACATCAAGCGTCTTGAACTAAATCCGGGCAAATTTGAAGAAAGAGCTGATGAAGGTATATTTCTGGGTTATTCCTCCTCTAGTAAGGCTTACAGATGTCTTAACAAAAGGACCAGAAAAATCATAGAAAGTGCAGATGTTAGAATTGATGAAAACCGTGAATCAAAGAATGTAACTCATAATGACAGTCCAGTTTATGAGGACTCAAGTGAGATTGATGATGAAGTGGTTGAACCTAATGATTCTGAGAAATCAAAGGATGACTCAGAGGATGCTACAACTAGAAAGAAAAGCACTTGGGTAGAGCAACACCCTAAGGATCAAATCATTGGAGATCCTGAGGCCGGTGTTAAAACAAGACAAAGTGTAGTTAGCAATTACTCACTTGTGTCCACCATTGAACCCAAGACTGTGGCTGAGCCAGTCTCGATGAAAGTTGGTTGAAAGCTATGCATGAGGAGTTGGAACAAATTGAGAAGAACTCCACATGGGAACTAGTTTCTAGACCTACCGATAAGAATGTTATTGGTACTAAATGGATCTTTCGGAATAAGCTGAATGAAGATGGTTAGGTCATACGAAACAAAGCAAGGTTGGTTTGTAAAGGCTATGCTCAAGTTGAAGGCATAGATTTTGAAGAGACCTTTGCACCGGTGGCTCGTCTGGAAGCCATTCGTATGTTTCTTGCATTGGCTGCATACAAAACCTTCAAGGTATTTCAGATGGATGTAAAGTCAGCCTTCTTGAATGGATTACTTGAAGAAGAGGTCTACATTGAGCAACCTGATGGTTTTCTCATTAGCAAAAACTCAGACCTAGTGTGCAAGTTGAAAAAGGCTCTTTATGGGCTGAAACAAGCGCCAAGGGCGTGGTATGCAAGGCTGGACCTCTATCTCCGCAAGATTGGCTTTGGAAAAGGACTGGTTGATAGCAATCTTTATGTCAAAATAGAGTTGAGCAAACAGCTGGTTGTCATTGTTTATGTCGATGACATAATCTTTGGTGGCAATGATGAGGAGATGTGCAGGAATTTTGCTGAAGAGATGAAGAAAGAATTTGAGATGTCAATGCTTGGAGAACTAAAGTTCTTCCTTGGTTTACAAGTTCAGCAGCTGAAACATGGTATCTTCATATCACAGATGAAATACATCAAGGAAATGCTGAAGCGTTTTAACATGGAAGACAGCAAGCCAGTGAGCACACCAATGACAACGAACACAAAGCTAAGCAAAGATGATAAGGGTTCGTCCGTTGATCACACCACTTATCGTTCTATGATAGGAAGCTTGCTTTATTTGACTGCTACAAGACCGGATCTTCTGCAAGCAGTATGTATGGTGGCTCGATTTCAAGCATCACCAACTGAGACACACCTTACAGCAGTAAAAAGGATATTTCGATATCTGAAAGGTACCATGGAGCTTGGTATTTGGTATCCTAAAGGCAAATCCTTCACTCTTGTTGCATACTCTGACGCCGATTAGGCTGGATGTATAGATGATCGCAAGAGTACAAGCGGTGGTGCATTCTATCTCGGTGAAAGGTTGGTGGCATGGCACAGTAAGAAACAAGATTCAGTATCCCTTTCTACAGCGGAAGCGGAATATATTGCAGCGGCAGCTTGTTGTACGCAAGTGTTATGGATGCGGCAAATGCTCTCTGATCTAGGAGTTCCGACAACAGATCCTACGCCGATCCTCTGTGACAACACAAGTGCAATTCACATCTCTAAGAATCCTGTTCAGCATTCTAGAACGAAGCATGTTGCAATCCGCTATCACTTTCTCAAGGAAAAGGTTGCAGACGGTGAGGTAAAGTTGGAATATGTTCCAACTACTGCGCAAGTTGCTGATATCTTCACAAAACCTCTGCCAAAGGAAGTCTTCGAGTATCTCCGGAAAAAATTAGGAGTTACTCACTCTCCTAATCCTTAGGAGTTGTGCTTGAAAGGGGGAGCAATGTATTCCTTGAATATCCTATTCGCTCCTTGGTTGGTCCCTTTGGACTTGTTGTCAAAGGGGGAGAAAGTCATGCTAGGAGAAAGCTATGCTAGGAGAAGTTATGCGAAGAAGTTATGCTATGATAGCTTGGGGGAGATTGGTATCAAGAATGTGAATGTGAAGATCTTGATTCTGTTGGTTTATGGTTCTGAAGAAGCTTCATGAAGGTCAACTGGTTCAAAGTGTTCCAAGTGTTGAAGTTCCAAGTGTTGCCAACAATTCCAAAGAGGGAGATTGTTGGAATTTGAGATGCCTTGAGAAGTCTTATGAAGCATTGAAGTGTTTAGTATCTCAAGTATCATCTTGTGTTGGAATTATTGTCAACACAATGTCACAAGTGTGGTGTTTATAGAGCTTCAAAGAGAAAACAGAGCTGAAATAGAACAGTACAGGAAATCAGAATTTCATCTATCAACTGGTAGTTCTACCGGTAGAAAAGGGGTAGAAAAGGCTGACCCTGAGATTTCCATCTGTCAACCGCAAGTACTACCGGTAGAAAGTCAACCGCAAGTACTACCGGTAGAAAAGGCTGATATTCCAGCAGAATGTTTGGACATGAGAATCTCATCTGTTAAACCGGTAGTACTACCAGTAGAACACACGGGAAACCTGAGTTGCGCAGAAATAGAAGTTTTGCACGAAAATTCAGGAAACTTATGTATTTCGTTTGGGACTCTTTCTAAACGAATTCTAGCCTAATTTAAACACTCTTTAGGGTTACCATAACCTATATAAAGGCTTGCTAAGTTCGTTTTCAAGAGTACAGAAGAGAAGAGAAGAGAAGAGAGAAGAAAAGAGAGGGTTTTGGAGAGAAGAAGGTGCTGTTGATGTGTGCTGTTGTGTTGCAAGTTTCTACAGCAAGTGTGGACGAGAATGTGCTCATGAAGATGGTGATTCGTCCATAAGATAAGTGTCTCTCTGTTTATGCTTTGAATTTCAATTTGTAAGGGATTGAGAGAGAGAGATTGTAGAGGGGAAGGGTTGTAGAAAGTTCTCTACTTTAATTCTGTAGAACATCAAGTTGGTGCTTGGTGTTAGGGGTTTGGTGATCCTATCTGTTGGTGCAGATAAATTATAAAGGGAGTAGGTGCTTCCTAGATAGTTGGTGCTATCTGAAACTTAAGGGTTGGTGCTCTTTGTCGTTGGTGCGACTACATAGACTCAGACCTGTTCCGGATCGGTGTTCGGACAGTCTTTGAACCGTGGACGTAGCCTTTTGGTGAACCACGTTAAATCTGGTGTCCTTGTGTGATTTGATTTGCTTTTGTTGTTAAATTGGACCTGTTTTTAAGGAATCACTGATTCACCCCCCCCCCCCCCTCTCAGTGATCGCGATATCTAACATTACCAAGGAATCATCTCAATGCACATTTAACCTTTAAACATTGATTAATAAGGAGTATGTTTGATACCAATGAAAATCCACAACATTTAAATGATAAAGTGCGCATTGAGACTCGAACGATTCCCGGGTAATTTCACATACACTCATTCTCTCATTGTTCCCATTCCCATTTCACAATTTTTCCAAGTATTACAAGTAATCCCAAATCTCTTTAAAACAGGCCCGTAGCTGGCCTTGAACCGAGCCCAAAACAGTGCACTCATTTATCCAAAATAGCCCTTTAAACATGGCCCAAACAGCCCTTAAAAACAGCCCAAAACTAACTTTGAATGGCCCACAAAACATGTTTTAAAACAGCCCAAAAGCTAACCTTGAATGACCCACAAAACAGGTTTTAAATCAGCCCAAAACTAACTTTGAACAGGCCCACAAAACATGTCTTAAAACAGTCCAATATCAGGCCCTAAAATGACCCAATATCAGGTCTTGAAATGGCCCAAAAACTGACTTGAATTGTCCAAGAAATAGGCCCAAAGAACACCCCAAAAACAGGCCCAAAACTGATTTAAAACGGGCCCAGAAATCCACCTGAAACGGGCCCCCAGGCTGGGCTGGGCTCGCTCGAGCGACCCCAGGCCCGCTCGAGCGAAGCCCAGACAGAGCCTGGGTCGCTCGAGCTACCCAGTGGGTCGCTCGAGCGAGCCCAGGCAGAACCTGGTCCGCTCGAGCGGCCCACTGGGTCGCTCGAGCGGACTGGGCTCTGTCCAGTCCGGCTCGTGGGGCATTTTCTCCCCTTTTTTCTACACTTTTTGATTCTTTTTTATTCCTAATCCTTCATACAAATTTCCTAGATCATTTGGGCCCTTCCTTGACCTTCCAAACTCATCAAATCCCCAATCAATAGCAATCTAATTAACCAAACAAACACTTTTAAAATCAAAGTTTTTCCCCATTTCTTTGAACACCAACTCCAAACACAATGAAATCAAATTTTCTAAATGACCAAGATGAAAGCAAACTTCTAATACATTGTAAGACCATAACATAAATGGAAACCCACATAACATTGATTCATTCAATCAAAGTAAATCCATAAATCAAAAGAATTAGAACATAAGGAGAAAAAGCCATGAAATGAAACCAAATGAGAAGAATCATCACATTAGTTGTGAAATCCACTTGCCTTGATCAAGAGAAGATGTAATTCACTCCAAGATGGTGCTCTTAAGGTCCTAAGCTCCCAAAATCACAAAACCCCCAAAATAGCTTAAGAAGAAACCCAAGAAACCAACCATTTTCAAATCTCCATGAAAACCCATTGCATATATAACAAAAACATTCTAAATGGTTTGGAAAACCAAGATTTGAAGAATGAAATCCATTGCTCACCTTTTTGAAACTCAAACAAAGAAGAAAGGCATGGGAAAGAGGTCTCTCCTAGCTCCAATCTCTTGCAAATGGGTTCTTTAGAAGGCTTGGAGAGGGAAGAAGAAGAAGGTGAGATCAAATCTCCCTTTAGCATCCAAGAAGGGGGGTTTCCAAGAGGAGAGAGAAAGGGCTGGGAGAAAACCCTAGACTCCCCTTTGTTGCAGGAAAATGAAGAATGAGAGAGAAGAGAACCCAAATGGTGGTTTTATAAGGCTAAGTGGGCTGGGCCCCATGGGCCCCAATCTTCACAAGGCTGAAACTAACATTTGCGAGCCCCGAATGAAAACGACGAAGAAGACAAAAATGATCAGCGAAATTTCTACTTTCCAAAAAGTATACTTTCCCCAATTTCTGAAATTTTCGAAATTCATGGACAGATTTAGTGTGAAAAGTCAGTTTTGCCCTTTTCCTCAAAAAACGCATTTTCTGATCATCAAATCAAAATGGTCAAAACATGAAAGTTGTTAAACTTCATAAATGAGTCAAAATACACCAAATCCAGAATTTTTAGAAATGAAAAGTAATTTCTCATAAAAATACATATCATATGGACCGGGTCAAACCAAAGTCAACGGTCTTCAAAATCTCCAAGGTTATGGAAAAATCCAGTCAAACTCAAAAATAAGGTCAAACTAAATCAAATCTCACTTAACAAGTTAAATCATGATTAAAATAATAGTAAACAAAAGAACTGGGTGTCGGGGTCTTACCGTAGTCCTCATGAGTTCACAAAAGGAAGCTCCGTATAAATCCTGAAACCATCTTTCTTGGAGAGTCCCTTTTGGTCTTCCATCTTCAGAGTCCTTTTCTAAATAAAAATTACAACTCAAAAGACCTAGAGTTTTGTCCAACCCATAAATTTAGCCAACACTTAAAATCCTAACAATCTCCCCCTTTGATAATTCATGGACAAAACTCCCTAAGACAATACAAAAATGATCTACCAAAAAGAAACCCAAAATATATTGAATAAAAAAATGGCAATCAACACATGTAGATCTTCAATGTCTTTCAATGTCTCTGACTCTTCTGAACTTCTTGTTCTCCCCCTTGATCTATCACCGTTTCTCCCCCTTTTTGTCCATAATTGACAAAGCGAAAGATAAGAATAGTAGCTTTCTTGTCAATTAGGATCAATAGCTCCCCCTCAATTGCAACTCCCCCTGAATGTATCTTCATAGCAGCACTGGGGGTGGGAGCTTGATCTCATTGATCGGGGCTTTTTATATGTAGTCACCCACACTTGTGTAGTATGATTTTTCAGCAGAGTGTGAGCAAACTCATTAGGCAAATCAGATTTTCTAACCCAAATTGGAGTCGTCTTGGGTGGAGAAAAATTCTTCCGTCATTGCTTTATCTTTGGTAGACTATTCAGCTTCTTGCAATGGGGACGAATGTATCCTTTCTTTCCACAATGGTGACAAGTGGATGTGTGTGCAGTGCGTGACACATTCTTTTTCTTGAAACTACTCGACATATTATGTATATGTGCAGTATGTGGAGTAGCATGTGCAACACTTGAAACAAAAATTGTTTTACCTTTAGCTTTTGAAGTGGATGCACCATGATCATAACCGAGACCGCTTCTGTCAAACTGAGACTTCTGACTGCACAAGATATTTGTAAGAGTTTTCGAACCAGTTTTCATCTTGTGTAAAAAAGCTTTTGTTACTTCTAGCTCGGACAAAGTGATCTTCAGTCTTCCTTGCAGATCTTGATTTTCAGCTTTCAGTGTCAATGTCTCATTTTGCAGATCTGTTACTTCTTTTTCAGCTTTCTGCAGTTTTTGTCCATCAGTAGTCAAATTTTCAGTCAAACAGTTTTTCTGACTTTTCAAGAGATGAACCTGTGTAAGCGCTTGCTCTAATTCAATTTTTAATGCAGAATTTTCTTCTTGAGCAGCCTTCAACTTAATAGTGACCTTGTTAGCAAATTTAGTCATCTTGACGCAATCAGCATATGTAGCATGGTACAATTCTTCAAAGTCTTTCTCTTGATCTGACATCTCATCATCATTATCAGTATCATTGTCAGACACAGACGCAGCCAGGAATGCCATAAACTTTTCCTTCCCTTTATCTGAAGGATCATTTTCAAAATCGCTTTCTTCTTCCTTTTCTTCTTCAGAAGATTCTTCATCCCAAATTGTGTTGAGAACCTTTTGCTTTGTACCCTTTTTCTTATTGGCACACTCACTGGCATAGTGACCATAGCCATGGCACTCAAAACACTTAGTTCCTTTTGCAGAATCCTTTTTCGCAAATTTAGAACCCTTCCACTTGACTTGTTTTGACTTCATGTACTCCTTGAAGCAATTGAACATTTCAGCCAAATCATCTTCAGCCTCAGATTCAGAATCAGACACAATTTTCTTTTCAGGCTTCTTTCTTGATTCTGAGTTGGCTTTCAAAGTAATACCTTTCTCTTTTGATTTTCCTTTATCCGAACGGTTTGCTTCAAAGGTTTGAAGATTTCCTACCAGCTGGTTTACCTTGAGGGTATCAAGATTCTTATTTTCTTCAATAACATCAACTTTAGAATCGAACCTCGAAGGTAGAGACCGTAGAATTTTCTTGACAATCTTGTTTTCTTGAATTTCCTCACCCAGATTGAAAACAGAATTGACAATATCATTCAGTTTTGCATAAAATTGATCAAAGGTCTCATCTTCTTCCATCACGATGGTTTCAAATTTTTTAGTTAGCCTTTGTAATTTTGCTTGCTTCACCGTGTCTGTACCCTCATAAACCGTCTGTAAGACTTCCCATGCTTCTTTTGCAGTTTTGCAAGTGGAAATCTTACGGAACTCTTCAGCAGACACTCCATTGTATATACTATTCATTGCCTTGTTATTACAATTGGAGGTACGCTTCTCATCCTTAGTCCATTCAGCTTTAGGTTTAGGAACAGTTTGTCCACTAACCACTATCGTTGGTATGGAGTAGCCCTCCTCAACACTATCCCACACATCATCATCAATGGACTTAAGAAATCCAATCATTCTTTGCTTCCAATATGCATAATTAGAACCATCAAACAAAGGAGGCTTGGAAGTTGATGTCCCTTCTCTATTGAGCATCATTCTAGAAATCTTATATAATCAAACACAATAAATTAGTATAACCCGTGCTCTGATACCAATTGAAAAATATTTAGGGGTTCGAGATCTCTAGATTGGTCTACTCAAATAATCAGACAAAAGTGTGCAAATAATAAAAACTATGCAGCGGAAATAAAACTCAAGCACACACCACAAGGACACCAAATTTTTAGGTGAAAAATCCTAACCGGGTAAAAAACCACCGATCCAACCTGGATCAATAATTAAGCACTATGAATCTCGCAATTACAAGAAACTCAGATTTCCTCCCCAGATATCCCCTACCTAAGGACTGAAGTTACCTTGTGTCGCTTCACGCTTCAGCGACTTCACACCGCTGATTGCAACAGACTCAATCCAGCACTCGACTCCTCAGATCTTCTACTCAAGAAGACAATCTTCTACAAAGGATGCAGAAGAACAGGCTCTAGAGAACTTGTCAGCACAACTTCTTAATAAGTCTCTAGAAAAGAATTCTCTCAATCAAATCTCAAACTCAGCACTTTGAGAGGTGAGGTGTGTCTTTGGAATAGCCCTTGAGTCCTTTAAATAGCCATTGGTTCGTGCTTAATATTCCCTAATTTGATTAGGATTAAAACCATCAGTTTGAGCACAATTAAAATAACATAATCTTAATTTCCCGGACTCCCTACGCCATGTCCGCTCGAGCGGACCCTTCATCCGCTCGAGCGGATGAGGTACTGTCTCCGCCGAACGAGACTCTGTCAGACTTCTTTTACTCTCTGTTTCGGTAGCTTTGCAGGCAATTTGAATCATCTGAGGCTCTCTTTTTATTTCTTTAATTCCCATGTGGTGTCAAAAAGTCAAAAGCCCATATGATGATGACACATGTAAATTAACTTACCATATGATGATGACACCATGAAACATCTTATATAAAAAATTCCAAAGAGTCCACAACGTGTCATGGTATGGAAAGGTGATTCTTGTGTATGGTAGTCCTCATGAGTTCACAAAAGGTAGCTCCGTATAAATCCTGAAGCCATCTTTCTTGGAGAGTCCTTTTTGGTCTTCCATCTTCAGAGTCCTTTTCTAAATAAAAAATCACAACTCAAAAGACCCAGAGTTTTGTCCAACCCATGAATTTAGCCAACACTTAAAATCCTAACAAGGAGAACACTCAAGTCTCTGTCAGGATAATCTCTCACAGCTTGCAGTTTACGCGCCTGGTCCTTAGAGAGCACTGGGGACAATGCAAAACAATAATGAGGACATGTATACATAAAATAAAAAGGAGAGAGCAATCCGTGAAGTACCTAATCTTCTGGCTTCAGCCCATCGTACGAGCACCAATGCCCGGTCCATCTCAGAAGCCCACTCTCCGCCAATGAAGAAGAAACGGGATTTCCAATTGTGGCAATTGGAACACAATCCTGTAAGCAGCTTGCCCCCCCTAGAGGTAAGATAGTACCATCCCCTATTAGGGGCCGGTGACTCAGTCAAGTTATAAGCGGCATGAAATTCCACAGGAGATGCATCCTCGCTATGTATCTTCCTCCACAATGCCAGAAAGCCTACCATAACTCTCCAACCATTGGGTACTAGCCGCCCCGGGGTCAATGAGAAGTAGTGAAGAATGTGGCAGATGGAGGAGGGCATAGGAAACCTCAGCCCAGCTTCGAGCATCTCTTCATAGATAACAATGTCACCTGAAGAGTCGTTACAAGCAGGCTCGTCTGTTTCAGCGTGGCGACACATCACAGTGGGAGGAATATGGTATGAAACAACAATCTTAGAGATGTCACCATCAGTGTTGAGTGCACTATAAATAGTACTCCCTTTGGATCCATCGTCGTCAACAACGACCTTCCCTTGATACCTTTTGGGGCGAAGACGCAACTTATCCCGTGCTGCCGAGACCGAGGCGACTGCTGCCCTCTCCCACACTGCCGAGATCGAGGCGATCGCTGCCTTTTCCCGCGCTGTCTAGACCAAGGCGACGCCCAGGTCGTCGCCGCTGCCGCCCGCAGGACGGGCGCCCAAGCCAGATCCACCGTCGCCCAAGTAGCCTGATCCACCCTCGCCCGCTGCCGGGCGGGCGCCTACTCCCAGGTCGCTAGTAGGGGTGCCCGCAGCCTGGCGGGCGCCCGCGACATCGCCGCCGCCCACAGCTTGGCGGGCGGCCACTCCCGCAGCCAGATCGCAGCCCGCAGGGGCGCCCGCAACCAGGCGGGCGCCCATGACGGCGTCGCCGCCCGCATAGCCAGATCCGCCCTCGCCCAGCGCAGAATCGCCCAGTGCAGAGCTACTGCCCTTGCCCAGCAGCGCAGGGGCGCCCGCCAGAATCGCCCAGCGCAGAGCTGCCGCCCTAGCCCAGCAGCGCAGGGGCGCCCACAGCCTGGCGGGCGCCCAGCGCAGAGTCGCCGCCCGCAGGGGCACTGAGCGCAGATCCACCGCCGCCTGGCGGGTGCCCAGGCCGGAGCCACTTGCGCCATCGCCTTCGCTGCCGCCTCCTGTCGCCGTCTTCTTCTCTCCCAATGGCTTTTCTTCTTTAGAGTATTCCATTGCAGATGCTACTTTCTTTCTCTTTGGGAAAAGTAATGCTCTAGGGCTTGAGTTGAAGCAATGGATAGTTTTTATAGCCTGGGTTTTAAAAAAGAGTAGTCCAAGCCATGAGGACTCTCCTAGATACTTATCTACAGAAACTAACAGAATTAAAACCAGAAAAGAGAAAAAGATTTTGGAGGGAGAAGAGGCTGGAATCTACGAATGCCCCCCTTTCAAAAAATTATTTGGGCCCGGGGCATTGAGGGGCAAATGATGAGTCAGGCCCAAGTGACCCGAATTGTGATGGTGAGTCAGGTCCAGGTTATCCGGTCCAAGCCCAAGTGACCCATTTCAGGATGATGGGTCAGGCCAAAGTAACTCGATCCGTGATCTGTTTAGTCCGTTGAGATTCGAGGTTTGCTTCACGAAGCCTCGCCACGTCAAGGATACCACGTCGCTTCGGAAGAAGTCCTCTCCTTACCCGCTTTTACCAGTTCGTGCGGAGAAGATCTCACCTGCCTCCACCTGCCTCGTCCCTCGAGGGCAGCTCTAAGGCTCCAAAGAGACGTTGCATTAAAGTCGTCCCCATCTGTTAGGGGAAGACTACAAATAGGAGAGCACTCTCATCACTTGAGGGGCAATTAATATCTTTTCACATTTTCCTAAGCTTGTAACCCTTTTTACACTCATCAAAGATCACCAGGCCTTTACGAAGTGGACGTAGGTCACACAGACCGAACCACTATAAATTCCCTTTCTCTCTCTCATTTATTTACCGCATTTATTACTGCATTTATTACTTGACCGGTGGTGTCCGAAATACAATTTTGGCATCATCAAGTAGCATTACTGGTTGTGGTAGAGGATGGGTCTTGCACTTCTCTTTTATCATCCTTATTACCAGCTACTGCCATAGAAGACTTTCTCCTCCTCCTCTTAATGCACTTGGGTTCCTCACCCTCTATCGCTCTATTGCCACGCCTTCCTCCATTTCCTTCTCTCTTCACCAAAGCCCCTTCCATCTCTCTCACTTTCTTTCTTACTAAAACAAAGTAGAAATTAATGGAATGCAATGGAGTCCTTCGCAGCAGAATTACTATATATGTTGGAAATAGGGTGGGCCTCTAGGATATGTTTCAAAAACTTTTGACCCACTTGATGCAGGGATCAACTATCCAGAAGGCTATAAAACCCAATCCAAGATCTATGTCCTCAATCTCGGCTATCATGATTAGTAAATACAATCTATTTAGTAGATAGAACCAGTAATATATAAGCTAGAAATAAATCTACAATATGCAAGGAAGTAGATTATACCTTTGGAGCTCGGTTGTGCTCTAATGAAAAAGTTGCGTCTTTCTTTGATGATGAAACGCTTTCACTAATCAAATAGGAATCTCCAAAACCTTTTGATCTTCCACGCTATGACCCGTATCAGATTCTCCTTTTTCTCAAGAAAATGGTGGGATCTCCAAGAGAAAACTACTAGGAACTCTAGAGAGGAACTAGAAAGAGAACTAGAAGAGGGAGAGGAGAAGAGGCGTGTGCAACACTTGCACAAAGAAACCTTGGGCGTGAATCCCTAGGTGGATTTATGCATGGGACGTCCAAGCCTTGCCCTCCTCTATTTATAGCTTAAAAGCAATTAAGCCACCTCCTCTTTCTAATTGAAATAGAAGTCTCACTTCTCTAACAATTAGTAACTCTTTTCTATTACTAGTTAAGATAGAAGTCTTACTTTCACAATAATTAGTAACTTACTATATCATAATTAGAAGTCCCACTTCAAATATGATTAGTAACTTTCCAATTCCTTTCTAATTAAAATAGAAGTCTCACTTCTACTAAAATTAGTAAGTCTACTATTACCACTATTAGAAGTCTCACTTCAAATAGAAATAGTAACTTTCCTTTTAGAGTTCAACTAGAATTAGATACTTTCTAATAATTAGGCTAGCGTGGGGACCACTAGGGATTCCTTAGAAAGCTGGCTCAACTGGGACTCGCGACCCCACATCTCATATGTAATCCGGGCCCACAGTTAATTGCAAATAACTCCACTATATAAATGCAATTGAACTCCAGTCTTAGGAATATTACATAGAAGACCCTAAACTTCCACATTACCACAAGTAGACCCCTCTATCAATATCCATGGATCAATTGGACCTGTCTTCCAAACTAGATCCATATCTTATTATCCTTAAGTCTCAATTAATTATAATGATCATAGGTATCTTTCCAATTAACTCTTAATCGGAATGGGTGCGCACTTACCAATGATAAATCCATTAATTGGCACAAGGGGATATTAGAGATAGATTCCATCTTGACCATTAAATGTTTCCACAGCTCTACTACCACGTACCCAAATCACCGAGGTGTTGACCTACAGTTGGCCTCACTCATTGGTGACTCAAAGCAAATGAATAGATAGAAACTTGAGTTCATTAATGTCTCAGGATTGAGAGCCTATTGCTAGGGAATTATGAGAGCAGACCTTAAAGTAAAGACAGTGTTTATAAGGTGCTTCTTATGGTCCTTCAATACATCCAATGTACCAGCACTATGATCCAGAATCTTACATTCTGATGATCGAGACAAATCACACTATCTCATAGTAATCAAAATGCTGCAACCTTGTCCAAATGAGATGTCCAATCTCATCACTGATTGTGAAGATATTTAAGTAAGATTTGTCACACATGTCTCTCGTATGTGGATCTCATCCATACACATGTGTTACATCTAATATACTTGTGGACTCCGGTTCATCTCATGAACCATCATGTCATTCGTATTGGTTATGTGCAAGTATATAATAAATCACCATTCATCTCATGTAAGAAAAGCATGAATATACTGATAAATAAAGAAATTAATCAATTTATTATATCATCTACTGAATTGAGTCCATAAAACTAACAATATATACATGTACTGATGACAAGAGAATCTCGAGATTTTGTTTCATTTGCTTCTGGAGTTTTGTTTGGTACGTAGCAATGTAAGACAATGGGAGACGATGATTTCGGGACCTTCATGACATAACCTGAAATGGGGTGCTTGTCTCCATTGCAGAGGTTTGAAAATGGTGGAGAAAAAGGTTAAAATGTTTGCTTAATTGGTGGGTCGAAGAGGACGACACTCGTGTGACTGTGTGAGACAATGGCTCGTTTTGGCATGTTGAGATAGGAACTGAAGAAGAGTGAAAGATGGAAGAAGACAAGTGATGGATATGCCAGGAATTTCGTTTTTCTAGTTATCTTGTTTTTGCCTTTGGGAAGAGATGGAAACGGCAGTGTGCAAATGTGAGGCTCAGGCTTACTGTAAAGTGCGCTTCTCTCTCTCTCTCTCTCTCCTGTTGATTTTATTTATCTTGTTACATATAGTTTCCCTGTAATACTTGACTACACGTAGTCGATATAAGCTGTTTAATTTCTGATAATTTGAATATGAATTAATAGGCTTAATGACATCCATCCATGTCACTGATATTAGTCGATCTCTATTGTTTCACCATCAAGACATGGGGTAAGATTTGAGAATTCCGCAAACTTGAAGATTCCTCACGGAGGATGTGTAGAGCTGAGAATTTCACATGGATGTTAGTACGTATTTTCTATAAAACTGAAAAAAATTGGTATCGGTTTGTAAATTAATTAAGGATTTTCAAATCCACAGAGGGATGTTGGACTTGAAAATCCTCGAAAACTGACACAAATTCTTGAGGATTTATAATTGCCGACGTGAAATTTCAAAATTCTCGGAGAAAATTGATGAGGAATCCTTGATGATTGGGTTGCCAAACATGACCATAGTCTTTGGTGGCATTTATCATCCATTTCTAGGATTTGAGTCTCTTGATCAATTTAGCAATGTTGAGGGGAATAGGAAGATTAGCGCTTTTCCCTTTAATTAGTTAGTTCCCAGGTCTTTATGGCCAGACCAACACCTGTTGATTCCCAGCCCATTTGGTCAATTGGGCCTAATACCACTATACCAGGCTCCGATCCAGTCCAGAAGTTACCCCTGCCTGAAGCCCATTTTACAACACATAGACATACCCTTGTAATAAAGAAGTAGTATTGGAACCAGGTTTATTATGAGATTTAACCATATGTAAGCCGTTTTACCAAAAAAATGCCATATGTAATCCCAAACGATTGCTCAGGCTACAGCCCTGCCAAATGCAGGCTAAGCTTGGGTTGGGAGTTGGAACTTGACTGTGCAGACCATGAACTTCCCTATTAGTTTTGTGTAGCTGGCGAGAACCCTTATTATGACAGGAGACCTTTGGGTATATAATTTGAGGTGCTCCCAAAATGCAGCTTGGGTCTTGAAATGGAGAAGCTCTAACCGGATGTGCATGCTTTTGAAGGGTTTGATTGTATTTGAGTTTTGGAATTTTGTCTTGCCGTAGCTCAACAGTGCCAGGCCATATGGGCCCAGTCTCTAGGTGGGCCATGGTTCAAAAACCTCTCAACTCAGACCAACTCTGAAGGTCATCAAGCCGAGGAATTTTGTCTTGCTCAGTAAGTCACTACAACAAAATGCACTATTTGTGACATCCTTTGGTGACAAAAAATCAATGTTGTCACGGAATGCACACAACGGTGACAAAAAATTTTTTTGCTTGTCACGAAAAGTCTTTAGCTTAGGTGCCAAATAAAGAGGAGATTTGGTGACAAAAAAATTTGTCACCAAAAGATCCAATAGATTTGGTGGCAAAAATTTTTTGTCACCAATGCAATGGCCTGATTTTTACCCTCTCCCGCCTCCACAGCCACGTTTTCCCTCTCCAAGCCCTTTTTCCCCTTTCCATCTCTTAATCCTTTCCCTCTCCCTCCCGCGGTAAACAATCCTTTCCCTCTCTCCCTCCCTCTCCCTTGCTCTCTATTTCTCTCTCTCTTTCTCCCTCCCTCTCCCTCTCGCTCTGCAATGTGCCCTCCCGCGCGCCGGATCCAGGTAGTAGGTACTCTTCTAACTCAGGCTCCTCCTTCTCTACTGCTTTCTCTCTCTGTTTTTTCTTCTGCTGGGTGGGGTTTCAACGACGATGGGGTGATGGCAGATTTGGGTGTGATGAAGGCGTTGGGTGGAGGGTTCGACAGGGGTACTGGTAGTCGTCGGCAGGTATTGGGTTTGATCCCGCTGGGATTTGTGTTCGATGGAGTTGGGTTTTGGTAATGCCGACGGAGGGTTTGGGTTTTGGTACAATGGGATTGATAAGGATTGGGGTTTTGTAGAAAATCTGATTTCTACAAAACTTTTTGTAGTTGCATTTCTATACAGAAAGTATTAAGAGTCTTTGATTTGTTTGTTATTTTTATTTGGTTGGCATTTTGGAGATGCAGGGATTCTGGTTTCTACTTGTTTTTTTTTAATGTTTTTCTCTATTTGACTGATCAACAGCTGAAGGCGTGCAAATGTGGTTATGAGGTTTGGATTAGTTTCATCAATTTTCAGTATAGATGGGTTGCGTAGATTTTCGTTGTTAGAGGTGTTTCTATCCATGTGGGTGGTATTTGTAATCGTGTCTCTGTCTGGATGTTGTAAAAATGGGATTTTTGGATTGGTTTTGGTTGGGGGTTTTGTCAATTGGAGTTTGGAGGACCCTGTCCTTTAGATTGTATAGATTTTGCTGATTCGGTATTTGTTTTAGAAGTGGATGTTGTGTTCTATTCAAATTTGTCTCTTCGTCTTCAAAGTTTAGAAATTTCTGATTGGTTTTATTTGATTATAGGTGATTGTGTGTTGGGTTGCTCTCTGCCTTTTCTTTAATATTATATTCTCTTTTTGTAATGTGGTGTTGTGTGTATCTTTTGCTTATTTTTATAGTGTTTTTAAAAGTGTATGATGTATTTGATCCTTTCTTCTCTCTGATTGAATTTATAGGGATTTTTCTTTTTGGTTTTATGGAATCAAAATATATATATATCTATATTTTGGGTTCCTGAATGGGGATTCTTATGTTTTATGGTAATCTTCTAGCATTGTTTTCAGAATCCTAAGTTCTGTATTCTGTATCTTTTGAGCACAAGATTTTGAGTTTGGTGAGTTTTCTTAATTGTTTTGTCTTTTTATTCATGAATGTGAACACAGGTTTTTTTATATTTGGGCAAAATGGATGACTACCCATTCTACCCTGCATCAGTAAGGGCCTGAAATCAAATATCACATTAGGTGGGATGCTGTTTTGAATTTCTTTTTCCAACGCAAACCAGTACCAGTGATCATTGCTAGAAATGACGGACACTGTCAGTGTTGCATAACTAACTGAATCATGGTATCCACATAATGTTGGGGATATTTGCTTGTACAGGATAATTCCAAATGACAATGTCTCTGTTGGCCCTGAAAATACCCTGCTTCAAGATGTGAAAGTCAACAACCTCCTTGAGACTTTCTGGGTTACTTGGTCCCTCTAGGGGTGGTTTGGATAAGGAGAAACAACCAGTTGATCTTTCTCATCATAGAGATATACCACATAGGAGATTGGTGTGGCTCTTTAGTGCTTCTTCATTTTTATGGGCATTACTAGTTGGTACAACCACACTGCCTTTTCTATCTGCATTTTCCACTCTTTATGATTTATAGAGTTAGGAGCTTCAAACCATTTTCCACTCCTTGCTCTGCCACTGATCACAATATCGCCATAGAACTGGTGGGGAACATCTCAAATCTATAGAACAACTGTTCACATTTTCTACATAATTGCCATAGAACTGGATTTTGATTATCCACCACTTTTCTTGGGCACATTTGATTTCAATATTACTCATTTTAGAAGTTTCCAGGTACAACTTATCCGCATTCAGCTAAGAGTACCAGAAAATGGTTGGACAACACAAAAGGCTTTCCACTTGATGAATGTTGTTGTTAATGGATGTAAGATCAACTTTGATTATTTATTTATTTATTTTACTCAAATCTCTCCAAATACAATCTTCTTCTCCTTACATCTTAAGGTTAAATGTGTGGACAGTGCGTGTTGTTCTCTTTGGACTCTACCGGAGTGTGTTTCTTCTTAGGCCTAAATGTAAGATTCTTAACTGATGGATTTCACTTTTCTGCATGAAGCAATAATGTAGTGATGATTGTTACTTTACACTTATATATTACATTTGGGGGTTTGGATACATTTGGACCTTAACAGTGTAGCTTTATGGGCAAGACAAAATCCTGTGGCTGTGGCATAATAAAAGGTGCTTATGTTCTATTGCAAACTTGAGGCTGTGGGTTTAAGTCATGTCACCAATAAAAAAGAAAAATCGTAGTTGCATGCTGTTCCTCAGGTGGACACTACCATAAACACACAATTCCTGGATAGCGATGCATGCCAGATGAGGTAATGTTGCAATGAAAGTGAAAACCACACAACTATTTTGCAATAAAAGTGGAAATGGAATGAGATATCACTGCAGGTTCATAAGTTCCTTCAGGATCCTTTGCATTGTGCTAATAGGTCACATCAGATATGTGTCCTTCAATCAATGGCCAGATAATAGGCTCACACCTTCATAGCAATGGTTCAATGTTTATGCATGAGATATGCAATTCAAATTTATATGTAAATTTCATGTATATAAACTTTGATTGAGTTGGGCACTTTACAATGCTTGGTTATGGTATGAATGACAAAGGGTTTGGTTAAATGGGTGATTAACTCAATGTTCCCATTAGGGGGTGGTAGTGATTTTGTCAGGTTGGAGGAGGGTATGCATTTATAGATTTTGACCCAATTTGTTCAGGGAGAAATTGGAGTTGGGGTACATGGACTTTCCCTAAAATGTTTTTGACTGTTACATATTTGTTAATGGAATATAATGTACAAACCTGCATTAGCACTATTGTTATGAGAAATTGGTGTTGGGGTACATGGACTTTCCCTAGGTGCAGATGATAGAATAAATTTCTTGTTTTTAAATTGCAATGCAAATACTTTCTTGCTATTAAATGTAAAGTAGGATGAACTGTTGCATTTCTGAGGCCTTTTTCTATTATGGTGTGTGTGTGTTTTCACTTTGCTGCACTTCTATGTTAAGAAACTTCCATTTCATTTATTATTTTACATGTCCTTTCCCTTCATGGCTATTGCATTAATTAAGAGTGTTTCTTTTAATCCATGTGCGCGCAGAGATTTTGAACAATTACTTGCAAGGGAGCAGCACTCCTACTTCCATGAAAAAAGCTCACTTTCAAACTTAGTAGATATGAATGAGTTACAGATGCCTACTTTTCTTATGTGCTGAACTTATTTTAGATGCAATCTTTATTCAAGTTTGGAAAGCAAGTTCCATGTATTGTTCCTTTTTCCCCCTCCTTTTTCCATTCTTGATGTCGGTGTTTGACAGTTTTTGTTATCTTCAAGTTTAATGATTCAGACTAGTTGCATTTCACAAGGCATATATGTTGTTTTCATTTCAACCACTTGAGATTCGGTGCCATGATAAGTTAATAAACTTCAAAGTCTTAACATCTCACTCTCATCCTCTCATAGGACTTGTCCATTAATTGGAACTTTTACATGGAATTGGTGTGTGTATGCATAAAGTAGAAAAAGGTGGTCCTCACTGATATGATAGCCTGAGAATCAGGTCCAGCTTTGTTGAAAAAAGTAGTGGCTTTGTTATTAGAATTAGATCATTGAGCTGGAACATTCTTTGCTGAGGTCATGGTTTGGGAGGTTAGATGATGGTAGTGAAGTGAATGTCCATATTTCTATTCTTTAAATTTGATTTTTACTTGGGTGGTGTCATGGCAGACAGTCTCATACATGGCATTGTGGTGGGCACTGGTTCATTTGGTGTTGTCTTTCAGGTATATATCATTACTTATTTATTTATAAATAGGAAATATGACTTGAACTCACTACCTCATGGTTGGGATTGTTTAGTGGGAAAACTCCTCGGAATTACTGTGTGCAGATTTTGCAGTTTCATATTTCAATATCTTTCTTGTGGTTGCATTTCATAATAGTTGAAATCCGAGGGAACTTTGAAACAAATGAATGGAGAAGGGGAAGGTAATTACTTGAATGATATGCATGGTTGGATCTTATGGTGGGGCTGAATGTGCAAACTGAATACGCATGTATTCTTTCATAGAATTCGTTGAAGGTCCTAAGATGTACGAGGGAAGGGACTTACATGAGTTTGGGTTTTTGAAGTGGTCGGGATCCTAGGGGTTGTAGGATCATGTGAATCCAGTATGTTGATCAAACTTGAATGATGGAGATTTTACATGTGAAATTTGTTTATAATGGTTGATGGATTTCTGTTTTTTCTATTAGTGAGGAGGATCGAAAATGGTTCGTGGAAGTGATGCAAACACAAGCTGTTGATGTTATAAAGAGGATGAAGGAGATAACTCTTGTTATGAAAACTCCAGAGCATGTCCTTGAGGATCAAGGTGTCACCACAGCAGACCTTGAAGGTAATGCAATGAACATCTAGTTTACTATTCTTCCTTGTACAAATATTCAATCTTTTATTGACCTATGGTGGGTCATACACAACTAGTCTGAATCATTTGTGTGTTTATGGACATCTCTCTCTCTCTCTCTCTCTCTCTGCCAGCAAAGTGTTTGTGCTCTTTGTGCAATGGAATTTGCATGTGAAGTGTGTTGTGATTGGTTGAGGAATATTTCATGTGTTGTGGGTTTTGATGGTTTTTGGAATTGGGATTTGTAATTGATGTTGAATGGGTGGTGTAAGAACTATATGTGTTTGTGTGCATGTTCATGCATGAGCTTTTTGACTTTTAGATCGAATGTTAGTTTTTGGCTCTGTAATTGGATGTATCAATTTATTTTGTGGTAAAAGGCTTGTATCATTTAAACTCAATGGTTTTTTCATGCAGAGGAAATGTGATCTCAAGCATCCTCCTGGTAATTCTACATCAACAGTTTAATATATTAACATGAATATAATGCTACTAACAGTCTGTGTTCTATACAAAGTACAAATGGCTGCATTCATTTGGGTAAGGCTTTAGATTTCAACGATTATGCAAATGATCATATTTATGCATGTCATGTACATGGCTCTCTTTCCTTTTGAAATTTTCTTTTTTTATTTTGGTGTGTTGGGTACGTTTTGATGGCATTAAAATATGCCCTTTACGAAGGGGGTCCGGGGGTATCCCCAGGCGGGGGTCGAGCTGACCGGTCAGCTCGCGGGGGCCCAGGGGGTGTGTGTGTGTGTGTGTGTGTGTGTGTGTGATTGAATTTTGTGGGATAAGGTTATAAATAGGGGTTTATTGGGTTAGGGCTTGAAATAGGATTTTTTTGGGTTAGACTTTAAAAGAGGGTTTGAGGAAATGTTTGTTGGGGTAAATTTGATGGCTTTAGTAAATTTTGGTTGATGTCATGATTGATTACAATGGCCCCTTTGCCCTGCAGGTTCCTCCTTTTGATCCAATCAAACCTCTGCTTGGTCTTTCACATATCAAGACTCTGACTTTGTCGAGTGAATATCTCGAGGTATAGTTTCATTCCTAGTTATAATAAGTAAATGCAATATATCGTCTTTCTTCAAAAAACGAAAAAAAAAAGTTCTCAATAAGTAAATGCATGCAATATAGTATAGATGTCACATTTATGTACAGGGAAGAAAGCTCCCAATTCTAGTGTTAAATAATTACATTTTTTTGTTGCGATTTTATACAGGTAGGTAACTATCAAGATGGAGTTACTTTTTGGCAGTTAACCAAGATGACGAAGATGGAGTTGAAGACTTTTTAGCAGTTAACCAAGATGATCACCAAGATGCATGGAGTCACTTGTTTTGAATTATTTTTGTAATTAATTTGAACCGACACACCTTGTATGGTTGTTTTGTAGTTATGTTAAAGCTATTAACTTTGAAGTGTTTATTGTTGAATGATGAATATTTTGAAGGGTTGTGAACTTGGATATTAGAATGTTGACTTGTTGGGTATTTGATTTGAATGATAGTTTGCATCTTTTGTGGTATAAGTTTTGTTAATGGGTGTATCTGGATATAAATATTTGAAACTTTGTAAGCAGGTGTGAAATGATAATTTGGGTGGCACAAATATTTTGATTGTATTTTTTTGTGACAAAAAGAGTATGTCACCATTGAGTGTCAACCTGGTAATATTATTGGTGACACTCATTTGGTTGTCAAGAAAAATACTTTTAGTGACAATTTTTGTCACAAAAGATATCTTTTCTATGACACCTGTACTTTTGTCACCATTGCTTTTAGTGACACCCTACTATGTCACGGAAAATCTTTATTCCGTGACACCATGTTTTTGTCACCGTTGACATCATTTCGTGACAAGTGCACAAATTTTGTCACCATTGACTTTTAGTGTCATGGATACAATGACACCCCATCCCGTGTCACCAAAGATAATAGGTGACAAAAAATGGGCCTTTGGTGACATTTTTTCATGTCACCAAAGGTGTTTTTTGTTGTAGTGAGTGGCGGTAATTCTCACTTGGCTGTCCAGGGTTCAAATCTTGGGTGTGCCGCTTCTTTCCACTTGTGTGGGTTATCTTCCCGCTTATGCGGGTTTCTTTTCCACTTGTGTGGGCTTTCTTTCCGTTTGTACAGGCTGTATTCCCGTATGTGTGCGGGCTCTCTCTTGAGTCCTAGCCCCCTTGGCTGGATATAAAAAAAAAAAAAAAAAAACACTTGCGTGAGTACTCGGCCAGACTCATCTGACTTGGTGACTTACCAAATCATGTTCACTCGGGTGAGTTGAAAAGGAGTTTTAATACTATTGGTGGGGCTTTATGTATAGTTAGAGATGCAAGTGTGGGTGGACCTGGCTCAATGTATTAAACACGAAAAGTGATCTTATGCTGCCATTAGTATATTTGTAAACAACAACTTCCAATTAATTTCACTTGCATAGAGCGATCAAAACCATCCATATTATGCAACTGATTTCCTTTGGATCAACCCAATAGTACATACCCGATAGAAATGAAATTTGGGACAGCGCCTAAACAGAGGATGGTGTATGAAATGAGTAGATTTGATGGAAAAGGTGGACCTCAAGGGTTATATCAGTTGATGCAGCCATTTGCACCATCCAAACCACGTTTCTTATTGAACCCATACGAAAATGCTTATTGATTTCCTAATATTGTAAAAGAGGATTTCTGATACGAGGAACTAAAGTCAATACAAACCAACCCCCTTTTAGTAAAGAAGACAAGGTTTGAAATTATCAAACCATCTTCCACGGCCATAGAAATCTGCTCTCTCTAAGGGCTCTCCTTTCTTCTCTCCCATCCCTCTCTTCTTCACATTTCTCTTATTTAATACAATCACCCCATTTTGCAGCATCCATAACTCCCTCCATGCAACCCTCACCGGTTGGACCATAATGCCGACGATGCAAGCCTTGTGGTTATTTTAAATGGTTCAATCGGTTTCTCGTTCGGTCCAATCTTGACACACACAAGCTCTTTATACTTGTCCTCGCAGGAACTCCAAAGAGGAAATTTAACACGGAAAAAAATATAAAAAGAAAAAAAAGGGAGGCAGAGAGGGCCATGGAACTAATTGACTTAAGACCGTGTTTCTTATTTTTATTGTTTTTGTTGATTAGTATTCTTGGTGTGGTGAGTAGAGTGGACGGCCACATTGCAGATTTCGATGAGGTGTGGCAGGAGAGAGCTAAGAAGGCACAAGAGGATGCACTTGCAGCTTATCACCCCAACCCTGAGGAAGTTACGGGCCATCTCAACCATGAGGTTAAATTGTGAGCTCTCTCTCTCTCTCTCTCTCTCTCTCTCATACACCCATATGGGAAACACACATGGGAAACACTATTATTGCAAGAAAGTCATGAACCATCATGCATCAGCTTCATAGTCGCCCATCTGTATTCTAATGAATTGATCTTTTTAAGCATTTCTTTTGCCACGGAAAAAGGAATTAGAAGAAGTTTATAGATTTTATTTAGACAAGCGAGTCAATTTTTATGGTAATTTGTAAATTTGTACAATAGGCTTACCTTTTCAAATTTGTACAATAGGCCTACCTTTGATGAATTCAAAAGATATATAATGGCTGCTCTTTAATATTTGTTCGAGAATAGTTGTAGTTTAAATTTTTCATGCGGAGTTGTTCGTATAAAAATGATTTGATATTACATTGTCGTAAAATAATCTATTAGGCGATACATGTGATATCACACTGTATTAGAATATTTTTTTAACATAATCCGTACCTGCATTCTTGTATTTCGAAACAATTGTCACTAATTTGTTGTTGGAGTCACCTCGATGACACTCAAAGACAAAAAGAAAAGGTCTATTGACCACTTCCGACGTTTGATTTTAGATAAAGCCACTGAGAAAGGGTGAAAATACTTTTGAACAAAAGTCACCACCTACAATTTACCTTTGGTTGAGTTTAACCTTGAAAATAAAGCATGTTAGTTTGAAAGTTATGGTGAAGATATCAAGTTACTCTGCTTGGGTCAGGGAGCGGATGGTATACCAAGGGTGAAACGACCAGGGTTAAAACCTAGTTTTATTACAAACTCAACACTAATTTTTTAATTACATCGAACTGATTTTTAGGATAAGGAAACTTTTTGTCAAAGTGGCTGATGGGTATACCAAGGGTGTATAGGAAATTGTATGTATAACCACCAATAGTAGGGGTTGTTCGTAAATATTAGAAAAGATTGGTAGTCATATGTAAAATCTTCATATGTACGAGCTGCTAAAATTCATGAATAATGGCCCCTATCGCTTATTTTTGAAATGCGGATAATGTTAAATTCAAAAGAAAGCTATATGAACTCAATAAGCCAACATTGAACCAACTTCTAGCTAAATAGGTAGATCATGAGCAAAACCATCGAGAAAAGGCCCATGTGACGGTAAAATTGTGTTTTGATCAGTAGACTCTGGATCACCAGATGGCCACATTGTTTGAAATTTTTTTTTTTTTTTAAAATGTTGCTGTGGTTTCTAATCAAAACAGTGTTACTTGACAAAATAATTTTCAGCTTTGCAAATTAAAGAAGATTTGAGCTTTTCAAGATTTCAAAAGAGCCATAGCGAAGTTTTGTGTGGTCTTTAAAATCACCTTTTTCTCATGCTCAGTACCATGTGATGATCTGATCTGAAATTTGCAGTAGTCCGGATACTCTACTAGGTCAATCTAAACAAATGAGTGGGCTTGAAAGTTTTTTTGGACCCACCAGAATGGATACTACTAGTTCTATTTAACCAATCAAAGCACAGCAGAAATAACCAATCAGACGAACTAGCAATTAAATCTACCAAGCAATCACTACAAGAAGCAAGACACAAAATATAGCGTGGAAATCCTATCAAGGGAGAAAAACCATGAACCAGAAATCAAGAGTTCACGAACAGTTACAAGATGTACTCACTAGCTCCTTTACCTCGACATAAGGATTGCAATTATTATTGCAAAAAATCCACTTACACAACATCCACCGTGCCCCGTTCTCCTTACTTGATCTCCTCGCACCTTGCCAGTCAAGATAAACTATCTTCTCCTTCGAAAAGCAGAAACAATAATGACCTTTTAGAGCAGCTTTCAGAACAATCTTTAAATAGCTCTAGAGAATAAACTTTCTCAATGATCTCTCTGACTTAGATTAATGAGAGTTGTGGTTGTCCTTAGGGTTGAGAGTAATCCTATAAATAGCCTCAAATTCGTGCCTAATACTTAGAACACAAGTAAGACTCAAACTGGAAAAATAAATTCTCAAAAGGAAACAGATTCGTTGTAAAAATGAGACTTTTCCAAAAATCTGCACACTGTTCGCTTGAGCGAACCCTTCCTCCGTTCGATCGGATAAGGCTCTGTCTCACGTTCGCTCGAGCGAAGGTATGTGCGCTCGAGCGGACTCCTTGCTGGACTGATGAAACGAAAAATCAGCACAGTATTCTTCCAGCTTTCTTCTTCTAAACTATTCAGTCTTTTCTTCTTAGAGTCCTTCCCTCTTCTAATTTCGGAGTCACTTTTTAAATAAAAAATACAACTCAAAGACCTCTAAAGTTTTGTACAACATGAATTAGCCAATTACAAAAAATACCTAACAGGGCTGCCCACTTTCTTAAATTCAAACCATAGAAAGGCAAGCTGTCTATATATTGGTAGTGGGACAGAGCTCGATCCACTTGCAATTTTGCAATTTGGCCAACCGTTAGAATGATCATGTGATTAAAAATTTTGTTCACATGCTTTACATGTGATCATTTTATAGAATGCCTCAACTCTGATCTTGCCAAAAAGAATGAGAACCAGCCACTGACAAGTATTTTTCTAATTCTATATTTTCTGGTCTCAACTTTCTGTTGAGATCTTTTAATCAAACCCAGATTGATCATATAAAGGATAATACATGTAGGAGCTTGAGCAGGAATGAATCAAGGAGGCAATTGGCAGTTAACCGAGGTAATTGTGTTGCAACCAACCCCATCGACCAATGTTGGAGATGCAAGCAGGACTGGGAGAGCAACCGCAAGCGGCTCGCCGACTGCGTTGTAGGCTTCGGTCGGAACACCACCGGCGGGAAGGACGGGGACATCTACGTGGTTTACGACTCCTCTGACGATGACCTTGTGACACCGAAAAAAGGAACCCTTCGCCACGCCGTTATTCAAGATGAGCCACTGTGGATCATCTTTTCTAGGAGCATGATGATCAGGCTTGCTGAGGAGCTTATAGTGAATTCTAACAAGACCATCGATGGGCGCGGCCACCAGGTGCACATACACAATGGGGCCGGCATTACCATCCAATTTGTGGAGAACGTCATCATCCACGGCCTCCACATACATGACATCAAGGCAGGCGGCGGCGGCATGATCAGGGATTCCCCTACGCATTTTGGCCAGAGGACCAGGAGTGACGGGGATGGCATCTCCATCTTTGGATCGAGTAATGTGTGGGTTGACCATGTCTCCATGGCCAACTGCATGGATGGAATGATCGATGCTATTGAAATGTCCACGGCCATCACCGTCTCCAACTGCCACTTCACAAACCACAACGAGGTAAATACAGTGTTCAGTAGGAAAAGAAATCCCATTAAAATTTAAATGACTAAAAAGAAATGTGCCCCTTGCCAAACTTCTCTCTCATAGTTGAGTCCTTTGGATGTTACTAGCTTAACAACCAAAATATGCAGTCATCAGTTTCAAGTAAATAAATCCATACCTCTCCTTTTATCTCCAAAATGGAAATCTCCATACAAGAGAGGTTTCTCCTGAAAAAAAGCCCTAGCCCTACAACTGGTTATTTGGGCATCTTGGCTATCAATTGGATTCAAGTAGGAGTTGGTCCCACCGAATTTACGTTTAATAATATTTTATAGTGGGACGAACTTCTATTAGAATAAAATTAGGAAAAAGGCCCATTCAAGAAGAATTCATTTATTCTAAGGAGCGTGGATATTTGATTTTCAACCATCCAGGCGTACCATAGGCATCGTGACCCATTAAATAATTACAAGTAACCAATCGGCACATTTTTATTAATTAGTCATAGGTGGTTTGATTGATTATATGTGATCGATCCAATCTAGGCCCAACTTTGATTAGAATGATATACAACTTTCAATCCTAGAATAACAAGTAGTAATTATTTTGGACGGTTTGGATTCATTGCAGTGAGCTCTATTATTTTTGCATTTTAATTGACCTTAAAGTTTTTGAAAGATTACGTCCTTAAAAGCATTGAGGTATTTTTAAATTTAGGTTTTTTTCCTTAAATAATAGTAAAAAACTCTGCAAGAATAAATAATCTTGTTCTTAAATGATAAATAAAAAATCAACGAATATATGAATTTATATCAACAAACCCGTCATCAAATTGTTTTTGAATCACGGCACATAACTCCAACCCACACTGTATGCAGGTCAACCTGAACCCACATCAACTTTCTTACCCTTACCCACTATATATAAGCTTGGGCCAAGCCCAATCCATTTCAAACAATAGGCTATATTTGAGTCCGGTTGCACGCCAAGAATGGCCCAACACAAGCTCAGCTTATTCCACACAAAATAAACTATCAGAATTATTATCAATAACTTTGGATGGACATCAATTTTATTAAAATCTAATATTTTATCAGTCGATCCCATACGCATTGAGATGCTTTTGAAACTGTTTAATTTGCTAATCATGGGTAGATGGATGATCCCTGCAGGCGCTGCTGTTTGGAGCAAATGACCATAGTACTAACGATACAGTAATGCAAATCACCCTCGCATTCAACCACTTTGGAAGAGGCCTCGTGCAAAGGTTGCCCAGGTGAGGAAATGTGGGGCCCACCCACCATCCTTATTGGGCCAATCACAGCCACGGATGAGATTTCTGATCCTTCCTTCTCTTATCTGTTCATCAGGTGCCGTTTTGGATTCTGCCATGTTGTCAACAATCACTACAGTCGTTGGCTCATGTATGCTGTGGGAGGTAGCGCACATCCAACCATCTTAAGCCAAGGCAATCGGTTCAACGCTCCCAATCTAAGATTTTGCAAGGAGGTAGGCCCCATATACACATACACCACGTACATAAAGCAGTGATCACCTTCAATGATGCGGATGGCCCGGATCACACAATTATCTGATAGATCAGACCCACAATATTGGAGGATATGACCATTTTATGATCTGATTAATAAAAGGGTAGGGTCCGGGTTGTCCCAAACTGTTCTTTATCTGGTGGGGTACTTAGTGCAGTGAAGTGCCTGTCTCACTAGAGGCATGCACTTAAATGGCAGATGAGAAAAAAAATAAAAATAAAAATAGTATCGCGGATTTGGGTCTAAATATATATGTACTCAAATAAATATTATTCTAATATATTATAACTGTCCCCCAGGTCATGTCTGCTAAGAGGTACTTCTTACCCAAGGTTAACGTAATATGAGTTCAAGTTATATAGAGAGGTATGATTCGATAGGATTAATCTTATTGATAGAGTCCAATGATGACCTCGAGTTCTACACATGCTCTTTTGCTCATCTTCTGAAGATTTAAGCCATTATAAAGATGCATCCCCCTCTCGTGTATATTGGTTTAAGTTTCATTTCAGCCATATCTATTAGTTTTGGGAGGCTGTTGGGTCATAAAATATGTAATTGAATCTTACAGCTCAATTTTGAAAAACTCAAATCTACGCACATCTTAATTGTCCATTCAAATCTTCAACTATTGTTTTCTAGGGGCACAGAATTTTGCTCCATTATGCAAAAACAGAATCTATGAATGGAAGCATTAATTAAAAATGGCAATCAACTATTAATTATATATTAGAGAAATGAACCAACTGTACATCATACTAAAGTTTTGGAACCTTGAAAAGTAAGCCCTAATGTATGAAAAATTATGATTTACTAAAAGTTGTTAATTATTAGTATAGTCATTTGTTTTCCACATTCAGGGGTGAATATCTCTCAGTATAAGTTCACTGGGGCAGAAATGGTTTAGAAGATCACGTGATTGGTTCAGATCTCTTGAAGGTGGCCCCATGTGCACAGATTTTACTTGAGCTCAGTTAACCTCATCAAATAAGTGTAACCTTTTACATAATCAATCCTTAATTTTATACACACATTAATGAACAAAAACATTCCTTACTGTACGATCAACCATGTCTATTAGAAAATCTCAGTCAACCACCTTGAGCGGCAATCAAAGGCAGATTTTCAACCTTGTCGTAAAGAATGGAGATTTACTTCGATCTAACATTGTTCAAATCGAACTCAGAGTTAACTTGGAAAGAGCTTTAAACCTAAGTCAACCAGGGTAACACCATGACTTTGTCAGAGCTAAGTTTATCCCTTCTTGAAAAGTTACATTGGATTTCATCGATGGATTGAAGAACAGCCTCTAATTGAGGCTTAAGGTGGCTGATTGAGATTCTCAGATGTTTATACTTGTATAAAATAAAATAAATGGCAGATGGTTATTTGTAGACATAGAAAGATAGAGGTGGTTGGTTATATCTAGAATTTCTAACAATCAGGTAAATGATCCGGATAGGAGTTCAACCGGCTTCCATGGGTCCAAGTTGGATACACCATGGACCTGACCCAGAACATATCCAACTAGTTCCATTGTAAAATGAGTTTCAACTAATACAAATGAGATTGAAATTTGAAGTTTGGACTGAAAGACAACGAAGAAACTTATGATCAAATTATACATAGCCTACCATGTCAAGCAACAGAAATAAGAAAATCGTAACCGTTCGATCGAAACCTAGAAATTACAAATACATATTGATATGTAATCACAACCATTTGCTGTGTGGTAGGTGACCAAGAGGGACTTTGGTGAGGAATCTGAGTGGAAGCACTGGCAATGGAGATCCGAAGGAGATCTATTGATGAATGGGGCCTTCTTCGTCGAATCTGGGCCGCCCTTCAACAAGAAGGCCGGGTCCCAGAAGGACATGGTCACCGCCTTCTCTGCTTCAGCTGTGGTCCGGCTCACGCAATTCGGGGGCGCCCTGCACTGCGTGAAGGGTAAAGCATGCTAAGTTGCTAACCAATTGAAGGAGTTTGTTAGCTGCTTGGTTTTGGTTTTGGTTTTCTACATGTTTATTCTTTTCGAATTTGATTATACATTCTTGTATTTATGTTTTTTTGTTGAAATCTTTTGTAACAAGTCTTCTTCTATTGAAGCAACTTTGAATTATGTACCATCTTTCATCTAAAGAGGCTAGTTTGCCTACTTTTTTTTTTTTTTTAGAACTCTTAGAAACAGTAGATCGGGTTGCGGGAAAGAAAAAAAAATAATAATGAAGAAGTGAGGAGTGAAGTATGAGATACAAAGCAAAAGCTTGGGGAGCTCAAGGCCCCAGTCGTTCTATGGCTAAAACGCCATTAAACTTAAGGTTGTTAAATCAAGGGCTATGACAATCTGATTGGCTGATTTTTCTTCTTTTTAAATAACCCTTATCCCAAAGTTATTGATAGACATGCTATAAGTGGGTCCCACGAGCTAGACGGCATATGTAGGCGGAAGTTTTCCCTGGAATTAGACCCTTATTGAATAAATGTGTCATGCAAATGACCAAAGATCTTCTGGGAAAGAGGGCAATTGATTAGATGATAATCAGTAAAGAAATATCAATATGGCCTAGAAACATCATAAATGGAAAATTTATACATTATTGTGAAATTTCTTTTCCAATTGTTCGTATTGTTTAGGCAGTAGTCCGAAGCGGAACTAGGGTTTATGACAATCAAATACAAGTTAAAATTAATGATTGTCACACGGATCCCATTATACCAACACAAGGCCAAAGGGAAGGGGACCTTTTGTCCCTTAGCCTTTACTTTCTTTGTGCAGAAGCTTTTTTCTAGATCTCTAGATAAACATGGGGCTCAAGTCAAGTCCATTTGTCCTAACATAGCTTTGGGTGGAGATTGTAGGGGTATACACAGATCGGATTGGTGCGGATTGGGCCAAATCTGTCACCAATTCGTTACCTACGGATTGACGGATTTGGAATCCGTTACCAATCAGTAGCTGTTAAAATCTGATTAGATCTGATCCATGGAGGACCAGATCGGATCGGATCAGATCGGATTAACCCGTTCAATCTAATTTTAAAAGAAAAATATCAAACATGTTGTAGAAAAATTACATTTTGACCCCTTAAAAAAATTTTCTTATTTTAAATTTAGACATCTTAATTTATATTTAGACCCCTTATATTTTTTTTAATTTATATTTAATTTCAAAAAATCGGATCGGATTGAGGGTGAAATCCGCCACCGATCCGTTGCTAACGGATTACCAAATTTTCAATCCGTCACCAATCCGTTTACCTTCGGATCGGATAAAAATCCACAGATCGGATCGGATCGGACTGGATTTTCGGATCGACAGTTTTTTTGTGCACCCCTAGGAGATTGTGTCGGAGTCCTTCAGTATGGGGATAATATGTTAATTTTCTTTCTTAATAAAGAAAACGAATGCAAAAAGAATAAGAGAAGTCTTGAATAAGATCACCAAAGAGGCTAGGCAGGTAATCAATAGAAAACAATCCAATTATTATTTTCAATTGATGATTAAGAGAGTTTGTGAAGTTTTACCAATCACTAATTTAAGAATGGAGGTTAGGTGTTTGAAAACAAACATGGAAATAATTTCTTGAAATAAGCCGGATTTCCGAGAATTTTACTCAGAAAATGGAATAGATAACAACATGAAAAGCTCATCTCTTTCACCTGCATCAAGTGGGGTTGGAAAAATCTAACCTGACCAGCAATATATATGGGTTGATCACAAGTCTGGAAAACCCAACTAGCATTTCGGTGGGTTGGATTAGGGTCAAACCGCTTACCTGCCTAAACTATTTAAATGTGTTAGAGTTATGGTCCACCCGTGTATCTAAAGGTGGTTTGTTATTTTGGTACTTAGAATAGTCTATTTTATATAGAATTACTCAAACTTTTGTTGGGCCTTCTTGTGGCATGTATCATGACTCAAACATAGCTTTAATTTTTGAAATGGAGATTGGGCTAAGATTCTATAAGTTGGGTCTTGTTGAATTGGTTGAACCACATTGAATGCAGGTCGTGCAAATCAGATCGGTTTGGGCCAAGATTCATCTAGAACATGCACATAACATATTGAGTTAAATACTCTGAAATAGGCTACCAATGGCTCCATCTTGTACATTAGCTCCAATGGTGACTCTTATCTTACTAGAGGAAGGAAGTTAATTAACCACATGCACATTGCATGGTTTTTGCCTACAACTCTGGGTAGGCTTTTGCATATATCCAGCTGCTACAAACTTCCAACAAATGCCTAATCTTGTTCCCGGCCTCATAATTTTGTTATGGTGTTCTAGCACAAATCAATTGTCTCCTTATGCCATGCTCGTCACAAAAATTAAGAAACTCATTAGACAAATGCTCTCTTCTATTTTCGTTTCTTACCTTTTTTTTTTTTTTTTTTCAGATTTTTCTTTCATGAAGAATTTAGATGCTGAATTTTGGTTGGTTGACTGACGAGCTGAACAGCTTTGCTCGGCGAAGGAAAACTGAATGCATCTACTGGTCGAGATTAGAATCCCTGTACCTATCATAAAGGAATTATCAGAAGAACTCGATCAGATGACCGATCGAGAACTCTCCGATGATAAAGTCAGTAAGTTTCTCATCTTTCAAAATGATTACATCTTTTGTGTATTGTGTTTTTCTCACCTCCTTATCTGATCATCATTTTTCTTTTATATATCCTTGTCCGGATCTTTTTCTCTTCTTTTCTCACGTTACTTTCCTTTATTGTCCATGATCCCTCTGCTTTATTCCTTCAAATCAAATCTCCCATGAAGCCCCTGTCATGTGCTGTTTTAATTCCATGATTTACTCTCGTAATTGCTACTCTTTGGTGGTGCTTAACTGCCATATGGCCATTTCTGAATATCTATTGGACCTGGATAGAGGTCCAGGTCAAGTTGGCCTTAATCCTGGCTCGACCCGACGATAATTTGAATATCTCCCCCCACATTTGCCCCCCAAGCCACCGTTTTCTCTCCGTTTTCCGAGGAAAAGGCGGGCTTGAGATGCCACGCGTCAAGCTAGGGCAAACTTGCATGTCAGGGTTTGTCTCCAGTAGGTCTCTATAAAGCCATCCCTATCTTTTCTCTGGTTTCCATGTTCTCCTTCAATCTTGTTCCGCAAGTTTTTCCCCTGTTTTGCTCTGCCTTGGCTTCTACCTCTCCAGATATTGCTTTTTCCATTCTGTTCAATATTTTCTTCCATCAGTCCGTGGTAAGCTTTCTTTCTTTTCATTCTCTTCTAACTTTAGATGGGGAATTTTAAGGATTTGCTCGACACTCCATAAGGGATTTCTGATTTCAGAGAAACGTATCGGATTCCCTCAGATGTTCAAATTCGTGCTCCTCGGACCGATGAAGTTCTTGATATTGGTTCCCGGGATGGGATGCCTTTTCCAACCATCGCTATCATGGAGGGTGGCGTTAGGTTCCCATTAGATCCTTTGCTGGTCCTCTTCCTTTCTCTGACCAATCTTTTTCCTACCCAATGCTCCCCCAATCTTTATTGCATTGTTATGGGAGTATCTGCACTGAATAAGTTGCTCGGCACGAGCCTTGGTGTTTTTGATATTTTGTCTTTCTATATGCTGGCACCTTTAGATAGTAGCAAATCTATTTTTTTACTTGAAATCTAGGGGCTCAAACAAGCTTTTGGTTCATTACCTTCTTGATTCCAATAAGTCCAGTAAAGGTGATTTCGTCATCGTAAGCGAAAACTGGGAAACGCCGACCATGTGGGATAGGATTATTCGAACAATCCCCCGATCCCCAGGGTCCCCAGGTAGGACTGTTCTTCTTTTGGTGTTTTTATTTGCTTGATTTCTTCTTCTCCTTTTTATTAATTGACTGCTTTTCTTCTTTTTGCAGATGCATCAATTAATCGTGGGCTTCCATCTTGCATTCTGAGCGAGGAATTAAATCGAGTGCTTGAGTATCATGGCTTTGCTGAGCTTCTTATTTGGGGCCGAGTTGCCCACCTGTTGCTTGGATACGTTTCGGACGTATAACCATTTTCTAGCAGTTCCTTCTTGGCATCAGTCACTGGCATCCGATCCTATCAAACGAAGGAAGGTTCCTGCCATAAAGCCTTCTAGATCCTCGAAAGCAAAAACTATTTCTAACGTTCAGTCCTCGGCTTCTCATCAATCTGTCGTCCTCGTTCAGTCCGTTGAACAGACTTCTTCTGCTCGTAAAACTTCTTCCTGCGAGTCTTCTTCTTCGGCTGAGAGACAAGGAACCCCTGTGCTACATATTTCCGAGACCTCTTCTTCATCCGATATCAAGAGTGTTTCTCCGGCATTGTCTCGCAAATCAAAAATCTTTTTGATAGCTTGGGCGATCTCCCGATGACCAGGACCGAAAAAATAAGGAAGGCTCCTTTACCCGGTCATTCATCTGTTTTAGGTAAGAGAGCTGCCGCTGAGCCCTAGTTTGAGCCTCAAATTTTAGAAATTGAAAAAGATTCAGTTAAATCTGGTGAAGCTGCCGACCTATCTTCTTCATGGTTGGGGGATATTCCCCTTCCATTGCCTCCTCAGCCAAGCTCATCGTCTGGTCGGAAGAACTCGCGTGGCGTTTCCCTGGAGAAAGGGCCATCTTTAGGTGAAGGGATTTCCGGATCTCCGACCTTGGCTATGATTATGGGCAAGTCTGCTATTCTTCCTTCTGATATGAGTTTGCATCGCACCTTGTCGGTTGACGAGCTGGTGGCTACAGGAGTTCAACAATGTTTTCTGGTAAGTTGCCTTATGGTTATTTGATTTCCTCATTCTTGAAATCTCTAATACTCTTCATTTTATTTTCAGGGTGTGCAAAAATGGTTTGCTGTTTCTGAGCATTTGGGGAAGTTGCAAAGACAGGTGAAGGGTTTGGAAAAGGAACTAGCAGAAGCTAAGGCTGCTCGGCGCCAAGCTGAATCTTGTTGACATAAAAAATGTCACTTTGCCTCTTCAAAGATCCAAAGAGCTACATGAAGTCGCAACCTGCCATAAATAGGCAATGCTACTTCCAAAAAATCAAATCTTGTCAGAATCAAACAAAAACTGCAAGATCCTTCAAGATAGCCAAAAGAGGAGTACACAAGAAGTTTCGGGCCATTTCAAAATCATTTGGCCTAACTTCACTTCTCCGGTAGCTGAAAATGAGCTCCCGGCAGCGAAAGCATCGGAGACACCAAATCTTCGATCAGAGCCGATGAATGGTCTCAAAATACATCCAAAAGGCTCCACGTCAAGTTCCGAGTCAAACCGACAACGTTTGACCCTACATCAACCCTCGAACAGCTAAATCAAGCCTCTCGGCGGCGAGAACCACCGAGGCCATCACTCATCAGATAGAGCACATGGACGGCTTCAAAATGCTTACAAAGGGCTACACGTCAAATTTCAAGTCATTTCGACAACATTTGACCATAGTTTGACGCTCAGAAGCCAAATCAGGCCTCTCGACGGCGAAGCTCTCCGGGACCATGGTTTCCAAGAGGATCATCTTAAAATGACTCCAATAGGTTCTCTGTCAAATTTCAAGTCAATCGGACATCGGTTGACCGCACATCAAGCCGCGACATCTTCATCGCGACAAAAGCAAGTCTACTGGTGATAGGACCCAAACGGCTTCAAAACTCAAACAAAAGCCTATGGTTGGTCTTATTTATTGCTCAGGAGGCTTCACACCAAATTTCAGGTCATTCTGACATCGTTTGTCCCAGTTTCAGCTTCCGACGGAAAATTGGCAGCTCTGCACGACAAAGTCTTCGGCTTTCTCGGAAAATTAGAAACTTTGCAAACCAAAATGCAAGGATTCTCATCAGGTTTTCTACAGGGAAATCAGGCCAAGAAATGATAAAAAATGTCAAGGAAAAATACAGAAGAAAAAAGAATCGAAAAACAGCAAAAACGGACACAAAACGGACAAAAGGGGGAAAAAAAACCCAGGGTCGTGCGACCCTGGGGCCCGGGATCTCCGGGAAGGCCCTGAAAACCCCGGTTTTCGCCGTTTTTTCGCGATTCGAAGCGTCCGGCCTCTGTTAGTTTCCAAAATTCATACTTTTGAGACACCAAATCCTCTGAGACATCCGTAAAAAACATGGGTTAATCATCAAGAGTATCGAAAACAACATTGATCGCCACCCGGTCAACCAAGAAAAGTGTGCTTTCTACCCGACCGATCGAGAAATCGACAGGACAGATGGTACCGACCCGCTGTTGGCAACTAACACCTGAAGTTACATAGTCATCCGATGTCGATCTACATGAAGATCCATCAATGATCACCACCAGAAGAATCCCAAAAGACGCGGCACGGCCCGTGACTCTTCAACTGCTCGGCGACCACTTAATGCGATTAATTGACTAGCTTTATTACAGTCATTAATCCATTTCTTTGGACGGGCCAATCAGAAGCAAGCATCCGGGAGTTACAAGTCAAGAGATTCATGGCATTTAACCCATGAAACTCCTCCCATCATGGCGATTAAAGGCGATTAAATGCCCTCAATCTCCTCCGGCCAATCAGAAGCCAATAAAAAGGAGTTACAAAATAAAGAATTCAATCTTGTAACTCCTCCCTTTATGTAGCTTTATGACAATTAAGGCTCATAAACCCTCCTAAATGGCTACGTAAAAGCCTATAAATAGGAGAGCTCTCCAAGAAGAAAAGGACAATCATAAACACACAGACAACAGACTGTAGAAAATCCGGAAACTCAGACAGAAAAAAGCGTCGGGAAATCTAAGAGAGAAAACTCTGTGGAAATCCTACACCGACCACCGCTACAAGGTGACAAAAGTCCCTTGGGGGGGGTACCCCCCCCTCCCAAGGTCCTTGTTTTCTCCTTCTGCCTCCAATGGTTTAGACATGGCTTTTCAGCCTGTCTACTCGACTTTTTATTGGACATTGGACCTCCTTTTGATCTTTGTCCTCTAAAAACCTGAGGTTATAGCCAAGCCAAGCGAATCAATAGCATCCTCTGTTCTCATCTGCATGGATGACGGCGAAGTCCACATATGGCTTGCGACCGTCAATCTGAACGGGTCCCCCACAATCTCCTGAAAAGTTAGATCCTCCTTTTCTTGCTTTTCATTATAGTTTGTATTTTTTTTAAAAGAGACAAAAATCACAACTCTTGTCTTTTATTATTGATAAGAATTGTAAAACGGCTATAAACGCCAAAATCGGCTATAAACGCCAAAAATCGACTATAAACGCCAAAATCGGCTATAAATGCCAAAAAAATCGCCTTTCATGGCAAATCAAGAAAATGTCTCTTTTCTTAAATATATGTGCAATGGAAAACTTGAAAGAAGTTGATTTCCTTTTTACTTGCGAAGGTTGATCTCCGGATCACCACTTGCAATTCCAAGTAAAATAGAAAATCTGGCACACCCACACAAAGAAATGTTGATGCACGCCCCTTGCCCCCCGGTTACGAAAGGGTCGGACCCAACGGACTCCCACGTCCGCCGACCTCGGTAGGACCAGGCGCCAGGAGCGCGGTCCATCAAGCTGGCACACCCGGTGGGACCCGTTCATTTGAGAACACGATCCTAGAAATAAAATATTTGCATATCATATCTTTTGCTCTATGCTTATATTTCTTTTCTCGATTCCTTGGCTACTTTCTAATTGGTGGCCTATGTTGGATTCCGCATCTAAAAAATGAGATGAGATTTTTTGGAAATTTCTAATTCTTTGAATTTATTTCCACGTTTTCTCTTTTAAAAATATATATATATATAAAATCAGATTTTTCATTTTGAATTCAAAATTGAGAAACCTTGATCCATTCCTATCGTTCATCGTGCTTGCAGAAATGTTGAGCCTGTTCGACTAAGATTTTGGGCCATCGTTTCTCTTCGATGAGTTCATTAAAGATCTAAATATATATATATATATATAAAATCAGATTTTTCATTTTGAATTCAAAATTGAGAAACCTTGATCCGTTCCTATCGTTCATTGCGCTTGCAGAAATGTTGAGCCTGTTCGACTAAGGTTTTGGGCCATCGTTTCTCTTCGATGAGTTCATTAAAGGTAAAAAAAAAAATATAAAAAAAAAACAAAAAAAGACATAGACCACTAAGGTTAAACCAACTGCGTTCTTTGATCATGGTTGATTCAAGAAAAGCCTTGTCCAGAGTGTGGAGACAGGTTGACTGTTCTAGGCAAGGGTCCTCCAAAGGGGTTCATTAAGTAATCCTACCCTTACCTGGGGGCAATTCTATCAATCAAGATTCATAAGACCGGGTTAGGAGGCCTATGTGTACTCTCTCGTCTTTTAAATAAAATTTTTAAAAAAATAAAAATTTTAAAAATAAAAATTTTAAAAATAAAAAATAAAGAAATAAAAAAAATTTTCAAAAAAAAAATCTTTAAAAAAAAAATTAAAAAAAAGATTTAAAAAAAAAATCTTCAAAAAAAAAACTTCTGTCATTTTAAGGTTTAGATTGGAGAAATCTTGGTCTTCTCCTTTCTGAGCACTGGCGCTCACGGAAATCGCTGAGCCCGTGTTCAAATTGGAGTGCCTTTTGCTCTCTTTGATGAACCCGATATTGGCCTTTCAAAAAAAAAAAACTCGTCATTTTTGGATTCAGATCCGAGAAATTATGGTTCATTTCTTTCTGAGCACTGGCGCTCGCGGAAATCGCTAAGCCTGTGTTCAGATCGGAATACCATCTGCTCTCTTTGATGAATCCAATCTTGACCTTTCAAAATAGAGAATCTCATCTCATCGATGCGGTCTCAAAATATTTGTGTCTAGCGGTACTAGTACGACCTTTCAGGGTCTATTGTATTGTGACCGGCACATTTGTAACTCCAACTTTATATTCTTCTTACCTCGAGCAAGCTCTGCTTCTCGATAAGTCGAATTTAAGTTCACAATTGCTTCTAGCAGTCACTGGAACGCTCATTCTGGGCTTACCATACCTGTGATCAGAACAATTGTACCCTCTATGGCATTTTGCCTTCTTCATATTGCTTGGGTCATCTTCCTCGAGCAATTTGAAAAGACGAAACCATAGAACTTCCCATTTATGTTCATTATATTCTTGTGATTACTAATGGATGTAGTCTTGTTTCAGAAACTTTCGAAAAAACTAACAATGGCAGCATCGCTTACCATTACTTTCGATGAGAACAAGCACCAAGTCATGCTTCAACAGAAGCAAACTACGCACACCTACAAGCGCCCCATCAGCTGCCGAAGCATCAACTCCCTCGGCAACTCTCTGAACTCCGGGTCGACCTCGACTCCCCGGACTATCGTCTTTGGGACGCTGGGACCATTCCCACTTCTCGAGGAACAAACTGCTCCCTCCAAGAAGCAGAAACTCGCCTCTCAACGTGTCACTACCGTGACACCAAAGGCGAGCACCAGAAGGCCCGAAGCCCGTGGCAGCCCCACGAAGCCTCGACCAGGTCTATCCCAAGACTTGGTCCCCAAGACCTTCACCAAAACAAAGAAGGTCCCAAACATCTACCAAGCCAGCATTCCTGGCCCCACTCAAGGAGAACCAGTTCTACCCTCTTGCTTACATGAAAGAGGAGAGACCCATCTCCAACCTGACTCCCAAGTCAAACCAGCATGAGCCGGCTTGTTCCTACAAGCCCAAAATCAGATCATGCATCACAAGGCCTCTACAAGCACCTGCTAAGGCCTACAAACCTGCAGTTCGACCCTTCATCTCTACAGGGGCCGAACTCCAAAAATTCAAAGCTTCGCTGCAACAGGCGAAGGACAGGGTTCGTATCCTATCCTTGCCCAGCTGTAAAGAAGATAGGCTCGGCTGCTGCGCCCGAGGGAGCACATCCTTCATCGTCAAAGCCCAGCCAGAGCTGACCGAAGCTCAAATTGCTCGTCGCATACGCCGCCTCGCGTCGTATAGACAAAAGAGACTAGAGAAGCAAAGGACCCAGCCTCCTACACTTCAAGTCTCTCCCAAATGGGTCGAAAAAGATAGACCCAACCAAGTTGCTGCCGTCCATATGGTTTTAAAAACCAGAAGGCGCTAAAAGTCAGCAACAAAAATCCATGTCCGACGTCCGATGACCCGCAGCGTCTCCAGGACAAGAAGACATTCAGAAGAATCCCCTGCTCCTTCAAGCAAAGGACGGCAGAGTGATCCTTCCTCAAGCTCTTCTTCAAAAAGAATGAGCCCCTAGCTCAGTCACCAGGACAGTTTCTTCGTTCGAATCACGAAAGATGAACGTCTTGGCTACAAATTTTGAGCCACCCACCCCGTAATCCACCTCTAGATGATGCGATCACCCACATCCAGCAGTTGGAACAAGGCCAACAGAGGATTGAAACTCTGATGGAAAACCTTCTCCTCACCTTCCAAAATCAGGCGAACAGTGAACCTCCTCCGAATCATCAAGACGATGAGGTAAATAGAGAAGAAAATGAGTCACGCGCCCTTACCAAAAAGGACGTAGACACTATCCTCGCCAAAGCAAAAGAAGAGGATATACTCAAGGAGCATGGGATCAAGCCACCATATCCCTTATGGATGGACTCGGTCCCATTCCCCACCAAATTCAAGCATCCTACTCTCCAAATATATATGGGGAAAGGATCAGCCAGACAGCACGTCATCCTCTTCAAGATCCTGACGGGAGCTATCGCGGATTAAGATGCACTCAAGATCCGCCTCTTTGCAAGTACCCTAAAAGGTACGGCCTTCGATTGGTACTCCACTTTGCCGGAGGACTCCATCCAAAACTGGGCCATGCTAGAGACACGCTTCCTGACTCACTTCAAAGGTGAGGATCATCCTGCTACTATGGCTCAGCTGTGCAGCCTAAAACAGGGGGAGAATGAGTCAACATATGACTTCATTCATAAGTGGAAAGCAATGGCATACAAATGCTTTGATGTACTGCCACAAGTGTCGCTAGTCGACATCTGCCGAAACAACATGAGAGCTAGAATCCGCTCCATGATCATCGGTAACAAATCAAAAAACCTGGGAGAACTCCTAGAAGCTTCCATGGAAGCTGAAATGGTGATTAAAGACCTCAACAGTCAGAAATCATCAAGAAAAGAGCACTGCCATTGCAACCTCAAAACCAAAGAAGAATGAGGTCCTCAATGTGCAGACCAAGTCAGCTCCTCAGCCACCAAAGAAAGCTAAAAACAAAGCTGCTGGTAAGAGACCTGAACTCTTAGATGCCTTCAAAGAACGAGTAGAGAAGAAATACCCGTTTGATGAAGATGTTGATGAAATCTTCGGGGCTCTTGTGGCAAATGGCAAGCTCACCTTGCCGGAACCAAAAAGACCGGGCGATGTTGGCAAAACCAACGATCCTCGGTACTGTCCATACCGCCAGATGATCTCGCATCCTCTCAATCAATGCTTCGTTGTGAGGGAGAAAATAAACTGAGATGTGGAAAAACGGAGTCATCACTTTTGACAAAAACTATGGGTCTGCCTCCATCAACATGGTGACATGTGGACAAACATCAAAATCACCGAAGAAGAAGATCACTACTTCCTTTAAGGTGATAAACTCAATCCAAGCATCCGAGGAACTGGTTCCTTACCCTACACCAGACGGACAACCCATATGGGTACATCCCGATCTCCTGGAAGATGAAAATTGGGAGGTCGTGAAAACAAAGCCTACAGCTCAACAGCGAAGGCAGGCTAGGAAGCATCTCCTCAAGCTTAAACGGCGAGAAAAGACCCAACCAAAGTAAGAAGTCAAAGAAAAGGCAGAGGCTTCCTCTACCGCTTCGCTGGAGGCAAAAAAACATCCCTTCCAGAGACTTCAAAGGGGGTTAGAAAATTCACTCTTAGTGATTTCATGCCACCTCAATTCAAAGAAGCCACGTAGGAGCTATCATACTCTTGCAATTCGGTAGTTGGATTCTCCATTGATGGATACGAGTCCAGCGACACCAATGATGGATTCGAATCCAACTACACAGACGAGTGGAAGGAGTCCCTTGAAACAGGAGAATATCTCTCCGATGAAAAATGGGTTCCCGAGTCTCATCTTATGCCAGTAATCTGGTATAATCCTCTACAGCCACAAGGATCCTGGTCTGATGATGAAGAAGACCAAGAGGCTGCACAAGAAGATGCTGCTGACCCAGCACCTCTAATTACTCCAGTGGAAATCAACCATGTTGAGCCACAAAGAGTTGATGAAGAAGAAGATTTGGCTCAAATGCCTGATCTTGAAGAATATGCAAGGATCTTGCATTGTCTCGCTCTAGAACAAGAGCAAGACCGCATCAACGAGCCTCCTCGCAATCCAAAGCCTGAAGTCCCTGAAGATCATCAGGTACATCCTCCCTTAACTCCTGAAAATGGAGAAAATTACTGGATAGACGATCCTCTTACATCCGAGGATGAGTCTGACTCCGATCAGGCAACGTCTCCTGTCAGAGTTTCCTGTAATGTGATAATTCGGGATTATAGCTCTTCCGAAGCGTAGTCTGATGAGAGCACTTACACTCCGGCGACGCCTAGCAATGTATCTTCTGGAGCCACCTCGTCTCACGTGACTTTCACTGAGATGACACCCTCTCAGGTTTCTTCTCCTGAGACTGTGACTTCAAAGTTCACACCCTTCCTGACTGAAGAATTCCCAGCTATTGATGCTTGGGACGATGAATTAGTCAACGAAGTAGAAAGGTTGCTGGATGCTGTTCAGGACTTGTTCCCGGAAAATGCTCCGTGCAACACAATCACTGAGGATGGCAACTCCGCTGCTGATACATCCTCAACAAATGAAAAACGACAGCCTCTTGATCCTGAAGACAATCTTCCAAACAAAGACCCTTCTCAAGAAGCTCTCGAAGTTGGTAGAGGCACCCGCTCTGGCCGGGACTACCACAAAAATTACAACCAATCTTCCTTTACATATGTAAATCCTTCGGGAAAAGATGTTGTAAGCGCCCTTAGTGGCAACAATGATGAACATGCAGGCCCTAAGGAGGCTTTTAAGTATGACTTGATTGAACACTTCTAGCACATACCTGCATGTCTGCACATCCTAGATTTGTTGCGAATGTCCGCACACTCGTGATAATCTCATCTCGGAATTACAAAAGCTGAATGAGGATGTCGACAAACATGCCCCGCAAGTCCTCCAAATTGAAATGGATTAGCGGGTCAAAAACTCAGAAGCCTCCTTAAAGGGAGAAAAGAAGAAAACTGAGGGATCATTCATTGAATGCCTCTCGGTTAAAAAAGCAGCCAGTGCAACCATCGCCTTCACAAAAGACGACCTCCTACTTGGCGAAACCAGGCATAACCGACCCCTGTACTTCACAGGGTACATCAAGGAAATGCCTATGCACAGAGTTCAGATTGACTCAGGTTCTGCACTCAACCTCATCTCCACATCGGCTCTTGAAGAGTTGGGCATCCCACCCAGCAAGCTGAGCCACACATCTGTATCTATCTTTGGATACGATGGGAGTACTCAAAGGCCTATCGGCAAAATCAGGTTCAAATTGCAGATCGGTGATCTTATTTCTGAGGTCACTGTGCATGCAATAAAAACCCCTTCATGTTACAACATCCTCCTCGGACGCCCTTGGATCCACGAGAATGGTGTTGTCCCTTCAACTCTACATCAATGCATCAAGTTTGTTGGCGACGACGGCATGATACATCGAGTCTTTGCCGACAGAAAACCCTTCAAAGGTAAAGAAGTCCACTTCACAGACTCACAGATGTTTGAAGGTGAAAAAGAAAAAGAGGATAAGCACACAGCATCCTTTGCCGAAAATCTCCAGAAAGATAAAGGCAAAGCTCCTCAACAATCACCGGAAGAAAACAAATCATCCGGTAAATCCGAAGAGAGCATTCAAACTCCCTTCATCATCTCCCTCAAACCTTCAAAGCCTTTGGTCATCACAACTAATGTGAAGAAGGTAAAGCAAAAGCCTGGGGGCAAATTTGTTGTCTCTTTCATGTCTATCATGCAAGACACAGATTCGGATTCAGAGCCAGAAGACGACACATCGTCAAGCGAAGCTGACACTCAGCAAGTTCAGCCTGCTCTTACTCCCATGGAGATAACTTCTGACATAGAAGATCCTACGTCAGCTTCCTTCGTTGTTCCAACAACTTCAGCAAAGGAAAAGCCGATCTTCTTCCATAGATCGGATGCTTCTTCATCAAACTCTATGCTTGAACCTTTCCAAAATGAAGGTATGCCTCAACTATCCCTATATAGTTCTGTGGCACAAGCTATTATGAAAAAAATGGGCTATGACGCTCAAAACCCAGTCGGTTTGGGAGAAGGACGCGGTATTCTCACGCCATTAGGGCCCGTCTTGACCAAAAGCCAGCTGGAAGATTGGAGACTCTACGGTTATGTAGAAAAGTCTTCACACGGGTTAGGGTATGATCCCGACACTCCCCTGAGATAGTTGACACAAAGACTTAAAAGTCAATATACTGACCAAGCCTCAACATCTCAAGTCCATGAAGACATCGATCTCCCTGGATATCTCTTCGATGAGTCACCTGATAAAAATCCAGGAAGCTCATCTAATTGGCATGATCTCTCCGAAAATGAAGAGGAGTTCTCCGATGGCATAGACGTGTGGTCTTCTGACCCAGAAGAACCCTCATCTCTAAAAGAAGTAGCCTACTTCGACCCGGTCTCAACAGGCGATTGGGATCATCTCATAGCAAGCCTTGGGAAAATTACCGATCAAGAAAACCCGTGGAAAGGAACAAAGCCTTGGTCTGGAAATGCCCTTGAAACCCCCGAAGGTTTCATTGAGCTGGAAGCCTCCGAAAATATTGTGGAGGAACCAACTTCGAACCTTCTAACAGAAGATCCTGTTCAAAAGATAGACTTGGGAACACCAGATAACCCATGTCCTGTATTCATAAGCAAGAATATAAAGGATGATGAGTTACCCGAGTATATCGCCTTTCTTCGTGAGTTCGTTGATTGCTTTGCATGGTCTTACGCTGAAATGCCTGGCTTAGACCCCAAAATAGCAGTTCACAAACTCAATCTTCAAAAAGACATCAAGCCTGTCAAGCAAGGCCAAAGAAGATTCCATCCAGATGTGATGGATAAAATTGAACAAGAAGTTCAAAAACTCAAAAGCGTCGGCTTCATCCGTGAGGAACAACATCCTGAATGGTTGGCCAACATTGTCCCTGTGACAAAGAAAAATGGCCAGATCAGGGTCTGTATTGACTATAGAGACCTGAATGGCGCATGCCCAAAAGATGAATTTCCGCTCCCCATACCAGAGGTAATGATTTGATAATACCTGTGGATTCGAGCGAATGACATTCATGGATGGTTTCTCTGGCTACAATCAGATAAAGATGCATCCTGAAGATGAAAAACATACATCTTTTCGGACCCCATTTGGCGTGTATTGCTACAGTGTCATGCCATTTGGTCTGATAAATGCTGGTGCCACATATCAGAGGGCTATGATGAAAATATTGCAAGATATGCAGCACAAGATGGTTGAATGTTACGTTGATGACCTCGCTGTCAAAAGCAAAAGAAAAGAAGATCACCTCAAAGACCTTCAAGAAGTCTTCCTCCGGCTTCGCAAACACAAACTGCGGATGAATCCTTTAAAATGCTTTTTCGGCGTCTCGTCGGGTAAGTTCCTCGGATTCTTAGTTCGGAAAGCTGGAATAGAGCTTGACCCTATAAAAGTCAAAGCCATTCTAGAAATGCCCTCTCCTAAGAACCTTGAGAGAACTCAAAGGGCTTCAAGGGAGATTGGCCTACATCAGACGGTTCATCTCCAATCTTTCGGGGAAATGCCGTCCATTCTCCCGGTTGATGAAAAAAGGTGTTAACTTTGTCTGGGATGTTGACTGTGAAGCTGCTTTCCAAGACATCAAGTCATACCTGACAAAACCTCCAGTGTTAGCTGCTCCTACCACTGGAAAACCATTCATCTTGTACACAAGAGGCCTTGATCACTCTTTGGGAGCTCTGCTTGCACAAGAAAATGATCAAAGAAAAGAAGCTGCTCTATATTACCTCAGCCGCATGCTAGTAGGTGCAGAGCATCGCTACTCTCCAGTCGAAAAAGAATGTCTTGCAGTGATGTTCGCCGTACAAAAGCTGCATCACTACTTACTTTCCAACACAGTATACCTAGTCTCGAGAGTCAACCTCTTGAAGGTCCTTGTCACAAAGGCAGGTTCTCTCAATGCTCGACTGGCAAAATGGTCAATCCTTCTGTCACAATTTGACATTAGGTATGTACCACAAAAGGCAATCAAAGGGCAAGCTCTAGCAGACTTCCTCGTAGAGCACCCATTGCCTAAAGATTCTCCACTCAGAGATGATCTCCCAGACGAACTAGTCTACAATGTGGAGACTTTCTCACAAAGTGCCTCCTGGGACATGTACTTTGACGGTGCAACCAGGACAAATGAAAAAAGACAGCTGATCTCGGGAGTTGGCATCCTCTTTGTTAGCCCCGACAAATACATGATTCCACACGCTTTCTCGCTACTGGAACCATGCGCAAACAATGCAGCTGAATATCAAGCTCTGATCCTAGGATTGGAACTCGCCATCGAATCCGGTATCACCATGCTTGAAGTCTTTGGAGACTCTCAATTGATCGTCAACCAGATGAATCAGAAATTTGAAGTCAGGAAGCCAGATTTGCTGCCTTACTACAACAAAGCACAATCGCTACTGCAGAAGTTTGACATCTGTCACATCACCCACATTCGTAGAGGTGAAAATATACGTGCGGATGCCCTAGCTGGACTTGCCACATCCATGGCAATCCAGGAAGGGGAAAACATGCAAATCACAATGTGCGAAAGAAGAATCCTTCCTCCTCTTAACACACACCAAGCAGTTGCTGAATGCCGCCAAGTGGTCGGAAGTCGGATTTCAATCCTTCAAACTTCAATCGGCGACTGGAGGGATCCGTTCATTGATTACATTATGTTCGGAATCCTACCTGAAGATCCAAAAGATCGGGTAAGCATCAAAAGGCGAACCCCAAGCTTTCAGTTGGATATTCTTTCAAAAATCCTTTACAGGAAATCCTTCAATGGAGTACTTCTACGCTGCTTGTCACAACAAGAGGCTAAGGAAACATTCAAAGAAGTTCATGCTGGTCTTTGCGGAGCTCATCAGGCTGGTCCCAAGCTCTATGATCAGATAAAAAGGTTAGGATATTACTGGTCTACCATGGTAGCTGACGCAATGCAATTTGCTAAGCGCTGCCAACAATGCCAAATTCATGGAGATTACATTCATATGCCTCCAGAATGGCTGCATCCTACAGCGATTTCATGGCCCTTCGAGGCTTGGGGTATGGACATCATAGGTCCTATTTCTCCCCCTTCGAGCAAAGGTCATCGTTTCATCTTCGCCGCTGCGGATTATTTCTCCAAGTGGTCAGAAGCGTTTGCGTTCAACGAAATGAAGACCTCATCAATCCTTCAGTTCATGCGCACCAACATCATTTGTCGTTTCGGCATACCCAAAAGATTCGTCCATGATAACGGACCACAATTCCGAGATCATCGATTCTACAGGTTCTGCGACAAATACAAAATCCAAAGCTGTACTTCGGCTTCAACAAGACACTCTGCAAAATCCTCAAAAAAATGGTCTCTAGTCACAAAAGAGACTAGAGCGACAAAATGTCTGAAGCTTTGTGGGCCTATCGAACCACCGTTCGAGGACCAACCCATAGCACACCATTCTCCTTGGTCTATGGATGCGAAGCTGTCGTGCCCTTGGAAGTATAAATTCCTTCCTTGAGGGTATCCTTGCAAAATGACATGACTCAAGAAAGCAATGTCAAATTGCGACTCCATGAGCTGGACAATCTCGATGAGAGATGGCTCGAAGCTCAACAAAGCATTGAACTTTCCCAAGCACGCATGGCAGGATCTTTCGACAAAAAGGTCAGGCAACGCGCCTACAAAAAGAGTGACTTGGTTCTTGCGGTAAAAAGACCAATGGTCTTCGCTCACAAGTCCAAAGGTAAATTTGAGCCAAAATGGGAGGGACCCTATGTCATCGACAAGGTTTTCTCCAACGGCGCATACGCACTCCTAAACATGGAAGGTGACAGATGTATGCTGCCCATCAACGGCAAGTTCTTAAAGCGGTACTACCCTTGAAGACTTATCCAACTGGGTAAGAGTAATGCCTATACGGCCAAAACCGGTTTCCAGGTACACGCTCGCTAAACCCACCATTTTTTTAGAATTTTCATATCAAATGTTGAAATTTCTAGAAATTTGAACAATGCTTACTTTCATCGTTTCATTGTTCAAAAAAAAAAAAAAAAACCCCAAGTATAGGAACCTTTCCCTAACTTGACCAAAATTTTCAACCCTTGAACCCAAAATTCATGGTTTGAAACAAAATCCAGATTCAGGGATTTCCACCCTAGTCCACCCTGCCTTTTACCGCCAAAATGGTTTTAGGTCAAAACTTATGACCCTTGTGTCTTTAAACAAAAAAAAAAGGTTTTTCAAAAAACCGCGGGAAAGCGACGCTTAGTCGATACTCCCACAAATTGGAAGCATGCGAACCGCGTTCGACACTTCCAAAATCGCAGGGAATCGACATTTCGTCGATACTTGCAAAATCCAAAACCGTGGAGATGCAACATTTTAGTTGATATCCACAACCCAAATTTCAAAGGTTCTAAAAAACCTAAAAAACCATGGAAACGCAACATTTCAGTTGATTTCCATAACCCAAAGGTTCGAGAAAACCACAAATTTCAAAAAATCGTGGGGAAACGACATCAAGTCAGTACCCGCAAAATAAAATTTTTTTGAAAAGCAAGGATGCGACATTCCATCGATACTTGCACCCAAATTCGCGAGGACGCGACATTCCATCGATACTCGCAACCGAATGAGCAAGGATGCGACATTCCATCGATACTTGCAAGAACATTCAGCAGGGAGGCGACTTTTAGTCGATACTTGCATTTTTGAAAACCAAACCGGCTATCAATGCCACCAAAACAAACCAGCTATCAATGCCACAAAACAAAACCGGCTATCAATGCCACAAACAAAAAAAGTTGGCTTTCAAAAAACCAGCTATAGATGCCACAAAACAAACTCCGCTATCAATGCCACCAAAACCGGCTATCAATGCCACAAATCGGCTATCAATGCCACAAAAAAGCTGGCTCTCATGCCAAAAATTGGTTTCCATGCCACAAGCAAAAATCTGGCTTCCATGCCAAAACAATCATTTGACAAAAGATTTTTACAAAATGACAAGCTTTTGATCAGATCCCATTTAGCAATTACTTTATCACAAAAAGATTTAAGTAAGCGTATGGAAAACAAAAAAAAAAGGCATCCCATTTAGCAATTACTTTTATCACAAAAAGATTCAAGTGAGCGTAGGGATAACAAAAAAAAAGGAGTACCAAAAAATACATGTGGTACCAAAAAAAAAAGAAAGTGTTCACAAGCACTACAAAAAAAAGAAGAAAAGTACCAAAAAAATACAAGTGGTACTAAAACAAAAAAAAAGAGAGAGAAGGGTGGTTTCTATTTTTTTTTTTAAAAAAAAACAGGAGCTCAATAAAAAATGGTCTTTAGCCAAGAATTCAGCTCTTTAAGCAAACTTTTGGCCTCAGCCGTCAGGGATTCCAAGGCACGCTTCTTCAGGAACTTGCCATGAGATGCTGGGGGTGGGCTGTAACCCTTCTTTCGCACTGGGAAGCTTATCTCGAGCAGTTCGCCATTGTTTGTTCTCGTCAGACTTCCTTTTAAGAACTCGATTGGCATCTGCAACCCGGCGAATCAGAGCACTCTCCCTGTCACGAGCCTCTGTTATTGCAGTCCACTTGGCAGCGACTTGTGCCTGCAGATGCTTAAGACGTTTCCTGGCCTCATCGACCTCCCTATCAAGGATGTTAAGGTCATGTGTCAGCCCAATGATGTTTAGCTCTTCTAAGTTCTTCTCTCGGACTACCTGCTTCCTGCTTTCTGTAGCCTCATCCAGGTTAGACCGAGCCTTATCCGCAGGGTCCAGGAACATCTCCTTGAAGAATTGGTCATCAGGAAAACCCATGGTCTCAAACCACCTATCACCCAGCTCAATGATCCTATCAACGATCGCCCTGGCACTTGTGACATCTAGACCAGCCTCTTCAGCATCACCGAGAATCTCTCGCACATGCTGGATCATCCCAAATCCGGCATCTAAGTGCCCAGAAAGCAGAGTCTCAATCCAAGAGCTCAGAACTCGCACCACCACCTTCTTCACAAAAAGAAAAGATGGCCCAGCTGAAGATTCGCCCAACTCCGTTGGTCGGCTGCTCATGTCATCACCTGTTGGAAGAGTAACAAAAGAACTCTTTCCAGTTGAAGCTGCTCCTGCTCGAGAAGGAATCTCAGCACGAGGTATCTCCTCAACATTGTCAGAACTAGTCCCAGGAGTCTCTACCTCTAGATCAACCTCTGGCATCCCTTGCTCTGGAAGCGACGGATCCTCCTCTGTCACTTCAAAACCTGCCAAAGAAACACAAAAAGGTATGAATATGATCCTGTTTGAAAATCATTATCAGGGTTATTACTACAAAATACCTTCTTCGACGACTAGCGGAAGACTCTCTTCCTCCACGAACTCATCGGAAGCATCATCAACATTTGCGTCCATCGATGGTTCAAAGTCATCGAAATCCCGTGGCAAGTCAGCTGGCAAGAAAAATGTGTTAGCAAACCAAGTCACAGACATAAAAAAAAAGAAAAAAGCAAAAGAAGTCATACCAATTGGAGACTCTGGATTCACTCCAGAGTCCCTCGGTTCTTCTTCAGGTGCCCCGACAGGATCCTTCACCACCTCCTCGGTTGGAACCTCAGGCATCACCAAGTCTTCCTCTGCTAAAAAAAAAAGAAAAGAAAAGCAGAAACAAGAAGCAAATTAGAACATGGAAAAATCCCATGAAAAGAAATGGAAAGAGAGAAAGGAAGAATCATACCTTCACCGACGGTCTCTTCTTCTTGGCTTCTCTTCTCTGGAGGCTCGTCAGCATCCACTGGCACATCCTCATTGATAGTAAGAGGAACTTCCAAGTCAGGAGAGTCCTCATGCTGCCCCTTGCTGCGATGATGACTCCTCCTCTTACTCCTGCGGGCTCACTTCTTAGAGGAACCTGCCTCGCTTTCAGAGTCAGGTTTCCCACTTGACTCCTCACTAGATGGTCTACTTCTTGCCAGTAGACTCCACGGATGCTTGCCTCTGTGCCGCTTGCATCCAAGCACCAAGTTTGGCTTCCTCCTGTTCTAGCTGCTCTAAAGCCTCATCAGCTATTTCTCGAACAGCTTCAGAACCAATGATGCCCTGGTCACCGAGAAAGCCTATCTTGTGCTTCTCTCCAGAAAGGAAGGCCCAAACCTCCTCTCGCCGGACGCCATCCGACTTTCCAAGGCCCTTTCCAGATGCTAGCTTCACATCAAGCTCCTTCTTGGAAAGCCCCCGATATGCCGAAAAGCTCTCCGCGAACCACTTCGCAAAGCTGGCAGTCCGGGAAGTCAACAACACGGGATAAGAGATCATGGCTGTAGTGTCTTCAACACTATAGAAAGCCCATGTATTTCTCCCGTCCTGTAAACCTCCAAAGCGCTTCACCATGCTTGAAGGCGCTCCAACAATGCCTTGATAAAAACCCAATTACAAAGCAAAGCGAGAGGGTACATACAGCTGGATGTCGACGAAAAGATGTTTGCGGTACACCATCGTGCTGACACGTATGCTGAAAAGCCACTCTCTCTCTGCATTTGTCAAGGAGTAATGCCTTCCCGACTCCGCCCTGGTAGAGTCTCGGGAGGCACCAAAATCAAAAGCCTTCTTTCGCAACTCTGGAGAAAGCTTCACTGAAGACTGCCCCATCTCGACGTCCCTGAACCGTCGGATCCTCATGTGGGCAAACAATAGTGATTCGGACACGGCTTTGCCCTTAGCCAGTCGAATCATCAGAAGATCACCATCCTGTGCAGCACCCAGCCGGTGGAAGCCAAGACAGTGGTACACGTACCACGAATAAAAGATGTGGGCTGAAAATACCCTATTCATGGGAAGCCCAAGCCGAACAAAAAAAGCAGCAGCCTGCAGTTCGGTACACAGGTAGGAGTAAAGAGCTGGCACCAAAGCAAGCTGCTCTCCAAATGCCATCTGACAAGCCGAAAAAATACAGTGCGGCCTGATGTGCGTTCTATCTCCTCCAGCAAAAATAGCCTCACCAAGCCAATAAGTGAGGTAAACGGTGAGATCTCTCTGCAGTGCAATGTCAGGACATATGGCGTTCGTACTCGCACAGAAATCTCTCAACTCTTCTTGCATCGCCAAGATCTTCTTCGAACTTGGATCCTGAGCCCTGGCTTCCTGGGTCGCGCTATCAGAAGACTCCCTGCTGTCAAAAAAGTTGGGGAACGAAGAGCTAGAACTCTTCCAACTGCTGGATCTAACTTTCAAACCCTCCTTCTCCTTCAAAAAATCATAGAAGGCGACAAGCTGAAAGTACAGAAACCTGAACTCCTCAGACTGTCCCTCAAGGACGCTGTCAATCGGCATAAACTCCTCAGAGAGTTTGCCAAGGATAGGCAACCCAGTAATGGCACTCAGCTCCTTCAAAGAGAAACCAATCTCACCATTCGCCACAACGAGGGTATTGGTTTGTGGGAGGAATGACTCCAGCATAGCCATGAAGGCCTCGTCGGAAAAGATCACGGTCTCCCTAAAGGCACGGACCACATCAAAAATCCCGGCATCCTTTAAAATGGGGCCACCAATCAGCAGGACACGATCAGTCCACGACTTCCACTCGGAGTCAGCATTGAAACGGCCACGAAGTCGAAAAGGCTTTATCCAATTGCTGCCGTCACCGCTGAAAATACCAAGGCCCACCGGTCTCAAATCGACCGACGGATAATCAGAACCCTGGTAGCCACTGGATGGCATCAATAGGTCCATGTCAACAGGCGACCTCTCCCTATATCCAGGAGAACCGCCAACAAAAACCCCGGTCTTGATTACATTTGTCCTTCTCACCCAGCTTGGAGGATCTTCCCTCTTAGAGCACGTGGGGGCAAGGCTCATGATCGAGACAGTGCGATCAAACATCGACCGGGTAGCAACAGTCTTCTTCTCACCATTTGCTGTGAAAGAGAACTGAAAACATCTCCTCTGGTATGTCATGTCATCAGGGACGGCATCACCAAAGAAGAAGGTAGGCTTGTGTAAAACACTCTGATCTTCCATTACCCATAGACGACTGCTTACCATGATTTTATAGAATTCCTCTCCCTTGAGAGCGATCAGTTGTTGTCTCATCTCATCTCTGTTGAGGGAGTCGCATTCTTCCAGATTTCTCTCAACATACTGGACATTCTCAAAGGCCTGCTGAACGGCCGGATTAAAAGATCTAGAAGATCGACGAGGTATGCTTGTAGCAGGCTCTTTACCCTTGTTCATTCTGGAAGAACCACCTGCAAAGGATGGAAAAGAAAAAGATCAAACATCAAAATGACAGAATCTCGCTAAAAAAAATCTGGCGAAATTTTGACATGATGCCGGGGCAATTCTAAAGAAAAGGAACTATCCCGAAAGAAATAGAAAGCTTGAAGATGGGCTCAACATTGCTGCGAGCTCCGAAACTCCAAACTTTCGAAACCTCAAAGTCCCCGCAAAATCAGGAAGGGCTCAACATCGCTGCAAGCTCCAAATTCCCAAATTTGTGAAAACTTTCAGGTATGCTATCACATCATGCTACAATTCAATTTACAAAAATATACATGCATGAACATCTTGGTAAAAAAAAAATGCATTATCAATGATGAGCAAAAAAAAAAAAAGAAGAAAAAGAAAACTTTTTTAAAAAAAAAGGGGGGAAAGAAAAAAAAAAGAAAAAAAAAAGAGAAAAAAAAGGGGATGGCCCACAGGCCATGGCCCATAGGCCACGTGGCCGTACGGCCAGATCCGTACAAAAAAAAAAAACAAAACATGAAAAAAAAAAGAAAGAAGAAAAGAAAGCAAAAAAAAAAAAATATGTGTGAAAAAAAGAAGAAGCAAACACGTGGAAAAGAAAAAAAAAGAAAAGAAGAAAAGAAAGAAATAAAAAAAAAGAAAGAACTTTTATTTCTCCTACAATGGAGTTTTCTTGAAAAAGGGAACATGAGAGAAGAAGAACTCTTGGTCTTGAAGCCCTCTTGGGATTGTTGCAAAAGAAAGCAATAAGAGCAAGAGATCCAACCTCCTCCTTGCGTTTATAAGAAGAGAGCAAACCAAAGAAGGAAAGAAGAAAGAGGTAAATGTTACTAATTAGTAACCTTACCAAAAGAAAGAGATTCGAAAGATTCTTTCCCAAAAGAAAGATATCTTGAGGGATTCTCTCCCAAAAAGAAATCAATGAGAGATTTTCTCCCAAAAGATAGGATCAATGAGGGATTCTTTCCCAAAAGAAAGGTATCTTGAGATATCCTATCCCAAAATAAAGGGAACATGAGAGATTCTCTCCAAGTAAAGATATTCTTAGATATTCTCTATCCAAATGAGATATTTTTGGATATTCTTTACAAAAATGACACCATAGGAGATCTAAGCCATTTCAAAAGCTTAAGGTCCCATCGGTTAGCCCATATGAGCCAGGTTTGACCACCTAGGCACAAAATATATATATATATATTTTGGGCTTTTAGTCAAAGAGAATTCCCTCTTACCAAGAGCATACACAAATGGTTCCATGCCTCTTTTGAGTTGATTTGACCATACAAAAGAGAATTCCAAGCCCCATGAGCTTCCAAAAATCAAACCATCCAGCCTCATCTACCAAATTGAGCCAAAATCTTGAAATTGACATTCCACAAAAATCAAACCAAATCCTGGTCCCCTAACTTGCCACATATAGCTTGTTAGGTCACAAGACCAAAACCAAAAACCAAAACCTGATCCCCTAACTTGCCACATACAGCCTGTTAGATCACAAGATCAAAACCAAAATTGATCCCCCAACATTCCACATACAGCTTGTTGGGTCACACGGTCAAAACCAAACCCGACCCCCTAACCTGCCACATACAGCCTGTTAGGTCACAAGGTCAAAACCCAAATCCACATCCCTGATGTCATCTTCAAAACTTTGCCTCGAGATGGTATGTGATCCCTTTCACTACCATAAAATTCCCCTGGAAGCTCAAAAGGCTACAAATACCAAAAAGAAAGACTGCTCAAAGACTCTTGGTCAAGTCACAGGCTCTCCTTCACAAATCTCTTCGAGGCACATCGACTACAAAAGTTAAGCAACTCGTCGCTGTACCACGAGGGGGCATTTGTTGACACCAAAAATGTCACTTTGCCTCTTCAAAGATCCAAAGTGCTACATGAAGTCGCAACCTGCCATAAATAGGCAATGCTACTTTCAAAAAATCAAATCTTGTCAGAATCAAACAAAAACTGTAAGATCCTTCAAGATAGCCAAAAGAGGAGTACACAAGAAGTTTCGGGCCATTTCAAAATCATTTGGCCTAACTTCGCTTCTCCGGCAGCTGAAAAGGAGCTCCCGGCAGTGAAAGCATCGGAGACACCAAATCTTCGATCAGAGCCGATGGATGCTCTCAAAATACATCCAAAAGGCTCCACGTCAAGTTCCGAGTCAAACCGACAACGTTTGACCCTACATCAACCCTCGAACAGCTAAATCAAGCCTCTCGGCGGCGAGAACCACCGAGGCCATCACTCATCAGATAGAGCACATGGACGGCTTCAAAATGCTTACAAAGGGCTACACGTCAAATTTCAAGTCATTTCGACAACATTTGACCATAGTTTGACGCTCGGAAGCCAAATCAGGCCTCTCGGCGGTGAAGCTCTCCGGGACCATGGTTTCTAAGACAGAGCTTATGGATCATCTTAAAATGACTCCAATAGGTTCTCTGTCAAATTTCAAGTCAATCGGACGTTGACCGCACATCAAGCCGCGACATCTTCATCGCGACAAAAGCAAGGCTACTGGTGATAGGACCCAAAACGGCTTCAAAACTTAGACAAAAGCCTATGGTTGGTCTTATTTATTACTCAGGAGGCATCACACCAAATTTCAGGTCATTCCGACATCGTTTGACCCAGTTTCAGCTTCCGACGGAAAATCGGCAGCTCTGCGCGACAAAGTCTTCGGCTTTCTCGGAAAATTAGAAACTTTGCAAACCAAAATGCAAGGATTCTCATTAGGTTTTCTGCAGGGAAATCAGGCCAATAAATGATCAAAAATGTCAAGGAAAAATACAGAAGAAAAAAGAATCGAAAAACAGCAAAAACGGACACAAAACGGGACAAAAGGGGGAAAAACCCCCCCAGGGTCGCAGGCCCCTGCGACCCTGGGGCCCGGGATCTCCGGGAAGGCCCTGGAAACCCCGGTTTTCGCCATTTTTTCGCGATTCGAAGCGTCCGGCCTCTGGTATTTTCTAAAATTCATACTTTTGAGACACCAAATCCTCTGAGACATCCGTAAAAAACATGGGTCAATCATCAAGAGTATCGAAAACAACATTGATCGCCACCCGGTCAACCAAGAAAAGTGTGCTTTCTACCCGACTGATCGAGAAATCGACAGGACAGATGGTACCGACCCGCTGTTGGCAACTAACACCTGAAGTTACATGGTCATCCGATGTCGATCTACATGAAGATCCATCAATGATCACCACCAGAAGAATCCCAAAAGACGCGGCACGGCCCGTGACTCTTCAACTGCTCGGCGACCACTTAATGTGATTAATTGACTAGCTTTATTACAGTCATTAATCCATTTCTTTGGATGGGCCAATCAGAAGCAAGCATCTGGGAGTTACAAGTCAAGAGATTCATGGCATTTAACCCATTAAACTCCTCCCATCATGGCGATTAAAGGCGATTAAATGCCCTCAATCTCCTCCGGCCAATCAGAAGCCAAGAAAAAGGAGTTACAAAATAAAGAATTCAATCTTGTAACTCCTCCCTTTATGTAGCTTTATAACAATTAAGGCTCATAAACCCTCCTAAATGGCTACCTAAAAGCCTATAAATAGGAGAGCTCTCCAAGAAGAAAAGGACAATCATAAACACACGACAACAGACTGTAGAAAATCCGGAAACTCAGACAGAAAAAAGAGTCCGAAATCTAAGAGAGAAAACTCTGCGGAAATCCTACACCGACCACCGCTACAAGGTGACAAAAGTCCCTTGGGGGGGTACCCCCCCCCCCCAAGGTCCTTGTCTTCTCCTTCTGCCTCCAATGGTTTAGACATGGCTTTTCAGCCCGTCTACTCGGCTTTTTATTGGACATAGGACCTCCTTTTGGTCTTTGTCCTCTAAAAACCTGAGGTTATAGCCAAGCCAAGCGAATCAATAGCATCCTCTGTTCTCATCTGCATGGATGACGGCGAAGTACACATATGGCTTGTGACTGTCAATCTGAACGGGTCCCCCACAATCTCCTGAAAAGTTAGATCCTCCTTTTCTTGCTTTTCATTGTAGTTTGTAATTTTTTTAAAAGAGACAAAAATCACAACTCTTGTCTTTCATTATTGATAAGAATTGTAAAACGGCTATAAACGCCAAAATCGGCTATAAATGCCAAAAATCGGCTATAAACGCCAAAATCGGCTATAAATGCCAAAAAAATCGCCTTTCACGGCAAATCAAGAAAGTGTCTCTTTTCTTAAATATATGTGCAATGGAAAACTTGAAAGAAGTTGATTTCCTTTTTACTTGCGAAGGTTGATCTCCGGATCACCACTTGCAATTCCAAATAAAATAGAAAATCTGGCACACCCACACAAAGAAATGTTGATGCACGCCTCTTGCCCCCCGGTTACGAAAGGGTCGGACCCAACGGACTCCCACGTCCGCCGACCTCGGTAGGACCAGGCGCCAGGAGCGCGGTCCATGAAGTCTAATGCCGACACCCTCTGTAAGACTGCTAAAGCTGCTGAATCCCAGGTTGTAATTACGAAGAGTCGCCTTACTGTGACCGAGATAGAGCTTGAGGATCTTCGTGCCAAGCAAGCCGAATTTGAGGAAATTGTTGGATATCGCGATCACTGAGAGGGGGGGGGTGAATCAGTGATTTCTAAAAACAGGTCCAATTCAACAACAAAACAAGTCAAACCACACAATGACACCAGATTTAACGTGGTTCACCAAAAGGCTACGTCCACGGATCAAAACCGTCCGAATACCGATCCGGTACAGGTCTGAATATATTTAGTCGCACCAACGACAAAGAGCACCAACCCTTAGTTTCAGATAGCACCAACTATCTAGGAAGCACTGACTCCCCTTACAATTTATCTGCACCCACAGATAGGATCACCAAACCCCAAACACCAAGCACCAACTTGATGTAAAAACAGAATAGAAGATTAACTCTGTCTACAGCCCTTCCCCTCTACAATTCTCTCTCTCTCAATCCCTTACAAATTGAAATTAAAGCATAAACAGAGAGACACTTATCTTATGGACGAAATACCATCTTCAAGAGCACATCCTCGTCCACACTTGCTGTAGAAAGATGCAGCACAACAGCACACAGCACCAGCACTCTTCTTCTCTCCAAAACTCTCTCTTTTCTCTTCTCTTCTTTCTCTCTTCTGGTGTGTACTTAAAAACGAACCATACATGCCTTTATATAGGTTATAGTAACCCTTAATTGTATTCAAAACAGGCTACAATTCGTTTAGAAAGAGTCCCAAACAAATTAGATAAGAGTGCTGAATTTTCGTGCACAACTTCTAATTCTGCGCAACTCTGGTTCCCGTGCTCGGTCGACATCCTTGCTTGCTCGGTCGACATCCTACACTGTCTGGAATCAGACAACTTTCGTGCTCGGTCGACATCCTGGGGTCCCGGTCGACCGAAGACACACTGTGTCACGAAAATAACTGGGAGCTACCTGAATCTGTTTCTGCAGATTTCTCTTGCTTCGGTCGACCGCATGGGGTGCCCGGTCGACCGCGTGCTCTGCTTCAGGAATTCTGAATTCCTGACTGTTTCAATTCTGATTCTTCTTTTCAGCTCTATCAACACTAGCCTACTATCATCATGCTTGTGACAATGTGTTGACAATAATTCCAACTCAAATCAATACTTGAGATACTATATTCTTCAATTCGTCAAAGACTACTCAAGTCATCTCAAATTCCAACAATCTCCCCCTTTGGAATTGTTGGCAACACTATTGGAACTTCAACACTTTCAACTCCAGCTTACAGCTCTTCCAAGTTCTTTTCAACACTTACTTGGAACCAATTCTGAAATAACAACCATGCACTGTCAACAATCTCACCCTAGCTGTCATAGCATAACATCTCTCCTTGCTATCATAGCATAACATCTCTCCCCCTTTGACAACAAGTCCAAAGGGACCAAACCGAGGAGCGAATAGGATATTCAATGAATGCATTGCTCCCCCTTTCAAGCACAACTCCTACGGTTTAGGAGAGTGAGTAACTCCTAACTTTTTCCGGAGATACTCGAAGACTTCCTTTGGCAGAGGTTTCGTGAAAATATCAGCCACTTGCTCGGTTGTTGGAACATATTCCAACTTGACCTCTCCATCAGCAACTTTATCTTTAAGAAAATGATAACGAATTGCTACATGCTTGTTCGAGAGTGCTGAACAGGATTCTTAGATATATGAATTGCACTTGTGTTGTCACATAGGATCGGCGTAGGATCCGTTGTAGGAACTCCTAGATCAGAGAGCATTTGCCGCATCCATAACACTTGCGTACAACAAGTTGCCGCTGCAATATATTCCGCTTCCGCTGTCGAAAGGGATACTGAGTCTTGCTTCTTACTATGCCAAGCAACTAATCTTTCTCCAAGATAAAATGCGCCGCCGCTAGTACTCTTGCGATCATCTACGCATCCAGCCCAATCGGCATCAGAATATGCAACAAGAGTGAAGGATTTTCCTTTGGGATACCAGATACCAAGCTCCATAGTACCTTTCAGATATCGAAAGATTCGTTTCACTGCTGTAAGGTGCGTTTCAGTTGGTGCTGCTTGAAAACGTGCAACCATACATCCTGCTTGTAGAAGATCTGGTCTTGTAGCAGTCAAGTAGAGCAAGCTTCCTATCATAGAGCGATAGGTGGTATGATCAACGGACGAGGCCTTATCCTCTTTGCTAAGCTTCGTGTTCGTTGACATTGGTGTGCTTACTGGCTTGCTGTCTTCCATATTGAACCGTTTCAGCATTTCCTTAATGTACTTCATTTGTGATATGAAGATGCCATGTTTCAGCTGCTGAACTTGTAAACCAAGAAAGAACTTTAGTTCTCCAAGCATCGACATCTCAAATTCTTTCTTCATCTCTTCAGCAAAATTCCTGCACATCTCCTCATCATTGCCACCAAAGATTATGTCATCGACATAAACAATGACAACCAGCTGTTTGCTTAACTCAGTTTTGACATACAGATTGCTATCAACCATTCCTTTTCCAAAACCGATCTTGTGGAGATAGAGATCCAGCCTTGCATACCTTGCCCTTGGCGCTTGTTTCAGTCCATAAAGAGCCTTTTTCAACTTGCACACTAGATCTGAATTTTTGCTGATGAGAAAACCATTAGGTTGCTCAATGTAGACCTCTTCTTCAAGTAAACCATTCAAGAAAGCTGACTTTACGTCCATCTGAAATACCTTGAAGGTTTTGTATGCTGCCAATGCAAGAAACATACGAATAGCTTCCAGACGAGCCACCGGTGCAAAGGTCTCTTCAAAATCTATGCCTTCAACTTGAGCATAGCCTTTACAAACCAACCTTGCTTTGTTTCTAATGACTTGACCATCTTCATTCAGCTTATTCCGAAGGACCCATTTGGTACCAATAACATTCTTATCAGTAGGTCTAGGAACAAGTTCCCATGTGGAGTTCTTCTCAATTTGCTCCAACTCCTCATGCATAGATTTCAACCAACTTTCATCGAGACTGGCTTCAGCCACAGTCTTGGGTTCAATGGTGGACACAAGTGAGTAATTGCTAACTACACTTTGTCTAGTTTGAACGCCTGCCTTAGGATCTCCAATTATTTGATCCTTAAGGTGTTGCTCTACCCAAGTGCTGTGCTTCTTAGGTGTAGTATCTTCTGAGTCATCCTTTGATTTCTCAGAATCATCAGATTCAGCCATCTCATCATCAATCTCACTCGAGTCCTCATAAACTGGACTGTCATTATGAGTTGCATTCTTTGGTTCAATATTCTCATCTATTCTCACATCAGCACTTTCTATGATTTTTCTGGTTCTTTTGTTAAGACACCTATATGCCTTGCTAGTAGAGGAGTAACCCAGAAATATACCTTCGTCAGCTCTTTCTTCAAATTTGCCCGGATTTTGTTCGAGCCGCTTGATGTAACACTTGCTGCCGAAGACTTTGAAGTGCTTGACTGTTGCTTTTCTTCCAAACCATAGCTCATAGGGAGTTTTGACTTCATGTGGCCTGATCAAGCATCGATTTTGAATGTATACAGCCGTATGAATTGCCTCTTTCCAATACTTGTCAGCCATCTTGCTTTCACTTAGCATCGTACGAGCCATCTCTTGTACGGTGCAATTCTTCCGTTCCATAACTCCATTTTGCTGTGGAGTTCTAGGGGCTGAGTACTGTCTTTGAATGCCATGATGTTCACAATATTTAGTGAATTCTTCAGATGTGAACTCGCCTCCACGATCAGACCTTAAAATCTTGATACGTTTTTCCAATTGATTTTCAACCTGTGCTTTAAACACTTTAAAACGATCAAGTGCTTGATGCTTATGCTTAAGAAACAATACCCATGTCATACGAGTATAATCATCAATGCATAACATGAAATACTTATCTCCATTGGTGCTTTGAGTTCGCATCGGTCCACAGAGATCAGTGTGCACTAGCTCAAGAGGTTTCTTGGAATGATGCTCCTTTGACTTGAACATAACCCTCGTTTGCTTTCCCTTTTGGCAAGAGTCGCAAATGGGATTGGAAGGCTTTTCAACTGTAGACATGCCTCTTACAGCCTTTGAATTGCAAATCTTTGACATGTTATCAAAGCTTAGATGCCCAAGGCGTTTGTGCCACAACCAACTTTCCTCTGTCCGACTCATCAAGCAGGTCTTTTCAGCTCCATCTGACAATGTATAGAGATTTCCAGCAGTTCTTGATCCAGTTGCCACTGTTTTGCCATTGCTACTCTTCTTGATGGCAAACCCATTCTTTGTGAAGATAACTTTGTGACCCTTGTCACAGATCTGGCTTACACTAAGCAGGTTGTGTCTCAATCCAGACACATATAAGACTTCTTCCGATCTGATCTTGTTTGCCATAAGCTGAATAACACCTTTTCCGCAGATTTTGGCACCATCATTGTTGCCAAACTTCACTGAACCGCCTTCATAAGTGCTGTAATTTGATGAATTTCTCTTTATCACCAGTCATATGGCTTGAACAACCACTATCAAGGACCCATGGTGCTGCCTTCTTTTGTGCATTGAATGCCATTTGCACAATGAGAGATTCTTTGGGACTTTCTGCACTTTGCTTTGCTCTCCAAGCCTTGACTAACTTGGGTTTCTTTTCAACCTGAAATTTGTTAGCAATATGCAACCTACAATCCCTAGCCAAGTGTCCATAATTATAACACTTATGGCACTCAATTTTGTGGCTACTTAAGATTGAAAAAGGGTTCCTAGTCACAAGTGGGCTGTTTCTAACATAGAATCTACAATCAGCTCTTTTATGCCCAAACATATTACAATGAAAGCAATAACCATAGAATTTGTATCTTCTTTGTGGCTGGTTAGTCTTCATTACCTTTCTAACAGGAATGGACTCCTTTCTAGGTTGAGTGGGCTTCATAGAGTTAGAAGGTGCAGTGACTTTCTTCACAAACTCTTTCTTTTCAGGAGGTGCAATCTTAGAGGATTCACCTTTCTCAAATCCTAGACCAAATCTGAAGTGGGCAGGTCTTTGAACTTTCAGTAGTTCATTGAGTTTCATAGTCCCTTCAATCGCTTGGAGCGCTTTGAGTTTTTTTGCTATTTTCCAAATTTTCAGCCTTTGCTCTAGCGATCTCAGTTTCAAGTTTCATAGCCTCTTCCTTTTTGATACTTATTTGGTTTTCAAGGACTTCTACCATTCTTTTATATTCTTCTACTTGAGTTTTCAAAGCAATAATAGAACTTTCAGATTCATGGAGAAGTTTCAGATTTTTCTTACTTGATTTGCGTTCCATGCTAAGCTCCTCAAGTGCGGCTATGAGTTCCTCTTCAAGATTGACTTCAGCCTCCTCATCCTCTTCCGGATCTAGCTCTTCTTATTCTTCAACAGTGACCATGAAGAGAGCTTCGGTTGATTCATCATCGTCTGAAGATTCAGACGTGCTGTCATCTTGTTGACATAGAAAGTTTTTAGCTTTGCCTCTTTTTCTGAAATTTCTCTTTCCTTTACTCTTTTCAGCATAAGAGTCATTATCATTGTCTTCTTTTAGCGGACACTTCGCAGCAAAGTGACCAACACCTCCACAATTGAAGCATTTAAAGGGTAGCTTCCCTTTGTACTTGCCATTGATTCCTTTCTTCAACTTTCTAACAAATTGAGCCTCAAGCTCATCATCATCAGAATCAACATCATGACCAGCAGTCTCTTTTGCCTTTTTCTGAACTTTGAAGGCCGCTTCTTTATCAGATGAAGACGTCTTTCCTATGCGCATCTCATAGGCAGTTAGAGAACCATGTAATTCATCCATGAAAAATGCATTCAGATCTTTGGCTTCTTCGATGGCTGAGACTTTTGAATCAAACCGGGGAAGAAGAGATCTTAGAACCTTTTTGACGATGACCGGCTCTTTAATCTCCTCCCCTAGTCCACGAATGTCATTCGTGACTTCATTCACTCGTTGCATATACGAGTCAACATTCTCGCTTTCCTCCATGCGAAGAGACTCGAATTGAGAGTGATGAGTTTGCAATTTGGCTTCTTTAATCTTCTCATCACCTTCATGTATGCTTTGCAACTTGTCCCAAATTTCCTTGGCTGTTTTGCATGCAATTACTTTGACAAGCTCGCTGTCCACAAGGCCACTAAAGAGTGCATTCTGCGCCTTGGAGTCGTTGTCTGCCAACTTCTTCGATGCAGTATCATTGGGTACGGTGGCAGCATTGTAACCGGCTCTGACAGCCTCCCAGACATCATAGCCAAGAGATTTGATGAAGGCTTGCATCCTAATCTTCCAAAAAGAGTAATTAAAACCATCAAACAGAGGTGCTTTCATATTCCCTGTATTGACTGCCATGTGATTTGACAAGAGATCACCCTTAGCGTATTAAACTGATCAAGGGAGCCTCGCTCTGATACCAATTGTTGGATATCGCGATCACTGAGAGGGGGGGTGAATCAGTGATTTCTAAAAACAGGTCCAATTCAACAACAAAACAAGTCAAACCACACAATGACACCAGATTTAACGTGGTTCACCAAAAGGCTACGTCCACGGATCAAAACCGTCCGAACACCGATCCGGTACAGGTCTGAATATATTTAGTCGCACCAACGACAAAGAGCACCAACCCTTAGTTTCAGATAGCACCAACTATCTAGGAAGCACCGACTCCCCTTACAATTTATCTGCACCCACAGATAGGATCACCAAACCCCAAACACCAAGCACCAACTTGATGTAAAAACAGAATATAAGATTAACTCTGTCTACAGCCCTTCCCCTCTACAATTCTCTCTCTCTCAATCCCTTACAAATTGAAATTAAAGCATAAACAGAGAGACACTTATCTTATGGACGAAATACCATCTTCAAGAGCACATCCTCGTCCACACTTGCTGTAGAAAGATGCAGCACAACAGCACACAGCACCAGCACTCTTCTTCTCTCCAAAACTCTCTCTCTTTTCTCTTCTCTTCTTTCTCTCTTCTGGTGTGTACTTAAAAACGAACCATACATGCCTTTATATAGGTTATAGTAACCCTTAATTGTATTCAAAACATGCTACAATTCGTTTAGAAAGAGTCCCAAACAAATTAGATAAGAGTGCTGAATTTTCGTGCACAACTTCTAATTCTGCGCAACTCTGGTTTCCGTGCTCGGTCGACATCCTTGCTTGCTCGGTCGACATCCTACACTGTCTGGAATCAGACAACTTTCATGCTCGGTCGACATCCTGGGGTCCCGGTCGACCGAAGACACACTGTGTCACGAAAATAACTGGGAGCTACCTGAATCTGTTTCTGCAGATTTCTCTTGCTTCGGTCGACCGCATGGGGTGCCCAGTCGACCGCGTGCTCTGCTTCAGGAATTCTGAATTCCTGACTGTTTCAATTCTGATTCTTCTTTTCAGCTCTATCAACACTAGCCTACTATCATCATGCTTGTGACAATGTGTTGACAATAATTCCAACTCAAATCAATACTTGAGATACTATATTCTTCAATTCGTCAAAGACTACTCAAGTCATCTCAAATTCCAACAGAAATGATAGTCGAGACTAGAGAGGCTACGGAGAAGCTCAAGGATAGTCAGTTTGAAGAAGCTGAAGCAATTTATTTACAGCAGGTTGAGCAGATCAAAGTTATTGTGTTCAAGCGGGGCTATGATGTGGCTCTTGAAGATGCTGCAGTTCCAGAAGATTCTCCTTTGTGGAATAATTGTGTAAATGTATTCGAACAAGCTCCTCTTTCATCTTTGCCTGCTAAGCCCCAATCTCATATTCAGGCTGATGCTGTCATTCTGTCTACTGGCGGGGATGGGGGCAAAGTTTCTACTGCTAGTCAGCCTCCCTCAGCTTCTACTGCCGAGATGCCTCCCTCAACTTCTGACGCTCCTGAATAGATCGTTTTGGAAATAATTTTGTCTAGCTTTTTGTATGGCAATTCTGCCAACCTATTTGCCCTGGCTGTGGGCATAAAACTTTTATTTTTTGGAAGATCTATTATGCCCGACCTGTGGGCTGATGTTATCCCTGTCAATGTAATGAAATGTTTTCTTTTTCTATGACATTGTATTGCATTTTCTGTGCCACCACTGTCGGTTCTTTCCAAACTCACTTTTTGGCCTAATGCTCGCATCGTCATGCCTAGCAATTAGATAAAAGGAGATCAGTGCGGCACACCTAGTTTGGGCTCTTCCCAGTTAGGTTTTTTGATCCTTCGGAACGAAGTAATGGGTGCTAAGCTTCCCCTCATTTTCCAGGCCTTGGCCCTGTTTATCTTTGCGAGGTTGGTCCCGATAGGGTATGTCCTATCGTGGGTCCTCAGATGAATTGTTCAGTCTGGCCTTATCCTTGGTACATGAATTTTGGTGAAGTGATGATAATATGGCAATATTCCAATATTACTGCCGAAGTCGAGATTCATAAGACCGAGGTGCATACAACCGAGGTGCTTAGGCCGAGGTTGAAACTAAAATAATGTCCCACAAAATATGCAATATAAAATATCTGAATTCTTTGGCATAAAGATTGAAAATTTCAACTCTATATAAGATAATTTTATTCATATACAATGCTTAGAAATATAATTTTTTCTGGTTTGCAATGTTCCATGGCCTTGCCAGAGCTTTTCCTTCTAATTTTTCCAAATGATAAGCTCCTGTTCCTCTGACCGAAGTGACTCTGTATGGACCTTCCCAGTTTGGTCCAAGTTTTCCATGACTGGGATCTTTAATATTTGGAAGTACCTTTCTTAGAACTAGGTCGCCGACCTTGAATGTTCGTGTTCAAACTTTCTTCTTGTAATTTTGAGCTAACCTCTGCTGGTAGGCTGCTAATTTGATCAAGGCTCGATCCCTCAGCTCTTCAATCATATCCAGCTGCTCGGCAATCCTTCCTTTGTTCAGTTCGTGATCATAGGCCTCTCTCCTCATGGTCGGCAATCCAATTTCTAGGGGAATGACAGCTTCCATTCCATATGCAAGGGAAAAAGGAGTTTCTTCCGTTGATCTTCTTAGAGTTGTTCTATATGCCCATAGGACACTGGGGAGTTCATTCACCCATCTTCCTTTTGCTTCATCCAGCCTCTTTTTAATTCCACCCGGTAAAGTTTTAATGAAACTTTCTGCTTGGCCATTGCTTTGTGGATAGACTGGGGTTGAAAAATGATGTCTGATACCATACTTTTCACATAGGCTTCTAAATACTTTCCCTTCAAATTGCTTTCCATTGTCTATTACCAATGCTTTTGGTATGCCGAATTTAGTGATAATATTTTTCCATACGAACTGCTTGGCGTCGCTTCTCGATTATGAACAAGGGGTTCGGCTTCTACCCATTTAGTAAAATAATCAGTGGCAACAATTAAGAATTGACAATTACCTGCTGATCTTGGCATATGACCTACTATATCAATTCCCCATTTATCGAATGGTCATGGGCTTATGATTGAGTTCAGCAGTTCGGCATGCTGATGAATATCTTTTCTGAAGCGTTGGCATTTCTCACATTTTTGTACAAATTTGAGAGCATCCTTTTGCAAATAGGGCAACCAGTATCCTTATGACATCGCTCTATGTGCCAAGCTTCTTCCACCGATGTGTCGACCACAGGATCCTTCATGTATTTCCCATAGCAGGTCTTCCACCTTGGTCGGACTTACACATTGTAAGTACGGTCCCGAGTATGATCGTCTGTATAATTGACCCTCTGGTGATAACCAAAACCTAGCAACTTTTCTTCTGATTTTGTAGCTTTCCTTTCCATCCTCTGGAAGTAATCCATTCTTTAGGTATTCAGCTATTGGTGTTATCCAATTTTGGCTTTCTAATTCTTGTTTAACATACATGATTCGCTGGATTCCTATGCTTGGTGTTGATTGAAAGTCAACGGGGACTTCTCTCGTTAGCTCGGATTGTATCACTATTGCTAAGCTGGCTAAGTTGTCAGCATGTGAGTTTTATTCTCGACCAATCTGCTTGATTTTGACATCGCCGATCTACTGGATAATGCGTTGTGCTTCTCCAACGTATGCAACCATTCGATCATCACGAGCTGCGTATTCTCCATTGAGTTGATTGGCAACTAGCTGTGAATCGCAGTGAACTATGAGCTTTGTTATCCCAAGATCTTTTGCAGCTCGGAGTCCTGACAAAAGGGCTTCATATTCTGCCTTATTATTTGATGCAGCAAAGCCAAGGGTCATAACCCTTTCAATAGCTACTCCTTTTAGCGTGATAAATACCATACCAGCTCCTGAACCTCTGGAATTAGATGCACTATCAACATACAACAACCAACTCTCATTAGCTTCCAAGCTAGCTTCTTTATGCTTCAATTCGTCTTTATGAGTAAATTCAGCAATGAATTCAGCTACTATCTGTCCTTTTATGGCATTCATTGGAGCTTTGACCATACGCCCTGACAGGTCGGCTTTCTGCAAGATGACTCTCAATGAATGTTCGGTTAGGACCTTAATTGTGTGAGCTTGGAAGTAGTGTCTGAGTTTCCGTGCTGTGCTCACCAATGCTAAGGCAAGCTTTTCTAGAGGTAAATATCTTATTTCAGCGTCTAAAAAGGTTTTACTGATAAAATAGATAGGCAGGTGCTGCTTTCCTTGGTCCCTCGTCAAGGCTGCGCTGACTGCATGCTCGGATACCGTCAGATATAAAATCAGTTCTTCTCCTGGGCTTGGAATAGAGAGCATAGGTGGGGAGCTCAAATACTGCTTGATCTGTGCTAAGGCTTCGTCACATTGCTCGTCCCATATGTTATCCGCCTTCTTCTTGAGGGCGAGGAACATTGGTCGGCATTTATCCGAGCTTCTTGATAAAAAGCGATTTAAGGCTGCAAGCATACCTGTCAGCCTCTGTACCTCCTTTCTTGGTCAGTCAATGTTTTGAACGGCTTTGATTTGGTCGGGGTTGGCTTCGATTCCTCTCTGGGTTACAATGTAACCTAGGAATTTGTCGGAGCTGACACCAAATGAACATTTCGAAGTATTTAATTTGAGTTTGTATATTCGAAAGATCTTGAAGACCGAGCTCAAATCTTGCTCGTGTGTAATCCTTTCTTTGCTCTTGACTACCATGTCATCAATGTAAGCTTCTACCGTTTTTCCGATCAGATCTTGAAATATTTTTGCTATTAACCTCTGGTATGTGGCTCCCGCATTCTTGAGTCCAAAGGGCATTCTTTTGTAACAATAGGTGCCTTTTGGAGTTATGAATGCTGTCTTTTCTTGGTCGGCCTCTTCCATTGCAATCTGATGATATCCTCGGTATGCATCTAAAAAGCTCATCTGTTCATGTCTAGCTATAGAATCGACAAGCTAGTCAATTTTGGTAACGGGAAGCTATCTTTCGGACAAGCTTTATTTAGGTTGGTGAAGTCTACACATACTCTCCATTTTTTAACTTTCTTTGGCACAACGACCGTGTTGGACAACCATTCTGGATAATGGACTTCTCGGATTGCATTTGCTTCAAATAATTTGTCAACTTCTTCACAGACTGCTGTTCGGCACTCTGGCGCGAGCTTTCTCTATTTCTACATCACTGGCTTTGCTCTTGGATCTGCTCCTAGTTTATGGCTAATAACTGTCGGATCGACCCCAGGCATTTTGTATGGAGTCCAAGCAAAAATATGAGTTTTGATTAAGAAATTGGATCAGATTCTTCTGCTCTTCTTCAGACAGTGACGTGCCAATCATCCAATATCTGTTCGCATTCCTCCCATGTATCGCAATCTTTTTTAGCTCTTCTACTACCGGGGTATTCAGGTCGGAAAATAATTTATCTACTTTGATCCGACCTGAAGCTGATTGCTATTTGAGATCGGTACTCTTTCCTGGACCAGTACCTACATCATTCATATTTCTCGCCTTTCCTTTTATTGCTGCGACCAGACAACTCCTAGAGATAGCTTGGTCCCCTTTGATCTCCATGGTTCCCTTCTGTGTTGGGAAACGTAGCCTTTGATGGAAGGTCGATGGTACTGCTCTAATAGGATGAATCCATGTTCGTCCTATGATGGCGTTATATGGGGATGGCACATCCACCACTAGGAATTCTACATCTAAGCGAACAGGACCTGCTCCCACCTGAACCATTATAACTCCAAGGGGATGTACAGCCTGGCCACTGAATCCGAACAAAGGAATTGAAGTCGGCTTAAGGTCTGAATGCTTCAGATCGAGCCTTTGAAATAGCTCGGTGTACATTATTTTCGAGGAGCTACCGGGATCTATGAGCATTCTTCGAACATCATACTCTTGTATTCGAAGAGTGAGCACGAGGGCATCGTTATGGGGTTGAACCACAACTCGTAGGTCTTCATCGGAGAAAGAAATCTCCGTCTTGCTATGTCCAGATTTGCTGACCAATCTTGGTCCTATATCTACTTGGTATACCTCCTTCAAATGTGCAGCCATCTTTTTTTGTGCTCGGACAGACTGGGTTGTTACATCTGCTGGATTTATTGCCCCATGCACCACATCTATTACTCCCACAAGTCTTTCTTCATCTGCAGCTTTCCTGAAATCTTTCCGATCTGAGCCTTCTCTACCTTTTTTTGGATACATCTCCTCTACATATTCTTTTAGGGGGACCATCTCTGACTAGGTCTTCTAGATGTTGCTTGAGCATCCGACAATTTTCTGTCAGATGACCATTTTCCCGATGGTAGGAACACCATAAGTTAGGGTTCCAGCGTCCGGGGTCACTGATCATCTTCGGAGGTCTTTTGAAAAATGGTTTATCTTTTATTTGAGTGAGGATTCTATATATTGGATCTTTGAAGATCGTATATATTCCCTCGTACGCTGCTTTTGTGGTTCAACATGCCCCATCCTCCTATCAGCGACTTCTCCGAACTCTCTCCGTCTCTTCCTTTTGGATCCTTTATCTGCTGCTCGTATCGTCCTTGATTCAGGTGCTCCCATATCTTCTTCGAGCTTTTCGAACTCTTCGATCCTTTCCGTTAGATCTCTTTGTGTGATTGGGGATCGCTTAGTCAATGATTGATGGAGCTTGCTTTCTTTCGACATTCCCAATTTGAAGGTGGCCACTGCTACTTGCTCATTGCTTCCATCTACTTCATTATATATGCGCCAATAACGAGCACTGTACTCCTTCAAGCTTTCCGAGCTTTCTTTCTTAAGAGATAACAACGCTCCAACATCTTTCGGCTGCTTAGAATTCGTGACAAAATGGGTGAAGAAAGATGCTGCGAGCTCTCAAAAACTATGTATTGATCTCGGCTTAAGACGTGAGAACTATTTTAATGCCAGATCTCCCAAGCTTGAGGGAAAGACTCTGCACATTAATGATTCATTCTCGATCCAAAGTGCCATGGAATGCAGGAAATGTTGGACGTGGTCGGCAGGATCTGAGGTTCCATCATAGATTTTTAGCTTGGGGGTTGAGAATCGCCGAGGTGGATCTGCTCTCTCTATCTCCTTCGAAAAGGGAGATATTAAGCTCTGCGTATCCAAATATCTTGTTCGTAACATGGTTTCTTGATGGGGTCTCTGATTCGCCAAAGCCTTCTCGATTAGCCCTTGTATGTCTTCCTCGCCAAGTGCCCGTGAGGCTATCTTTTTTTTTTTGGAGTGCAGGTTTTTCCATATCTCGTGTCCTATATTCAGATTTCTCCTCCCTTCGTGGTGGAGAGCTTGAGGTCTTGCTTCCTTCATCTCTTGTTCCATGCTTCGGTCTGATCTAACGAGATTTTAATTCAGAAAGATGACTTTTGGGCCCCCGCATATCTGTACTTGCTCGGCGCTCCAATTTTCTAATTTTATGAGCAGTTTCTGAGTTTTTCTGATGGTTCTCCGTGCTCGGAGGTCGTCTTTGAGCCTCCTTTACTGCCTCTAATTCCAATAGCAGACAATTGAATTTATCTTTCTGCTGCTTCATTCCCTGTGTCAGGTCCCGAACAGCTTTTTTGCAAGATTGTTCTAGGCGGACAAGCGCATTCTGTGATGGTACTATAGTTTAATGTGTGTGACTCTGCTTCTGGTGGCCTCCTTTTTGCAATTTATCCACAGATGGTGAATTTATAGCATGGCTTGGTTCCGCGCGATGTACTTCTGATTGGATCTGTCCCTTTTTGCCTAAAATAGGATCAGTCTGATCACTGTCCGTATATGGAACATATTCATCATCTTGCCCACCGGGTTGGTTGATCACATGATCCTTTTCGTCGCGCTTTTGCTGGTTCTTGATCTGAGTTGCCTCTATTTGAGATGGAGAATGCCCAGGTTGATGCTATGATCCCAGACCAAGCTCTTGATATGCCATATTTTTCAGCTAGAAGAAACGTTAGTGGATGATTTCCTCTTTCGTTTCCCACAGACGGCGCCAATTGTAGATGCTGAATTTTGGTTGGTCGACTAACAAGCTGAACAGCTCTACTCGGCGAAGGAAAACTGAATGCTTCTACTGGTCGAGATCAGAATCCCTGTACCTATCATAAAGGAATTATCAGAAGAACTCGATCGGATGGACCGATCGAGAACTCTCCGATGATAAAGTTAGTAAGTTTCTCATCTTTCAAAATGATTATCTCTTTTGTGTATTGTGTTTTTCTCACCTCCTTATCTGATCATCATTTTTCTTTTATATATCCTTGTCCTGATCTTTTTCTCACGTTACTTTCCTTTATTGTCCATGATCCCTTTGCTTTATTTCTGTTTTATTTCTTCAAATCGAAACTCCCATGAAGCCCCTGTCGTGTGCTGTTTTAATTCCATGATTTACTTTCGTAATTGCTGCTCTTTGGTGGTGCTTAGCTGCCATATGACCATTTCAGAATATCTATTGGACCTGGATAGAGGTCCAGGTCAGGTCGGCCTTAATCCTGGCTCGACTCGAGGATAATTTGAATTTCTCCCCCCACAAAATATATTAGAGAGTAATCATCAACAAAGACAACAAGCATAGATCGGAACCCACTGTAGCTTGTTATTGTACATGGGCCCAAAACATCCGAGTGAAGTAACTCTAAAGGCCTTTTACTGTTAAGCGATGTGTCGTACCATATCGACAACCTTAACAAACACCATCATGTCAGAAGCTTCCGAAATTAGAAATCCTATTAATAAACATCTGAGTAAAGGTCTCCTCAAGCTTATCATGTTCAACATGGGCCAATCGAGCATGCCTTAGTGCCACACTATCATGTTGGCTAGTCTTCCCAACATACGTATCATTAGCAGAGACATACAGTGGATTGACCCTTTTTCCTTTTTCCCTATAGGATAACATTGGCATCAATGGTCCTTATGTTGTCCAAAATTTTGAAGTCATTTGGCCCCAAAAAAAATATATTTCTCAGAATTAGAAATCTGTGAGACAGAAATTAGGCGTGTATTTGGAATCGTGCCATTCGGATGTCCCCATGGTCCCATGAGATGATGCTACGAAAAACATAGTTTGGTTAGTGTAAATCATTGTTCCCAATTTTGGTCTCACGAGAAGGAATCTCAAGATCATATCTCGTGGGCATAAGAAAGTTTGAACAAAAATCTTTTTTTTTTAAGAAACAACTTTATGGCACAGTTGGTTCTTACTTATCTCTTATCTCTTGCCTTTTCAATAGGTCATTTAAAAACATTACAAATCCTCTCACTTATCCTAATGGTAGGCCCCATGTTCACAATCCCAAAAAAGGTGGCCCCACTTTGTGATTTTTAAAGGTGGGTCACATGGTCACAATCATAAAAGGTGGACCCATATTATAATTCTTATAATGGTGGACCACATTATAACGCACCATGCATGTTCTAATTTCTAAATGTGGGTATCACGTTGTAATTTCTAAATGTGGGTCGCGTGTCTACAATCGCAATAGAAGTGGCTCTACTTTATAATTCTTAAAGGTGGGTCATATGGTCACAATCACAAAAGGTAGAGCCACATTATGTTTCTCTACTTTATAATTCTTAAGTGTGGGTCACATGGTTATGATCACAAGAGGTGGACCCACATTGTAAATTTTTTGAATGTGGGCCCATATTCTAATTTCTAAAAGTGTGTACGATGTTGTAATTTATAAAGGTGGGCCTCATATTTACATTCACAAAAAGGTGGCCCCACATTATAATTTCTATAAAGTGGGCCCATATTGTAAATCCTATAAATAAGGGCCCCATGTTCTAATTTTTAAGGGTGGTACCAAGTTATAATTGTGCAGGTGGGTCCTGTATACGACAATAATAAAGTGTTGCAAATAATAAAAGGTGGGTCCCACATTATAAATCCTCTGATTCTCTTTCTTCCGTTCTTTGGAGCAAAACTTTTATATTGTTATCAAACAAGTTCGGGAAAGCATCTTCTCAACGGAATGATTTAATATAATGTTGCAATAAGATCTAGAGAGTTTAGTCTCAGCACAACCTAATTTGAGTGCATAACTAGGAACAACACGAGTACGATGCCAAATAGGGCCCGATTTTTAGTCATACCATGAACATGATAAATGCCCTTCGATGGATGTGAGTCTCCTTGTTTGCACCTCCCATCTTCATTTTGATGCTTCATTCTTCACCGATGTATCGAGCTATTAGTTATATTTATCGCATCATCCCCATTGTACTCTCGAAATTTGGAGAACAATGATTCATCTCCAATTAGATAATGCGAACAACTAGAGTCGATGATCCAATCCTTCTTCTAGTCTATAGTTTCTAAAGCAACCTGTTTGCACCTCACATCCATGGAGGACAAAGTTGGGGCTTCATGAACTTAATCTTTTGTCTTAACCACCATAGTGATTAGGAACGCTTCCCAATCATTTTCACCATTATCCTTTTCCTTATTCCTAGATGTTCCTGTGTTGCCGTGGATGACCTTTGATCTATGATACTTCTTTATGTGGGCAACCTTATTTCCCTAAAAGAAAATGTTATTCGATGTTCATCTTGTAGAAATTTAACTTTAATCTTAATTGTTAACCACCTTATGTATTCCAATACAAACAAATACTACCTACCACAGTTGTAACAAGTGTTGGAAATAGGGTGGGCCTCTAGGATAGGTTTCAAAAACTTTTGACCCACTTGACGCAGGGATCAACTATCCAGAAGGCTATAAAACCCAATCCAAGATCTATGTCCTCAATCTCTGCCATCATGATCAGTAAATACAATCTATCTAGAAGATAGAACCAGCAACATATAAGCTACAAATAAATCTACAACATGCAAGGAAGTAGATTATACCTTTTGAGCTCGGTTGTGCTCTAATGGAGAATTTGCGTCTTTCTTTGATGATGAAACGCTTTCACTAATCAAATAGGGATCTCCAAGACCTCTTGATCTTCCACGCTATGACCCATATCAGATTCTCCTTTTTCTCAAGAAGATGGTGGGATCTCCAAGAGAAAACTACTAGGAACTCTAGGGAGGAACTAGAAAGAGAACTAGAAGAGGGAGATGAGAAATAACTCGTGCAACACTTGCACTAGGGAGGCTTGGGCGTGAATCCTAATGTATGGAGAGTGCATGGACGTCCAAGGCCTCTTCTCCTCTTATTTATAGCTTTTGCAAGTTGCCTCCTCTTTACTAATTACAATAGAAGACTTACTTCCATTAATTAGTAACTTACCATATCATAATTAGAAGTCTCACTTCAAATATAATTAGTATCTTTCTAATTCCTTTCTAATTAAAATAGAAGTCTCACTTCTACTAAAATTAGTAAGTCTACTATTACCACTATTAGAAGTCTCACTTTAAATAGAAATAGTAACTTTCCTTTTAGAGTTCAACTAGAATTAGATACTTTCTAATAATAGGGCTAGCGTGGGGACCACTAGGGATTCCTTAGAAAGCTGGCTCCAACTGGGACACGCGACCCCACATCTCATGTGCAATCCGGGCCCACAGTTAATTGTAAATAACTCTACTATATAAATGCAATTGAACTCCAGTCTTAGGAATATTACATAGAAGACCTTAAACTTCCACATTACCACAAGTAGACCCCTCTATCAATATCCATGGATCAATTGGACCTGTCTTCCAAAATAGATCCATATCTTATTATCCTTGAGCCCCAATTAATTATAATGATCATAGGTACCTTTCCAATTAACTCTTAATCGGAATGGGTGCGCACTTACCAGTGATAAATCCATTAATTGGCATAAGGGGATATTAGAGATAGATTCCATCTTGACTATTGAATGTTCCCACAGCTCTACTACCATGTACCCAAATCACCGAGGTGTTGACCTACAGTTGGCCTCACTCATTGGTGACTCAAAGCATATGAATAGATGGAAACTTGAGTTCATTAATGTCTCAGGATTGAGAGCCTATTGCTAGTGAATTATGAGAGCAGACCTTAAAATAAAGACAGTGTTTATAAGGTGCTTCTCATGGTCCTTCAATACATCCAATGTACTAGCACTATGATCTAGAATCTTTCATTCTAATGATCGAGACAAATCACACTATCTCATAGTGATCAAAATGCTGCAACCTTGTTAGTATGAGATGTCCAGTCTCATCACTGGTTGTGAATATATTTTAAGTATAAGATTTGTCATACATGTCTCCCGTATGTGGATCTCATCCATACACATGTATTACATCTAATATACTTGTGGACCCCGGTTCATCTCATGAACCATCATGTCATTCGTATTGGTTATGTGCAAGTATATAATAAATTACCATTCATCTCATGAAAGGAAAGCATGAATATACTGATAAATAAAGAAATCAATCAATTTATTATATCATCTACTGGATTGAGTCCATAAAACTAACAACAAGTGACTTTTTTACCCTTTTATAACTTTCCCTCATCTTTGAAATGATCAATCCTTAGAAATTACTTTCAAATTTAGGAAAGTTTTTATTTTGATTTTTTTCTTTTCCATTTGGATTATTACCGTTCTTTTGATTTCTAGAAATTAATGCTTCATTTTCTCCATAAATAGAAACAGCATCGATTTACATTGCTAAAGCTTCATGATTTGAAAAAAGATTCTCAAGCAAGCCTTACAAGTGAGGGTTGGTTTGCCCATTGTCACGTCCCCCGAACCCGATTAGAGAATAAAACGGATCCGATGATTGAATCTTAGGGCTAATTAAAAGTTTTCACCCTTTTCAGCCCAAGGACAATAAGTCCACTGTGTGGATATAATATTTGAAACCTCAAGTAAGATAAGAACTGCGGAACTTCTCGTAACTCAATTCATATTAAATACCAAAGCAAATGAATATTAATTCTCATTAATATTAAAGTTTAATCAATAGACAGAAGAACTAATAGAGACAATTTATTACTAACCAAATGATCATTCCAAGTCCTAGACCATCTAAGAACCATAAGAATCAATAATAGTAAAAGTCCAATCAATCAATGATAAAAGAATAAAAACAAATCTAGCAAAAGCCCCATGTGAGTCTCTCTCGTGCCGGGTAGGATGATGCTACTCTACGTCATCGGCACGCCACTCTTGCTCCTCCTCTGATGGTTCGAGATCCTTTGGGATCTCCTCACCTGCCTGCTCCCCGTAGTACCTGGCCGTGGTGTCTGCACACCAAGTAACAAGAGTAAACGACATGTTGAGCAAGAAATAAACAATGTATAAATAGCAATATATATCATGTATCAAAATAAAATAAAGATAATTATAAATCATATGAACACAAGGTAAAGGAACTGCGCATATAGCATGAATATAAAACCTAAATCAATAATGAGAAATCCTGACAACATCTAACAATAAACACCATCCACATAAATGCAAGAATGCAAGAATCAAGAGGGAGACTCCGAGGGTGTACGAGCCACCTCCCGGGGTATCAGTAGCATTTCTATCTGGATCGCCGACAAGAGGAACGAAGCTCCCAATCCTATGAATAACAGAACGGTCCAAGCCCACTCCTAGCTATTCAGCGCCATGGACTCTGTCCAAGCCGATTGCCCATCTCGATATCCGAGTAACCAGCCCATCTATAAACCCCCAAACTGCAGCTAGTTATGACATGCAATCCACTCCACAATGGATCCTACTGTGGTAGGATAATAATGGTGATGATGTGGTGTTGGCACAAGGAAACCAAGAAAAGCAGGGGTGGAGTAGTGGTTTCTGATGCCAAGCCCTTGGCAGAAGGTTCTGAAGAGGCTGGAGTCGAATTGAGTCCCGTTGTACGAGATCAAGGTTCATGGAATTCCAAACCTTGTGACGATGTTCTTCTAGATGAAGTTCTTTGAGTCGTGCTCGGTAATGGAGGATAGTGCTTCTGCCTCTATCAAGTTGGTGAAATAGTCAGTGGCTACTATCAGCCACCTCTTATTCCCTGGAGTTCGATGGAGAGGTCCTACGATGTCCAGATCTTGTGGAGAGTGGACTCAGATCTTGTGCTGGTTGATGGAAGGAGTGTGAGAATTTCTGACATTTCTCGCACTTCTGGGCATCTGCGCGTCTGCCTGCATGTACGACTACCAGTACCCCTGGCTGATAGCCTGGTATGCCAGCGACCGTCCATCGATGTGACTTCCGCAGATTCCTTCATGTATCTCGTATAGGAAGTCTCCGACCCTGTCCGGGTGGACACACCGAAGGTAGGGGCCGGTGAAGGACTTCCTATAGACTTTGCCTTCTGAGCTCAACCAGAACCAAGCCACTTTGAGCCTGATTCGATGAGCTTCGTTCTTGTCTTCGGAGAGCTGGTCATCTTTAAGGAAGGTGACGATCGCGTCCATCCAGCTCGGGGCGAGGTCAGCACATAGGATTTGCCGAGGTGGGGGAAGCTCCGTGCTCAACCGCGATCCTACTTCGACAATCCTTTTCCTCCCGGCCTCAACCGCTGAAGCAAGGTTGGCGAGGGCGTCGGCATAAGAGTTGGAGTCTCTACCGATTCGCTTGACTTCGCTTTTTGGAATTGCGAGAGAAGCTTTTTCGCATGTGATAAGTAGGCTGCCATCCTGTTGCCGCAAGCTTGGTAGTCTCTGGTCAGCTGGCTCGTCACCAACTGTGAATCACTGAAAATTGCCAGCTGTTGAGCTCCTAGGATTTTGGCGCTATTCAGCCCGGCTACCAGAGCCTCGTACTCTGCTTCGTTATTGGATGCTTTGAAGTCAAGAGTGAGGGCTTGCTCAATGACTAATTCTTCTGGTCGCCTCTGACAGTGACCACCTTTATTCCGCCATTCTTGTCCTCTAAGGGGAATTTGAGTTTCTGGTGGTGGGTTGAAGGTATTGCTTTCATGCCGTGCAGCCATGTTCTCCCCATTATGGCATTATAGGGAGACGGCACGTCTATCACAAGAAAGTCGGCAGTTATGGAGGCGCCTTCGACTTGGACCATGAGGGAGATCTTCCCCTTGGTATATACTGGTTTGGCGCTGAAGCCTATCAGGGGAGTCCGCGCTTCCTTGAGGTTCACTTCTCTAAGGCCCATCCTCCTAAAGTAATCAAAATAAAAGATCTCGGAAGAGCTGCAGGGGTCGACGAGGATCCTTTGAACTAAGCAGTTCTTGAGTTTGAGGGTGACGATCAGCGGATCGTTATGGGGGAGTTGGACTCCTTCCAAGTCTTCCTCAGAGAAATAGATCCTAGGCTTCTCCTTCTGAGCTTTCTTGAATGCTGGTTCGAGCTCGGCAGTCATCACCTGTTTGCCGTGTGCAGCCCTCTTGGCCTCGATACGGGCTTGGTTACTCCCCTTGGGGGCGGGAGCCAGGTGGATGACGCTGATGATTTTTTTCGACTCATCGCTAGAGTGACCTCCGCCATCCTGGCATTGGGCTCGGTTGGTGTTTACTCCTCCTCCCTTCACAGACTTCTTTAGGTGCCCGTCCTTGACGAGCTTGTCAAGATGTGACTTGAGGGATAAACAGTCTTCGGTGCTGTGCCCATTCTGCTTTTGGTAGGCACAAAACTTACTTTGGTTTCGGTTGGCAGGGTTACCTTGCATAGGCTGCGGCCAACTGAAGTAGGGCTGGTCTTTGATCTTGTTCAATATTTTGTGGATAGGCTCCACGAATACTGTGTAGACATTTGGCCTGGACTTCTTGCCATCACCCGCGTTGGGAACCGAGTCTGTTGTCGAGCTCGTGGATGCTCGGTATCGATCCCTATCTACCCTCTGAAACATCCTCTTTTCCTTTCTGGAGAAGAACTTCCTGGAGGGGGGGCTATCATGCTGGGCGGCTCGGCCCTCGGGCTTGGACTGGCCTTTGGAGACGGGTTTAGAGACACCGAAACTCTCATTGGCCCTGACCTCATCTTGCTCCTGGGCAATGTACTTATTCACCCTGACCATCTGCGCTCCCACTGAGGTTACGGGGTTCTCGACCAGCTCTTTGCAAAGATCATTGCCCTACAGCAGGGCGTGCTGGAAGGACATGATCGTCACCTCGTCATTGGAGTTCTCGGTCTGGCTATAAACAGTCCATAATCTCTTAGCGAACTGGGTGATACTCTCGTTCCACCTCATCTTGAGGGCCATGATGTCGCCATCCGTCTTTGGGATGACTCTATGGGCCTGGAACTTTCCCAGGAAGGAGTTCGACAACTGGCGCCAACTTGAGATCGATCCCTCTGGGAGACTGCAAAACCATTTGAGGGGGAGGTCTCCCAGGCTCGACAAAAAAACTCTACATTTCAAATGGCCGACATCGCCCCACACCGAAATCTTCTGGGTGAACTATCGGAGATGCACTACCGGATCTGAGGTGCCGTCATAGTGGACAAACCTCGGGATGCTAAATCTTTCGGGCAGGGGGAAGCCTTTGATCTCCCGAGAGAAAGGGGACCCGCCGGTGTCGCCGGAGTCGTATGAATCTAGATGATTGCGGGAGAGACCGCTACTTCCATATTGCGCCGGATAGCCTGCCTGACAAGCATGTCAGGCCGCGCTTCTTCGTCTTCTCTATCCTCCGAGATGGGCTCTGACCTTCTCTTGGTGTGACTATTGCTGGAGCCCTCGTCCTGAGCCCGGCGTTGCCTCTTGTGCTCAAGGTGCTGCCTGAGGTCGATCTCGGATCGGTGGGCCGGCCTACTTTTGGAAGGTCGGGGGCCAGCTTGCGCCTTGTGCCCAGGTCATTGCTGAAACTGCTATTGGAGCTGCCGAATCAACTTCTCTTGCTGCTGGATCAGAATGTTCTGGGCTGCAACAACTCCATCACCAGTTCGATGACGGGAATGGTGGGACTTACTGACTGCTACAGATTTGTTCTTCTGAGGACGCTCCTGTCGCTGTTCATCTCTCCGGGAAGGCATAGCCTCCTCCGGGGACGAATCCTCGACTCGCTTCGGGAATGGGACCTGGATGAAAAGGTGTGCGTCAGTGTGTTCCTCGACTGTAACTGTGCCAGACCTTGCCTCGGATCACCTATGAGGAGGAGCGACCGGCGACGGGGGTGGCGGCCGCTGAATTATCGCCTTTGAGGATTCTCCGCCTTTCTTAGCTTTGGGAGGCATGGTGTTTGGGTTGATTGGGTTAATCCTTTCCCATAGACGGCGCCAATTGTAAGTGCCTAAATATTACGGAATTTGTGATGAGGATTATGGTGAGCTTGATGCTCCTTTAATGTTGGAGTGTGGCCTGAAAACCTGAAAGGGGAGAAGATGAAACAGTCAGAGGACCCTGGCTGTAGGCAGCACAAGGCTCTCCGATGCCTAAGTCAGTATGAGAACTAGACAATAGGATGGAGATCAGGAAGGAGAGAGACAGAGTAACAGCTATCTGGTTGCGATTGTCTTACCTGGGATGGACAGGGCTCCTCTATTTATAGGGGAGGAAGCTGTGTTGCATGGTAAGGCTCATGATGACGTCTTAGCACTCTCAGGGGTGCTGTCACATTAGCCCACTACGCATTAAATGGCAGTCTGATCATCCCATTATGCAATAAATGCTGGTCTAATCGGGCCTTACCCTACTTTACTTTTGAGCCTAGTCCCATCGAGCCTCGCCTGGAGCGATACCCTGATGGGACGTAGTCGCCGGGTGCCGTTTTGCTAGTGGTGATGGGTGGCCAAGATGTCTTTGTCAGACTTAACTGGAAATCCGTGAAAGTATAGCTGTCAGCATCCATCTGTGCTAGCAGTCCGGCTCTGTTGCCGAGCTTTGTAATCGAGGTGAAGGCACTGTGCCAAGGTCGGGGGTGACCGAGGTGAAAATGTTATGCTGAGGTAGGAGTGACCAAATTGGGGACTCGATGCCTAGGTCAGGAGTGTCTGAGACCGGGAACGATCTCGATCTCGGATAGCGCCCTGGTAGCATTACCGTGGTGCGCGTGGCCGAGGTCAAGACATGATTAGCCGACACTGATGCCGAGACTAATATAATCCCAGCGCTTTGGGAAGCACCCCCACACAATTGCCCCCTAGCTTCTGACTTCTTGGAGTTTGCCAACTCCGTGAGGTCGGGAGCTATGGGATGGAAGAACCTTCTGGAGTGGTTTTCATCTCAGTTTCGGCCGCTGACATTCGGTTTTTATCCATAGTCGCTGCGCCTGCCCGAGGTATTAAATGACGCTCTCTAATTAATGTAGAAGACATACCGACGGCACCACGTGTCACCATCCGGTTGGTCGTCCACTCGCTTCGAGGAGACGTGCGCCGCTTATCGGGGATGCGTCCAGTGATTTAAGTGACGCGTGCGGGGCCCTAGGGGACGTCTGGCACGTGCGTCCCTAGGGATTTTTTGAAAAGGGCGCCCTTTCTCCTCCCTTTAAAAGTACGGGAGGTTAGGGCACTCTTCTTCTCCATTGCTGCCTTACGCAGGAGAAAAAGAGAATTCTGCAGGAGAGTATCCGTCTGAGAAGAGAAGTACTGCCAAGATTGAGTCTCTGCCGGTTCGAATCCCATTTTCGTCCTCATATGTTCTCCCCCTTTCGCTTTTTTCTGTGGGTTTAGGGTTTTCCCGTAGGGCTTCTTTTTCTTTTAGTCCCTGTTCTGGTAGAAATGGGCATCTACAGCCACTAGGTAAAGAATGCAGCGGCGATCGAGGGGCTTAAGAGAGTGTATGAAATCCCTGCCGATGTCCATGTTTGGGCGGCCGACCCCGTTGGCTACATCCACCGTGATTTTTCAGGCGACTGGATACCTTTTCCATTGGTGGCTGTGATCGAAGGTGGAGTTTGTTTTCCCCTTCACCCTCTCTTGCGGAGGTGTCTCAGCCAGTGGTCCCTTTGCCCCTGCCAGCTGTTGCCCAATGTCTGTCACACCCCGAAACCGGGCCCTGCAGTGATCCGACCTCGGGATGTGAAATTTTGGGATTAATTTAAAACTTTTACTTTTTCCAAGATCCGCGCGAATGAGGATAATAAAATTCCATCACGATCAGAATATATTTTCGCGGAAGCTAATCATGGTGTTACGACCTGGAGTCCGTGGCCATCGGATTCCGTGTCGCACTCAACCAATATCATAAAGCCATCACACAAGCAGGCTGGTACAAATCATAATTCATGGAATACTGAGCTGGCAGTAACATGACTATTTATTTCCCACATATTCAAGTTACAATACACAAGTGTCTTAATTACAAATCCCAGGTAAAAGGCTAGCAAAGCCATACGAAAAAAAACAACTAAATAAAATGCTGCCCCAATTGATATTACAAACTCCGGTGCCAAACTTGACATCTATATGACATCAAAGGCAGCCTCTCGCGTCAGACCGACGGCTCAACCGCCTCCTCCGATCAAACACCTAAAAAGGGGAAGAGAAAGAGTCCTAGCACCAAACAGAGGGAGTCAGACTGGTCTGGCAAGCAAATAAACAGGTAATATGGAAAAAGGGCATTTATAAAACCTTATGGAATCATTGTAATTCCATTTAAAGAGTCTAAACAGTAATAGTAATAAATCATGATAAAACGATTGAAAGACTGAACATAAATATCAAAGCAAATAAATGAACAGTATCTGAAACATAAATATCTTAAAAACATAACAGACTATGTAAAACATTGGATAATTGGAAATCTGTTTAAAATCCTGAATAATAGAGACAATGCGATAAAAGATCTATTTCTTAAACATTAACAAATTCAAAGACTATAATGAGCATAAACAAACAAGAATCATAAAACAAAATATCTAACGGATAAAACTTTGGCAAACCACATATAGCTATATTCTCCTATTACCGAAGTAACAAGAGCAGACAGAACCGTAGCCACTACTCGTGGGACCGGAACGAACATAGTCGTTATCGAACAGAACCGTAGCCACTACACGTGGGACCGGAAACAGAACCATTGCCATGGTCAGTACAGACAGAATCCAAGTTGCAACTGGCAGACAAATTAAAGATCCCAAGCCGGGTGATCAGCCCGACAAGGTGACCTAAGCCTAGTGGTGCCTTTAGTTTTCAAAACCTGAACCAATACAAATCAAAATAATAATCCCTTTGACTCATGGGCTCACACTACAAAGCTCTGGCCCCATCTTGCCTCGAGGTTTTATTCTCAAAATAATAGTGCCTTTTGGCTCATGGGCTCGCACTATAAAGCTCTGGCCCCATCTTGCCTCAAGGTCTTATTTTCAAAATAATAGTCTTATCGATGTATTTCCGAATGTGGCGAAGCACTCAAATCTCCTTCCAAATCGATTCGTAGAAAACATACGAATTTCCATGGTAAACCACTCAAATACACATCAAAGTAATTTGTATGAAAAATCATACGATCAATCCTTTCGAACATGGAAAACCACTTGATTCTATTTCAAATCACCGATGCTTTCAAATTAGTTTACCGAAGAGTACATATACATTTTCTGATATGGAATGGAATAGAATAATGTAGAATGACTTAATGACTTTCCAAGGAACTATCTCAATACACACTTAACTTTTAAACATTGATTAATAAAAGAACATGTTTGATGCCAATGAAAATCCACAACATTTAAAATGATAGAGTGTGCATTGAGATTGAAAGCTTCCCGAGTAAATTCCACATATATTCATTCTCTCATTGTTCTCATTCCATTTCACAATTTTTCAAGTATCACAATTTACCCAAATCTTTCATGGGCTTTTAAGCATTAAAAGGAGATTAATGGGCCATAAAACAAGGAGGAGAAATGGGCTGAAATGGGCCTGAAACAGGCCTGAAAAGGAACCCAAAGACAGCCCGCAAAACAGCCCAGAAGATGGGCCCGGACAGACCTGGGCTCACTCGAGCGACCCAGGGTCCGCTCGAGCGAAGCCCAGACAGAACCTGGTCTGCTCGAGCGGCCCACTGGGTCGCTCTAGCGGACTGGGCTCTGTCCCAGTCCGGGTCGAGTGCAGAAATGCACTCTTTTGTGCATTGTTTGATTCCTTTTCCCCCTTTCTCTTCCATATGAGTTTTCTTTACAATTTAGGTCTCTTGAAGCCCCTTTAAACTCCACTGAATCATCACATTAATCCATTCAATTTCTCAAAACAAATCAAATCTAAACAAAACCCTTCCATTCATCAAATAATGAGAACTTTTAACATAAACACAATTAATCCAAAATCTTGACAATGTTAAAGAACAATGACTCAAAATAGATAGATAAGACCATTTCATAACACATCAAGGTAAACAATCCATTAATCAAAGAGAAGAAGTAACAATAAAGAAAGGATGCATAGGAAAATCCAAAACTTGCTATAAGGGAAATCAATCCATCTCATTATCTAAAAATTTACTTGCCTTGGTCAAGAGATTCACAAAATCACTCCAAACACAACTCTCTAAGGTCCAAGGTCTTCCATCTATAAAAGCCCCAAAATAAACCAAGAGAAACCCTAAAAATCAATCATTCTCAAATCTCCATGAAAACTCTTTGCATATATGAGAAAAATACTCCAAATGGTTTGGAAAACCAAGACTTGAAGAAAGAAAAGCTTTTGCTAACCTTTGGTAGTTCAAACAAGGAAGAAAGGCTTGGAAGAGGGATCTTCTCTAGCTCAAATCTCTTGAAAATGGCATCTTAGGGAAGCTAGGAAGATAAAGAAGAAGATGAGGAGATCATTCCTCCATTTGGCCTTCAAGAAGCAAACTTGCAAGATGAGAGAGAAAGTGGCTGGGAGAGAAAACCCTAGACAGCCCCGATGTTGCAGGAAAATGAAAATGGGAAGAAGAAGAACCCATGTGGTTTTATAATGGGTTAAGTGGGCTGGGCCCCATGGGCACCAACATTACAAAGGCTGAAACTAACATTTGTGGGTCCCAAATGAGATCGACGAAGACGACAAAATCGATCAACGAGATATTTACTTTCGAAAAAGTATATTTCCCCCAAATTCTGAAATTTTCAAAATTTAAGTACAGATTTAGTGTGAAAGGTCAATTTGCCCTTTTTCTCAAAAAACGTATTTTCTGATCATCAAATCAAAATGGTCAAAACATGAAAGTTGATAAACTTAATAGAATGAGTCAAAAGGAGTAAAAATTGAAAATTTCCAAAATAAGAATATTCTCTCACAAAAATACAATTCATATGGAACGGGTCAAACCAAAGTCAACGGTCCTCAAATCTCCAAGGCTATGAAAAATCTAGTCAAACTCAAAGACAAAGTCAAACCAACCCTAATCTTGCTTAAAAAGCTAAATCATGATTAAAACAATACTAAACAAAAGAACGGGGGGTCGGGATCTTACATCCTCCCCCCCTTAGAACCCATTTGGTCCTCCAAATGGTCCAAACCAAATAAAAATAAAAAACCCAAAAAGACTAAAGAAAACACTGACACCCTCGCTAAACCTCGGCAACTGTGATGTCCTCTGATCAAACCTGGCATTGGGATGCGCCTGCAAACAACATTCTGATTTGGTTGAAGGCTTCACACTGTTCCACATATCTGCTCAAAACATACTCCTCTGACCAAACTAGTGTTCAACAATTCCTCTACTCATCTTTGGTGTCATCTGTCGTTCCTGTACTGGATCATTTCCTTTTACTTACCTTCACAGTCACTGTCGGTCCAAGAAACTACAAATTCTGTCTCTTTCTATCACATTGGAATTCTGTGCCTTAAGTTATACCGAGCTGTTCACCATATCCCTGACACTTGCATGAAGATGTGATCGTAGACATGCTTTCTCTGAAATAATCTCTACTTCAAAAATTTCTGGAATTCCATATACCTACTTTTACTGTACCATTCAGATTCTGGCTTCCAAGAATATCGTCAATCCTTCTTCATTCTGAAATCACAAACCCCAAATTCTATAGGTCCCCTATCTCTGACTTGATCTGCTACAACCCAGATGTCACACTGCTATAAACTAGATGTTAAACTGCCATAACCTGCTGAGCTGTTTTCTGTCGAAACTTCGCATGGCTTGCCTCTTTTGATTTCACTCTTCAAGTCTTCTACTTCTGACAAGCATAACCGATCTTAGAAACCCAACATGGGTGTGTTTAAAATCGTAAGGTTCAAGTCTTTCTCCACTGTACTCCGAAGTCCATGCTCACTCTGATTCTATCTGCTTGTTGTTCTTGATCTTCTGCTTGATATTGTGTCATCAATAAAATAAACCTGCCAAGTTGGCATCATTCCTTGATAAGCTGAAACTTTCAATCCAAGTCTCCAAGCAATACCGCCACTTTTAGTTTGTCTTTTAAGGTTCACCAATTAACTAAATCCTTGCAAAAGTGCGGGTAGAGTCATTTCCTTGAATTGTGCTTGACTGAAATTTTTCACAATCTGGAGTCTGCTCAATCTTCTGTTTCTGCCTTATACCCTGCCTTTCCTGTAAGGACAATTGTCTCATCAACTTCCGAAGGTCACGTCTCAAATGATGTTTATTCTCTCATGAATCCAACTTTGTCTCCAACTAAACCAGTACACGTCCTGACATCCATCAACCCTTCAATTCATACACTTCCTAACTCCAACCATAAGCTATTACAACTCATTCCATTCAATGCAAAACAAACCTTAAAATTTTAAACATAATGACTAAAACAATTACTTAGCAAAATTTCATCATTTTAAAACATAGTAGAAACTTTGACATCGAGGATGTCTATGACATATGCAAGTCTGGAGATGCCTATTATCTCCGGGCTAAGCCGCACCGAGAAGGCTTTATCCGCTACCTGGAAGACTCGAATAAGTATGCTGGGGATGACCTCTTGTACGTCTCGGGTAACTGGGAGTTCGGCATGACCGAAACCGATAGAGCTTACAGGATTCCCCGCCACTTCAGGACTATTCCAAGTAAATGCCGTCTCTTTATTTTTTGTATATATTTCACATGCCTTCTTCCTTTCTGTATTGCCGAACTGATGTTTCTGCTTGCTGCGCAGCCACTAAGGAGAGGAGACAGGCTGCCCAGCACATCTGGACGAGGAACGAAGCTTGGCTCCAGAAGGTCAAAAGGTACAACGGTCATGAAGCTAGAGCGGCTTGGTCGCTGCTGGGATACAAGCCGAAGTATCACGGTTACATTAGGGGAACGATCGAGCCGATCAGAGAAGGAAGCTTGGAGAGAGCCGAGCCTGGGACTGGAAGAGAACAGGCTGCTTCCAGAGCCAGGGCGGGAAGGGAAGAGCCTTTACGGATTGCGGCCGACGTCGGTCGTAGGACAGTATCCGGTGCTGAGGTTTCTACTTTTGGGGCGGAACCGTGCAAGGTCCCTCTGAGGGGGAAGATGACGCACCGAATCATTAGGTCTCATTTGCCCAGCAGAGGAGGGGGAGATGCTGTCTACCAGGCTTCCAGCGTTCGAAGACTTGGAGACTGTGGCATTTGGGGATGAAATTCCCCAAACTTCTCCAGTGCTGTCGACCTCAGATGTCGTTGATGCCCCTGAGTCTCCTGTGGTTACACCTGCCACTGTTGCTGAGATTCCTGTCCCCGAACCTGTCCGAGTCCAACCTACCAGCCAAGAGGCTCGTCCACCTGTAGCTGAGGTCAGACAGAATAAAGGTCGGCCGAAGAAAAGGCGTTGGGATGAAGGGGGGTCCAGTTCGTCTGCTGCGTCGCCTTCTACTGGGCTAGACCTTTGGAGGCCGGATCTTTTGCTTGAGCTGGGGAGGTAGATTACAATCGAGCACCGTGTCCTCTGGAAGGTGGATTCCCGCGTTCTCAAAGCGCTCGGGCGAGCCTGCGCCCTGCCGCAAGATATGGCTCAACTGGAGGGGTACAGTGACTCGAAGCTGGTACTATCGCTGTTGTAGTCATGCTTTGCAGTAAGTTTACTTAAGTCCTGTTTCTCCTTTCTTTTTGCAAGATGTTTATTTTGGCCATTGTCCTCTGAGTGTTTTACTCGTTTTTCAGATGGTGTAGAAGTCCATGGTCGTCGTGGACAGGCTCAAAAAGTACGGTCCCTTAATCGCTGAGTTGGAGGTGGAGAAGAAGGACCTCCAGGAGGCTTTGGATGCTGGCACTCAGAGGGAAGGTCAATTGGAGGTAATAAAGGATGGATACAAGACAAAGCTTAAACAGGCCAAGGAAGAGGCAGCGTACGAGAATAAGGAAGTCGTCAAACTCGAAGCCTCCTTGGAGAAGTTGAAAACCAACTTCGAGGATAAACTTCGGGCCGAAGTCGCTCGGGCAGATGAGGCTGAAGCCAGACTTGAGTGGAGTGTAACGCTGCTTTTGACGATGCAATCAAGCGGCGACGACTCACTACAAGGCCAAAGTCACCATGGTTAGAGACAAAGCTTGGGTGAAGGGATGGCGCGCTGCCCTGACGGAGGCAGGAGTTCTTGAGGACCACTCGTCCTTTATGAGTCCGCCCCAGTTTCCAGGGTCTGCACTAAGTCTTGCCCCTCCCAATGTGGCCTCTACCGAAGCGCCCGAGACCAATCAGCCCGAGATCGACATTAATCCTGCTGCTGGCCCTGCCGTTACCGATCCTTGATCTTTTGAAGTATTTATATATTTTCTTTTTTGCTTTTCAGTTGTATCCCTCCATTTGTAGTGAAAGACAATTTGGCAATACAATCGAAGCTTTTTGTAATTTTCTTTCTTTTTTCATATATGTTTGCTTTCATGTATGAGCTCGGATTAGCCGGATCAACTTTTTACATGCTAGAAAATTGGGTATGTGCCTGGGTGCCGAGCTGCTCGCATAGTACAAAATGGAGATGTCCCCCTTCCTCGTCGTTAGGGGCGTGCTGGCATTCTGGCATGAGAGCTAAGATGCTCACAAAGCACGAAATGGAGAAGACCCACTGGCTCATCGCTAGGGGCGCGCCGGCAATCTGGCCCGAGAGCCGAGATTCTCACAAAGTACGAAATGGAGAAGACCCACTAGCTCGTCGCCAGGGGCGCGCCGGCAATCTGGCATAAGAGCCGAGATGCTCATAAAGCACGAAATGGAGAAGACCCACTGGCTAGTCGCTAGGGGCGCGCCGGCAATCTGGCATGAGATCCGAAATGCTCACAAAGCACGAAATGGAGAAGACCCAATGGCTCGTCGCCAGGGGTGCGCCGGCAATCTGGCATGAGAGCCGAGATGCTCACAAAGCACGAAATGGAGAAGACCCACTGGCTCGTCGCCAGGGGCGTGCCGGCAATCTAGCATGAGAGCCGAGATGCTCACAAAGCACGAAATGGAGAAGACCCACTAGCTCGTAGCCAGGGGCGCGCCGGCAATCTGGCATGAGAGCCGAGATGCTCACAAAGCACGAAATGAAAAAGACCCACTGGCTCGTCGCCAGGGGCGTGCTAGCAATCTGGCGTGAGCCAAGATGCTCACAAAGCACGAAATGAGGTTTGGCACGTATAGTCCCTTGGGTGCTGTCGGCGAGTTCTATATCTTGGAGAGAATTGAGAGTGACAAGGAACTGAGTGCTTTTATTGCTCTTCAAAAATTAATTACAATTTAGAAATAAAACTTCTTGAGGTGCGTCACGTTCCACGGTCGTGGTAATTGTTTACCATCCATGTCCTCAAGTTTGTAAGCTGATCTACCGTAGACCGAGGTGACCTTGAATGGTCCATGCCAATTTGGCGCCAACTTGCCATGGTTCGGGTTTTTGTCCTGCAGGAGAGACTTTTTCAAGACGTGCTCTCCGTCTGAGAATTTTCTCTCCTTGACTATTTGGTTATAGCCCCTGGCCAACTGCTGCTGATAGGCTGCCAGGCGGACAGCCACTGCTTCTCTGCGTTCTTTGGCTAGGTCTAACTCGCGAGTCAAGTTAATGTCGTTACGGGCTTGGTTGAAGAGTTTCGATCTCAAGGTCGGGAGGCCGACCTAAAGCAGGATCACGACTTCCATGCCATAGGCGAGAGAGAAAAGCGTTGCCTAGGTGGAGCGCCTTTGTGTTGTCCTGTATGCCCATAGGATGCTTAGTAGTTCTTCCACCCATCTTCCTTTGGCTTGATCGAGCCTCTTCTTGAGTCCGTCGAGCACCACCTCGTTGGAGATCTCGGCTTGACCGTTGCTTTGGGGGTATGCTGGGGTGGAGTAGTGGTTTCTGATGCCAAGCCCCTGGTAGAAGGTTCTAAAGAGGTTGGAGTCGAATTAAGTCCCGTTGTCCGCCATCAAGGTTCGTGGAATTCCAAACCTTGTGACGATGTTCTTCCAGACGAAGTTCTTTGAGTCGTGCACTGTAATGGAGGATAGTGCTTCTGCCCTATCCAGTTGGTGAAATAGTCAGTGGCTACTATCAGCCACCTCTTATTCCCTGGAGTACGATGGAGAGGTCTTACGATGTCCAGTCCCCATTGGGCGAAGGGCCATGGGCTGGAGAGTGGACTCAGATCTTGTGCTGGTTGATGGAGGGAGTGTGAGAATTTCTGGCATGTCTCGCACTTCTGGGCATATTTTTGTGCGTCTGCCTGCATGTACGGCCACCAGTACCTCTAGTTGATAGCCTGGTATGCCAGCAACCGTCCACTGATGCGACTTCCACAGATTCCTTCATGTATCTCATATAGGCAGTCTCCGACCTTGTCCGGGTGGATGCGCCGAAGGTAGGGACTGGTGAAGGACTTCCTATAGAGTTTGCCTTCTGGGCTCAACTAGAACCGAACCGCTTTGAGCCTGATTCGGTGAGCTTCGTTATTATCTTCGGGGGGATGGTAATTTTTAAGGAAGGTGATGATCGAGTCCATCCAGCTCGGGCCGAGGTCAGCGCATAGGATTTACTGAGGTGGGCGTAGCTCCACGCTCGGCCTCTCTAGTGATCCTACTTCGAGAATCCTTTTCCTCCCGGCTTCAACCACTAAAGCTAGGCTGGCGAGGGCGTCGGCATGAGAGTTGGAGTCTCTACTGATTCGCTTGACTTTGGCTTTTTGGAATTGCGAGAAAAGCTTTTTCGCGTGCGCTAAGTAGACTGCCATCCTGTCGTCGCGAGCTTGGTAGTCTCCGGTCAGCTGGCTCGTCACCAACCGTGAATCACTGAAAACCGACAGCTGTTGAGCTCCTAGGATTTTGGTGCTATTCAGCTCGGCTATTAGAGCCTCGTACTCTGCTTCGTTATTGGATGCTTTGAAGTCAAGAGTGAGGGTTTGCTTGATGACTAATCCTTCTGGAGATAGAAGAACTACACCAGCGCCGGCCCTCTTGGAGGTAAAGGATCCATCAACGAAGACCTTCCAAGCTGAAGCAAGGAATTGGTTCCAAGTCCGCTCTTCTTCTGTCTCAGTGACTTCGTCCTCACGCCTCCTGCCCCCCAGTTCGGTGCTAAGCGGGGTCGGTGAATAAACTCGGAGAGACGAACTCCACGATGAAATCCGTCATAACTTGAGCTTTGACCGCCATTCTAGGTTGATATTTGATATCGTATAGCCCCAGTTCGACGACCCACTTCGAGATTTGGCTGGAGAAGTCGGCCTTTATGAAGACCGCTCCGAGTGGATGTTCTGTCACAACCACGATGGAGAAAGCTTGGAAATAGTGGGAGAGTTTGTGAGAAGTGTTGACGAGCGCCACCATGAGCTTTTCCATTGGTAGGTACCTTGTCTCGGTGCCAAGCATGATCTTGCTCGTGTAGTAGATTGGCATTTGTTGCTTATCGTCCTCTCTGATGAGGACCGAGTTGACCGCATGATCCGAGACCACGAGGTAGAGGTAGAGCACCTCTCCCTGTTTCGGAGTCGAGAGCAGGGGAGGTGAGGAGAGATAGGCTTTGAGCTTCTGCAGCGCTTCGTCGCACTTTGGGGTCCAATGGAACTTCATATTTTTCTTGAGGAGTTGAAAGAATGGCCTGCATTTATCTAAGGACCTGCTGACGAAGCGATTGAGTGCGGCAGCCATGCCTCGTTGTTGGACTTTGTACTCCAAGGATTGCTGTGATTTGATCCAGATTGGCTTCAATCCCTCTTTTAGTGACCAGGCTTCCAAGGAATTTGCCGGAGTCGACGCCAAATGCACATTTTTAGGTGTTGAGCTTGAGCTTGAACCTACTGAGGATGTCAAATACCTGACTCAGGTCGGCCAAGTGGTCTTGGTTCTGCTTGGACTCGACGACCATGTTGTCAATGTAGACCTCCACCGTCTTACCGAGCTGGGCCTGGAACATCTTCGTGACTAACCTTTGGTAGGTGGCCCATGCGTTTTTTAGCCCAAAGGGCATGACCTTTTAACAGTAAATGCCTTTGGGCATTATGAACGCAGTCTTCTCTTCGTTAGGTCCATACATCGGTATTTGGTGGTAACCTCGGTAGGCATCGAGGAAGCTCATCCTGTCATGGCCGGCAGGTGTCGATCAATTGATCGATTTTGGGGAGTGGGAAACTGTCTTTGGGACATGGCTTGTTCAGGTCAGTGAAATCGACGCAGACTCTCCACTTCCTAGTTTTCTTTTTGACGACCACTGTGTTCGCCAGCCAGCTCAGATACTTGACCTCTCTGATCGCCTCCGCCTCTAGCAGCTTCCCGACCTCTTCGACCACTACTTATGTCTGTGGTACCTCCGTCCTGCGTGCCTTTTGTATTATTGGTTTGTGCTGGGGGTCCATGCTAAGCCTGTGGCACATGACCTCGGGGTCAATGCCGGGCATCTCGTAGGGGGTCCAAGCGAAGACCTCCTTGTTCTTGAATAAGAAACTGACGAGTTCGGCCCGCTCTGTCTTGGCAAGCTGACTGCCAATTAAGAAGTGGCGCTCAGGATCGATGGGATCGAGCCTGAACTCAGTCAAATCCTCGACGCTTTTCTTCTCGGGATTGCAGCTGACCTTATCAAGATCGTCTTCCAGCTCGGCCATATTTACTTGCTGCGGCACCTTCTCTCCGGGCACGATGGCCATCAGACATTGCTTGGCGGCCTGCTGGTTGCCTCTGACAGTGACCACCTTTATTCCATTGTTCTTGTCCTCTAAGGGGAATTTGAGTTTCTAGTGGTTGGTGGAAGGTATTGTTTCCATGCTGTGCAGCCATGTTCTCCCCATTATGGCATTATAGGGAGACGGCACGTCTACCACAAGAAAGTCGGCAGTTATGGAGGCGCCTTCGACTTGGACTGTGAGGGAGATTTTCTCCTTGGGATATATTGGTTTGGCACTGAAGCCTATCAAGGGAGCCCGCGCTTCCTCCAGATTCTCTTCTCTAAGGCCCATCCTCCTAAAGTAATCAAAATAAAGGATCTCGGAAGAGCTGCAGGGGCCAACGAGGATCCTTTGAACTAAGCAGTTCTTGAGTTTGAGGGAAACGATCAATGGATCGTTATGGGGGAGTTGGACTCCTTCCAAGTCTTCCTCAGAGAATTAGATCCTGGGCTTCTCCTTCTGAGCTTTCTTGAATGCTGGTTCGAGCTCGGCAGTCATCACCTGTTTACCGTGTGCGGCCCTCCTGGCCTCGATACGGGCCTGGTTACTCCCCCTGGGGGAGGGAGCCAGGTGGATGACGCTGATGATTTTTTTCGACTCATCGCTAGAGTGACCTCCGCCATCCTGGCGTTGAGCTCGGTTGGTGTTTACTCCTCCTCCCTTCACATAGTCCTTTAAGTGCCCGTCCTTGCTCCTCAAGGTGTGACTTGAGGGAGAAACAGTCTTCGGTGCTGTGCCCATTCTGCTTGTGGTAGGCACAGAACTTACTTTGGTTTCGGTTGGCGAGCTTGCCTTGCATAGGCTACGGCCAGCTGAAGTAGGCTGGTCTTTGATCTTGTTTAGTATTTTGTGGACAGGCTCCACGAATACTGTGTAGAAATTTGGCCTGGACTTCTTGCCATCACCCGCGTTGGGAATCGAGTCTGCTGCCGAGCTGGTGGATGCTTGGTATCGATCCCTCTCTACCCTCTGAAACGTCCTCTTTTCCTTTCTGGAGAAGGACTTCCTAGAGGGGGGGGGGTGTCATACTGGGCGGCTCGGCCCTCGGGCTTGGATTGGCCTTTGGAGACGGGTTTAGAGACGTCGAAGCTCTCATTGGCCCTGACCTCATCTTGCTCCTGGGCAATGTACTTATTCACCCTGGCCATCAGCGCCTCCACCGAGTTTACGGGGTTCCCAACCTGCTCTTAGCGAAGATAATTGCCCAGCAGCAGGGCATGCTGGAAGGACATGATCGCCACCTCGTCGTTGGAGTTCTTGATCTAGTTATAGACAGTCCAGAATCTCTTAGCAAACTGGGTGATACTCTCGTTCCACCTCATCTTGAGTGCCATGATGTCGCCATCTGTCTTCGGGATGCATCTGTGGGCCTGGAACTTTCCCAGGAAGGAGTTCCGCAACTGGCGCCAACTTGAGATCGATCCCTATGGGAGACTACAAAACCATTTGAGGGGGAGGTCTCCCAGGCTCGACGAAAAAACTCTACAGTTCAAATGGCTGACATCGCCCCACACCGACATCTTTTTGGAGAAATGTCGGAGATGCGCTGCCGGATCTGAGGTGCCGTCATAATGGACGAACCTCGGGACGCTGAATCTTTCGGGCAGGGGGAAGTCCTTGATCTCCTGAGAGAAAGGGGACGCGCCGGCGTCGCCGGAGTCGTATGAATCTTGATGATTGTGGGAGAGACCGGCTACTTCCATATTACGCCAGATAGCCTGCCTGACAAGCTTGTCAAGTCGCGCTTCTTCTTCTTCTCTGTCCTCCGAGATGGGCTCTGACCTTCTCTTGGAGTGACTATTGCTGGAGCCCTCGTCCTGAGCCCGGCGTTGCATCTCGTGCTTGAGGTGCTGCCTGAGGTCAATCTCAGATTGGTGGGTCGGCCTACTTTTGGAAGGTCGGGGGCCAACTTGCGCCTTGTGCCCAGGTCGCTGTTGAAGCTTTTGTTGGAGCTACCAAATCAACTTCTCTTGCTCTTGGAATAGAATGTTCTGGGCCGCGACATCTCCATCACTAGTCCAGTGACGGGAATGGTGGGACTTACTGACTGCTACAGATTTGTCCTTCTGAGGACGCTCCTGTCGCTGTTCATCTCGCCAGGAAGGCATAGCCTCCTCCTCCGGGGACGAATCCTCGACTCGCTTCGGGAATGGGACCTGGACGAAGAGGTGTGCGTCAGTGTGTTCCTCGACTGCAACTGCGCCAAACCTTGCCTCGGATCACCTATGAGGAGGAACGACCGGCGACGGGGGTGGCGGCAGCTGAATTATCGCCTTTGAGGATTCTCCGCCTTTCTTAGGTTTAGGAGGCATGGTGTTTGGGTTGATTGGGTTAATCCTTTCCCACAGACAGTGCCAATTATAAGTGCCTAAATATTACGGACTTTGTGATGAGGATTATGGTGAGCTTGATGCTCCTTTAGTGTTGGAGTGTGGCCTGGAAACCTGAAAGGGGAGAAGATGAAACAGTCAGAGTACCCTGGCTGTGGGCAATATAAGGCTCTCCGATGCCTAAGTCAGTATGAGAACTAGACAATAGGATGGAGATGAGGAAGGAGAGAGACAGAGTAACAGCTCTCTAGTTGTGATCATCGTACCTGGATGGAGAGGGCTCCTCTATTTATAGGGGAGAAAGCTATGTTGCATGGTGGGGCTCATGATGACGTCTTAGCACTCCCAGGGGTACTGTCACGTCAGCCCACTATGCATTAAATGGTAGTCTGATCAGCCCATTATGCATTAAATGCTGGTCTAATCGGGCCTTACCTTGCTTGACTTTTGGGCCTAGTACCATCGGGCCTGGCCTGGAGCCATACCCTAATGGGTCGTAGCCGCTGGGAGCTGTTTTGCCAGGGGTGATGGGCGGCCAAGATGGCTTTGTCAGACTTATCTGGAAATTCGTGAAAGTACAGCTGTCAGCATCCATCTGGGCTAACAGTCCGGCTCTGTTGCCGAGCTGTGTAATCGAGGTGAAGGCACTGTGCCGAGGTTGGGGGTGACCGAGGTGAAAATGTTATGTCGAGGTAGGAGCGACCAAAGTGGGGACTCAATGCCGGGGTCAGGAGTGTCTGAGATCGGGAACGATCTCGATCTCAGATAGCAACCTGGTAGCATTACCGTGGTGCGCGTGGCCGAGGCGAGACATGATTAGTCGACACTGATGCCGAGACTAATATAATCCCAGCGCTTTGGGAAACATCCCCACACAGTGTTCTAGCACAAATCAATTGTCTCCTTATGCCATGCTTATCACAAAAAATAAGAAACTCATTAGACAAATGCTCTCTTCTATTTTCATTTCTTACCTTTTTTTTCAGATTTTTCTTTCATGAAGAATATATTGGAGAGTAATCATCAACAAAGACAACAAGAATTTATCGGAACCCACTATAGCTTGTTATTGTACATGGGCCCAAAACATCCGAGTGAAGTAACTCCAAAGGCCTCTTACTTCTTGTCGAAGAGTTCTCAAATGTTAAGCGATGTGTCGTACCATATCGACAACCTTAACAAACACCATCATGTGAGAAGCTTCCGAAATAAGAAATCCCATAAAATAAGCATATGAGTAAAGGTCTCCTCAAGCTTATCATGTTCAACATGGGCCAATCGAGCATGCCTTGGTGCCACACTATCATGTTGGCTAGTCTTCCCAACATAAGTATCATTAGCAGATACATACAATGGATTGACCCTTTTCCTTTTTCCCTATAGGATAACATTGGCATCAATGGTCCTTATGTTGTCCAAAATTTTGAAGTCATTTGGCCACAAAAAAAAATATTTCTCAGAATTAGAAATCTGTGAGACAGAAATTAGGCGTGTATTTGGCATCGTGCCATTCGGATGTCCTCATGTTCCCATGAGATGATGCTACGGAAAACATGTTTGTTTAGTGTAAATCATTGTTCCCAATTTTGGTCTCACGAGAAGGAATCTCAAGATCTTATCCCGTGGGCATAAGAAAGTTTGAACAAAAAGTCTTTATTTTTTTTTAAGCAACAACTTTATGGCACAGTTGATTTATACTTATCTCTCATCTCTTGCCTTTTCAATAGGTCATTTAAAAATATTACAAATCCTCTCACTTATCCTAATGGTAGGCCCCATGTCACAATCCCAAAAAAGGTGGCCCCACTTTGTGATTTTTAAAGGTGGGTCACATGGTCACAATCATAAAAGATGGACCCATATTATAATTCTTATAATGGTGGGACCACATTATAAGGCCCCATTCATGTTCTAATTTCTAAATGTGGGCATCACATTGTAAGTTCTAAATGTGGCTCGCGTGTCTACAATCGTAAAAGAAGTGGCTCCACTTTATAATTCTTAAAGGTGGGTCATATGGTCACAATCGGAAAAGGTACAGACACCTTATGTGTCTCTACTTTGTAATTCTTAAGTGTGGGTCACATGGTCATGATCACAAGAGGTGGACCCACATTGAAAATTTTTTGAATGCAGGCCCATATTCTAATTTCTAAAAGTGTGTACGATGTTGTAATTTATAAAGGTGGGCCTCATATTTACATTCACAAAAAGGTGGCCCCACATTATAATTCCTAAAAACTGGGCCCATATTGTAAATCCTATAAATATGGGCCCTATGTTCTAATTTTTAAAGGTGGTACCAAGTTATAATTGTGCAGGTGGGTCCTATATGCAACAATAATAGTGTTGCAAATAATAAAAGGTGGGTCCCACATTATAAATCCTATGATTCTCTTTCTTCTGTTCTTTGGAGCAAAACTTTTATATTATTATCAAACAAGTTCGGGAAAACATCTTCTCAACGGAATGATTTAATATAATGTTGCAATAAGATCTAGAGAGTTTAGTCTCAGCACAACCTAATGTGAGTACATAACAAGGAACAACACGAGTACGATGCCAAACAGGCCCCGATTTTTAGTCGTACCATGAACATGATAAATGCCCTTCGATGGATGTGAGTCTCCTCGTTTGCACCTCCCATCTTCATTTTGACGCTTCATTCTTCACCGGATGTATCGAGCTATCAGTTATACTTATCGCATCATCTCCATTGTACTCTCGAAATTTGGAGAACAATGAATCATCTCCAATCAGATAATGCGAACAACTAGAGTCGATGATCCAATCCTTCTTCTAGTCTATAGTTTTTAAAGCAACCAGTTTGCACCTCACATCCATGGAGGACAAAGTTGGGGCTTCATGTACTTGATCTTTTGTCCTAACCACCATAGTGATTAGGAACACTTCCCAATCATTTTCACCATTATCCTTTTCCTTATTCCTAGATGTTCCCGTGTTGCCGTGGATGACCTTTGATCTATGATACTTCTTTATGTGGGCAACCTTATTTCCCTAAAAGAAAATGTTATTCGATGTTCATCTTGTAGAAATTTAACTTTAATCTTAATTGTTAACCACCCTATGTATTCCAATACAAACAAATACAAGCTACCACAGTTGTAACAAGTGACTTTTTTGCCCTTATATAACTTTCCCTCATCTTTGAAATGATCAATCCTTAGAAATTACTTTCAAATTTAGGAAAGTCTCTATTTTGATTTTTTCTTTTCCATTTGGATTATTACCGTGCTTTTGATTTCTAGAAAAATAATGCTTCATTTTCTCCATAAATAGAAACAACAACGATTTACTTTGCTAAGGATTCATGATTTGATAAAAGATTCTCAAGCAAGCCTTACAAGTGAGGATTGGTTTACCCAATGTCACGTTCCCCGAACCCGATTAGAGAATAAAATGGATCCGATGATTGAATCTTAGGGCTAATTAAATGTTTTCACCCTTTTCAGCCCAAGGACCGTAAGTCCACTGTGAGGATATAATATTTGAAACCTCAAGTAAGATAAGAACCGCGGAACTTCTCGTAACTCAATTCATATTAAATACCAAAGCAAATGAATATTAATTCTCATTAATATTAAATTTTAATCAATAGACAGAAGAACTAATAGAGACAATTTATTACTAACCAAATGATCATTCCAAGTCCTAGACCATCTGAGAACCATAAGAATCAATAGTAGTAAAAGTCCAATCCATGAATGATAAAAGAATAAAAACAAATCTAGCAAAAGTCCCATGTGAGTCTCTCTCGTGCCGGGTAGGATGACGCTACTCTACGTCATCGGCATACCACTCTTGCTCCTCCTCTGCCGGTTAGAGATCCTTTGGGATCTCCTCACCTACCTGCTCCCCATAGTACCTGGCCGTGGTGTCTGCACACCAAGTAACAAGAGTCAACGACATGTTGAGCATGAAATAAACAATGTAAAATAACAAATATATATCATGTATATAAAAAAAATAAAGATAAGTATAAATCATATGAACACAAGGTAAAGGAACTGGGCATATAGCATGAGTATCAAACATAAATCAATAACGAGAAATCCTGACAACATCTAATAATAAACACCATCCACATAAATGCAAGAATGCAAGAATCAAGAGGGAGACTCCGAGGGTGTACGAGCCACCTCCCGGGGTACCAGTAGCAGTCCTATCTGGATCATCGATACCAAAGTCCGAATTCAAGAGGATCGAAGCTCCCAATCCTATGAATAGCAAAACGGTCCAAGCCCGCTCCTAGTTATTCATCGCCATGGACACTGTCCAAGCCGATTGCCCATCTCGATATCCGAGTAACCGGCCCATCTATAAATCCCCAAACTGCTGCTAGTCATGACATGCAATCCACCCCACAATGGATCCTACTGTGGTCGGATAATAATGGTGATGATGTGGTGTTGGCACAAGCAAACCAAGACAAGCAGGTCTGGCTATTCAAGATACACGACACGAGCATAGGGACTATCCCATTCGAGCCAAATTGCAAAACAAGTCCAAACCACTGAATAGTCCTTCATATCCTTGCCACACATGTTTATCAAGTGCATGATACAGGGGTCTTATGGGACACTCTTAGTCTAGTCACAATCCAAATTCTATAGAAGTTAGGTTTCATAATTAATTAAGTATTTTATGCCAAGACTGTGTACAAGGAGACAAGATCAACGTATACAAGTAATAAATCAAGAAGGAAGTTACTATCCAAACCTAGGTCAGTGTTGTCATCCATGTACTGGGCTTGAACTAACTGAGTGCATAGGGAAGTTAAGTCAACGATGCTTCTTAAGAAGTATCCTTGATGTGCCATGATGCTGGGCATCAGTTGGCTCAGTTCCTTACACATTCGGTTAAGCCATGCATAATACAAAGACACTTAGACAACCATCGAAGCATACCAAGACACATGTTTCGATTCTAATCCCCACTAAAAGTCACATGTTAGAAAGCCTGTGGGTCCCAAAGCTAAGGTCCAAAACTAGGGTACGACTTTATCTACAAGTAGGCAATTTTAGGCAATGTCGATCAACCCTCAGTTAACCGAGTTCATCCTGAGAGCATCTGGAATTGAACTCCGCCTTCCGTCTAAACACGGTCACCCCTCGGTAAGGGTTCAGTCAACTGACTTTGTGTCAAGGAATTATTTTGCTTAATGGTTTCGGAACCGAACTTGAGTTCGGTTGACAAGCATTGAGTCCGGTTAATCCAACTCCATTTTTCGGTTATCCGAACTGTGTCCAGCGAAGATCTTGATTACTGGAATTAGAACCAAACTTGGGTTCGATTGACCGAACTAGTGACGAATAAACGCAGAAAAGCTTTGTTCTGATGGTTTTTCGCTCCCATTGCTTCCAAATCGTTTTCCACCTTCTCTATTATGATAATGTTTCTATCCTTCTTTTTTTACCTTTCCCTCTCTCCCCTATCATAATTTGAATTCCTAGGTATTCATGGTAAAAAGAATTCCAAGAATAGAAGGAAATGTGGGGTAAAGGATATAAGATAAGATGATGGTCTACAGTTCATTTTCCATCTCTTGCTATCATCAATAAGTGGGTTTCAATAAATCAAGGATTTCCAATGCAATGCACTTTAAATGTAGCTATTCATGTATGTTAGCGTCGCATGTCTGGATCTTTTACACCCCCCCCCCCCCCCCCCCCCCAAAACATCGTGTTTGAGTCTTCCAAGTGATAGTATTTTACAATGATTTGCCAAAATGGTCATTGGGTTGCCCTTTCTTTATAATGGATGAATTGGATTGACTTATTCTAGATTTTATTTCAATCAATACGTTGAGTTTAAATGGTAAATGCAGTTTCTGTAAACTCGATTTTCACAATTAGACTAAAAAGGTAAATGATAAGTCCATAAAATAATAGCTTTGATTCATCATTTCATGTGGCTTTGTAGACTTAATTAGGGAGAATTGCCTCAAATTTCATAATTTCATACAAGTGAGCATCAAAGTTGGAATTTGAGTCAAAATCAGTCAAAATAATTATTTTTGCATGAGTTTTGAGAAAATTGATTTACATCATCCTAGTGTCACACTAATTAGTTTAGAGGAACATGCATCATATCTTCTTGTATCACCAATTAGTTCATGTAAATTTGGCCAAATTGGTGCATTAATATGCATGTTTGGGTCCCATGCGTGGTACTAATGAATTTCTTACAATCAATCAGAGCTGAATTTATTATCTAATTTGTGTAGGAAATTCTCATTAATCGGGGCCCGCATGGAGATAAGCTTGGAAAGAAGAAAGGAAGAAGAAAACAAAAAAAAATAATAATGAAGAGGGGCCCACAACCCTTGGGTGTGAATTCCGAGGGTCGCCCAAGGTAGGGGCTCCACTTAATTTCACATTCAACTTTTCAAAATCTCAAAAGATCTCTATCTGTAGTGTTTCGAGAATTTGAAAATCTCTTCCCTTATCCAAAATCTCTAAGCTTTGAAATTCAAAATTAAGCAAGAGTCCAAGAAGGAAAGTAGATCCAGAGAGGTTTAAAACAAATCAAGTTTGTGGAGAAAGATCTCTAATTCAAGAAGGAGATCAAGTCATTCTCCCTCTCTAGTGAAGGACGTCCACATCTCCTCTCTTCCCTCTTTACTTCTATTCCCTCTTCTAGTTCTAGTTCTAGTTCTCCATTATTTTTATTTTTGTTTAGCTTTGGGCCTTGTCCAAGCAATTATTTGAAGGATAAGATTGTAAAGATGCTTTTCGTAATGACAATTCAAGTATTCTTCTTTGTAATGGCTGGCTAAGTTTATTGGTTGGAGCTATGGATGAAGATAAGTGATTTCTAGTTGATTTGCTTAAGTGACTCTTTCTTGTTTCCATGTTTATGTCCTTAATTACTTAATAGACTTGCCCTAGGCGAACTTCCATGCTTGATTTTTGAAAATAAAAAATTATTTTTTAACTATCCATGCTTAGGTTTGATAGGCCATGCTTAGGACTTAGTTCTTTTTTATGGTTTATGCTTACCTTTGATGGGTAGTGCTTAAGTTATTTTTTATTCTTTTATAAGGTGAAGGCTTGGATTTTGTAATTAAAAAAGGTGTTTTTTAAAGTGAAATCATCCAAATAAAAAACATTGATTTGTCTTTGGTTTGAAGTAGAAATTGGAACAAGTTAAGGTTAACTTTTCAATAAATTGGTGGATGTTTATTGTATTCCTATGCTCTAATCACTTTTACTAATTGTTATTTTTCATCTTCTATTTTGTTGTTTGATTTTTTTACTCATTCAAAAATTCGGTTTCTTTGCTAATTACTTAGTTTCCTTTTTTCAAAAGTTTCTTTAATTAGCTCCATGTGGGTTCGACCTGTACTTGCCACTATCTCATATAGACAGTCATTCACTTGCGATAATTTGTTTCAAAAAGATCACATTGGTAAATGGGTCTTAAATAAGTACACAAAGCTTGTCATGTGGGTCAAATCAAGGTTCACAGGTCTAGAACTACGTGGACTTAAGCATAGATTAACATATTGTTAGATCGATCAGTGCATATGATAATGTTAAATGAGAAAGTTAATCACACCATCTTCGATGCTTTGATCCGAAGATGAGGTTTAGTGCCCATCCGTGGGAGAATACAAGGCATAACATACCCAAAGATTCGAGTACTCGACCTTCCACTCGGATACCTTGTTGACAACCACTTACTCTAAAAGCTTAAGCTGATAGAGAATGGTGTAACAATATATATGTCAAGCTTACAACATCTTTTTCCCTGATATTATAGTAATTATTTATTTGAAAAAACTCTATTGTTAAAAGAAAATTAAAGATCTCATATGATAATGTTAGTTGAGAAAATTAATCACACCCTTTTTAATGCTTTGACCCAATGACGAGTTCAAGTACGAGGTGTGTGATGTCCCAACACCATATAAAGGATAGGGAGAGAGTTTGATTTAATGGTTTTGATTGAGAAAAACAGGTTATGGTGATGGAGTCCTCTCCATCTAGATGGAGGTGATCGTTCTTTTTCTTTTTCCCCGATGTTAAAGATAATTACTTATTTGAAAAGTCTTAAGAGTGTAATAAGAAAATTGAAGATGCAATTGAACTTTGGTTCTCAAGAGTATCACATACTTCCTTCGGGGACTTGATATCACATACTTCCACTTAAGGCATCTAGAGCTTTTCCAAAATCGTATACTCCATTCTTCCTTGCATCAGTCAACATTCTTCAGCATATCGGTGGTAGACCCAGGATTTTCGTTTTAGTGGGGGGAAAGGGGGGCAAATGACGGCCAATGGGGCAAATGATGGCCAATATAAAATGTCAATCATTAGTTTTTTTGTACTTTCTTTAGGTTAATAATGGTAAAAGAGAATATGTATTACATTTAAACATATACAAAGTACTTAATTGGATCAAATAACTAACATTCTCTCATCAAAAGTAATATCGTAGCTATAAATTAACTTTTTTGACAATCAGCTCTTAAAGTCATATCAAAAGTCCCTCTGTATTCTAAAATGCATAACCAACCAGAAAGCCCTAAGTGACTGCTTCAAATCAAACACTTAAAGATTTGCTAAATGACCTTACAATCAGCTAATCCAAGTATTTGGTCAAGTGCCTATTCATTAATATAATGCAAAAAGGTCCTAATTGGCATTTGACTCGGACAATTTTTGCAAATAAGTGAGTTTCTATTGATTTATGAATCAAACATGAAAATCAAAATACTAATCAATAAGATATTTAGCGACCCCAGACTGGGTTAGCGACCAAAGGGCGCACCTAATTCGGGATCTAGTGTGAACCAATTAATCCTGCCAAGTGCATTTGTTTATATGGCTACTACGTACATGGATTTAAGAAGAACATTGCATCCGTGCACGTGATTTCCCACAGGTTTCCCCGGTGAGGATATCACACACACACACAAGTCATTCTCATTCAAGATGCGGAAGCGTGTAGCAAACCAAGTTTGTAAATTCATTCCAAAATCACAAGACTGATAATCACACATATAAAAAGCATGATGTCAGAGTGAGCAATGATCATTATAGCATTTTTCCAAAAAGGTAAAGTTAAATGTTTATACAAAATATCAGTTAATTAATCACTCTCCAAAAATAATGGCCAACAAAGGCCACTACAACTAATAAAAGTTCCCAAAATATGTTAGTCACTATCCCTAAAGATGGTTGCAAATCAAGGCTTGATCAAATGTCTAAACGACATCGTCGGCCTGCCATTCTCCTACTCGTTGGGCGCAGCTCTCCGGCTGCCTCCTCTGGCTCCTCCTCGAAATGCCCGACATCTGGACCTAAGTACCAAAAGAGTGGGTCAGACACGACGGTCTGGCAGGTAGGTGAAAATATATAACAACATAATAATATTTAAAGTTACATTGGAAAACTAATGAGTGTTAAATATTGCATATTTTAGCTTCATTAGTCCGGGTTTTATCAGCATCTCATATGCATACTATTTGCTTTATACAGAGATTTTATCATTCTATAACATTAAACGGATTATCGGATTATAATGCATAAATTCGATTATTTATAGCGCATTTTTATGTAATTTCTCTTGTGTAGGTGAACCCCGCGACTACCCCAACCTTCTGGCTAGTGTCCTGAGGCATCGAGAAGAGATTTTAATAAAGAAGTTATATGAAGAAATCTTGGTGAAGTGTTGAAGAATTCCAAAATAAGAGGATAAGACTTTAAGCATAAAAGAAGTCATTTTCTAACACAAATGAGTGGTTGGTGTATTGGTTAGAGCTTGGGTTCCAATGAAATAGGTTATGGGTTCAAACCCCAATAATTACATGCACAGAAGATATTTCATCCAATTCTAGCCTCTCCACAAATCAAAGTTTGCCATGACACAAATCCATGTGAAAGGATATGAGCCAATCAAAATTAAAAGCCTTCAAGTTGCAACCAATCAAATGGAAGGAATCCTTGTGAATGGAAATGAGCCAATCAAATGTCTTCAAAGTTTCTATAAATTGGAATGTTTTTGTAGAGAAGAGATCTTTTGGCAAGTTAGTCTTTTAGTAATTTTATTTTACCTTCTCAATACTTTTAGATTGTAATTTGGAGCTTCTTTGTAACTAATCTAGAGAGAGTGTGTAATTGAAGGTCATTAATGAAGATTTGGAGCTCTTTCTTGATGTTTAGTGGCTAAAGCTCTTGGATTAGGCTCTCCTTTTGAAGCTCAGTAATGTGATTAGTTTAATCCCATGCATGTTTTAGTTTAAATTCCCTACTTGTGCCTTGATTGATTAGTAGATTTTAGATCTAATTGTGCTAATCTCTCTTATTTCTCATGCTCTATCTCTACACTTGATGCTTGGATAATCTCAATTGATGCTTTGTAGTTGGATTAAGTTCTCTCACATAGCATCTCTAGAGCCCTTATCTTTGATCTTTTTGTAGCTTGATTTTGATGATTTATTGTTAGGGTAGCTAGATGATGATCTAGGATCTTGGCCTTTGATTTTCTTTTACTTTGATCTTCATTGTTATATCATTCAGTCCAATTAGGCAAGAGATTGCTAATTGGATTGTAGATTAGGGAGTTGAATTAAAACATGCATTGTTTGAATTAATTACATACTTAGTGGATTTTGGATTGCCTAATCTTTTATCTTGATTGTTGTTAATTTTAATCTTTGTTTGATTTGTTATTTTCACTTCTAGATTATTAGATCTACATCTCACATAGTTTGTTTTAAAATCCTACACATTTCACACCACATCGTCACCTTAAATCTTCTATTTCCACCATCATTCACACACTAGTTTATTGTAGTTTGTTAGATTTGCTTAGATCTAGTTGACTTCATATTTTATATTGTTAATTAATTGTTTACATTGCATAGTTTAATAGTTTTAATTGCTTACTTCGATTGTCTACATTAGCTATATCTTAGTTCAGTTCTACTTAAATTGGATTCATTGCTTATTCCATCCTCTCTTCGTGGGATCGATAATCCGGACTATTTAGTCCTTTACTACTTGACGACACCGTAGTCTTGCTGTTAAAAGTTGCACATTTAAGTGTCGGTCAAAAACATTGAAACCTGCTTAAATGATAATTTTCATGAAAGAAAATGCATCATTTATTAGAAAACGTATATGCAATATAAAAACTTATAAAGGTACCAAAGAACAGGAAACTGGCAAGAAGGTAGCCACATGGATCTAAATCCTCCATCACTAATGTGATGAGAGCACATCGGGGCGTTAGTCTCTGACATACAAAGTGACGTACTACAAGAATATGCACTTTTGTATGCGTTTTTTCCTGGCGAAATAAATAAACGCCAGAAAAAGTATAACTTTTGCTAGCGCAAAAGCTTATTTTGCCAGGAAAAGATATAGATTTCCCAGCGACATTTTTTCGCCGGCAAAGGTCTTATTTTTCCTGGCGTTTTTTTGTTTTTTCCAGCAAAAGTTCTATTATTCCCGACGTTTTTTCATTTTCGCCGGCAAAGGTCCCATTTTTGCCGGCGTTTTTTTTATTTTAGCCAGCAAAGGTTACATAAATTTCCCCCGCCTGCTCCAATATTCTGTTCGCGCCTTCAATTGGGAATTGGGAAATCTTTTCCCCTATTACCTACCCATTGTTTACATTTGAAACCTTCCACCTTCAATCTTCCCTGCCGAACCCATTCCATCTCCGACCCCAGTGAATAAAAAACGCCCAGCCAAACCCTCTCCTTTCTCTTCCACCAAGCATATCACCACTCCACACCACCACCGATCCCCTACCTCCATCCCAGCCCTCCACTGTTCTCTAAGCATAACCCATCGAAACCCAATTTCGTCAAACCATATATCTCTAGAAAATCCCTTTCCATCTCAACCCTTGCACCAAAAACCAACCTGACTGCCCCTGCCCAGACTTCACCACTGCTAACATCCCCATCCCAAGCAGAAAAAAATCAGGAAAAGAAGAAGAGAAAGAGAGAAGCAGAGAAGGAGAAAAGAGCAGAGACAAAGTCAAAAGTATCCCCAAACCCATCATTTTCTTTGCCTGTTCTCCTTTATCATTCTTTTTTCCAACCAAACACGGTTGCAACCCAACCTCTCCTCCCATCTGCTTCTTGACACTTCACAGGTATGGCATCTCTCTCTAGGTTTTCATGCTATGGTTATTTGATATATATTCCCCCATTTCATATTATGTTATTTTTAATTTGCATGTGATTCTTGTTTGGATTACTGACTTGGTCATCTGCTAATGTATGTGAATGTGTTTCCCATTTAAGATTTTCATGCTTTGGTTATTTAATATCTATTCCTTCCACCCCTTTCAGATTTTATTATTTTTAATTTGCATGTGATTCTTGTTTGGGTTAAAAGATCTTTAAGGATTTTAGATACATCAAGGCACCGATGCTTTTGAACCTAATATACTACTGGCTTCAAATCTCAGAGCTTGGAATGCCACTGTTGGAAACGATTAATTGATCCTATCTTAATTGTCTTCCTTCTTATCAAATTAGTTCATGATTTCACATGAAAAAGAAACTGTAACCATATCACTGCTGAAACAGAATATAATGCTAGGCTACTTATGCATTTCCAAGATATGAAGGTGATCCATTATCTAATGGTTCAGAATACCGTATTGTGGTAGGTTCCCTTTAATATGTCACGCTGACCAGGACAGACATTGCTTATGCAGTAAACAAAGTTTGTTAGTTTCTGCATGATCCTCGCACTACACATTGGATGGCAGTAAAGAGAATTCTTCGATTCCGCAAGGGCACTATCACTCATGGGTTACGTTTTCATCAAGGTACATTTACTATTTCCACATATTTAGATGTGGACTGGGCGGGAGATCCAGATGATTGGCGCTCAACCTCTAGTTATGCCCTTTTTATAGGTCCTAACCTCATTTCTTGGACTGCAAAAAAGCAACCCATGGTATGCAAGTGAAGCACAGAATCTGAGTATAGGTCTCTCGCACTCACTGTTGCTGAGTTATATTGGATCAAGATGGTGATACGAGACCTGAGAATTTTTCTTAAAACTCCTCTATTAATCTACTATGATAACATAAGTGCAATTTCTCTGGCATCAAATCCAATCTACCATGCTCGTAACAAACATATGGAAGTGGATTATCATTTCATTAGAGAGAAAGTGATTCGAGGAGACATCCGAGTCCACTTTGTAAGCTCTGTGGATCAATTGGCAGACATATTTACTAAAGGTCTAAGCGCATCAAGATTCCAATTGTTAAAGACCAAGCTCAATGTCATAGATTCGTCGTTAAGCTTGCGGGGGCATGTTAGGCAATCTAATCATGATCGACCAAGTGTGGCCCACCCTATCAGACCTCAAATGATGACAGATAACTATCTAGGTCACTGTGGATAGAGAGATCCAACTCTTTCCATCTCATTGTAACATATCTTTGTATCAAATCCCTGACTTGTAGGATCTAAGGAATTAACATAGAAGATTTCCGTCACTGTATTATATATACTCCATCAATACGAAGTTGTTCTGTGCGTTGATCATTAAATCCTTTCATTTTTTAGGTTTGACGAAAATATAAGGGCCTTTTTGTAAAATAACTCTTACCAAAAAGAATATGGGCTTTGCGAAGTAGCCGTTCTCTTTTACTTTCAAAATTAAGTACCTTATACTCTTGCGACCCCACTAATCTTTAAATCATCATCTTCCTCTTTTTTTTTTTTTTTTCAAGTTTTTCTATTCATATACTCAAACAACAAAGATAGTAGTAAAGAAATCAAACTTCAACATAAAGCCTATTCATTTCTTTGATAATCCAAACAATCAAATGTCAAGGTCCTTTTATGACTAAACTAATATTAATTACTAGCAACACCTTGTTAACAAGATGCAGTTTCTTTCTTATTAAAACATGATGCAGAAAATCCTCAACATGATTCTCAAGCAATTTTTGGCTAGAACCCCGATGAGTGGCGTTGTATTGACGGTACAGGGTTCGGCATGTTGGAAGTCTGTCCTTTAATCATTATAGGCATCATTAGCATTAGGACCCCCAACAATTGCACCATATAATACATTTGGATTGGGTTCATTCTTATTAAACCGGTCATTGAACCCTCCTTTACATGTCACTTAAGCAGGATCTTTCTTTATTGACATAATTGAAGCCCCTCGGTGATGAACCTTCTGTGGATAATTTGATCCAAATCCAACCATGTAACTCATTTTCTTTGGGTTTGCTCCTAGGATGTAATCCACCTACACACACCAACAGATATTCAAACTGTAAATTAATAACCATAATCTTGTCAAATCAACAGTATGAACTGAAGTTCAAAGACCCATATGTAAAACCCAGCTACTTTGAATTGTGGACCTAATTGGCAAATGGATCCAAAATCAAAGCATGTAGATAGTTGCGCGTAATGAGGATACATTGCATCCTTGGTTTGTCTTTTCTGTCGATGAGGCGGGCCTGAACCCCCTTTCACCTATAGTAACTCTATACGCATTTTGGCATTCAAGCAACTAGATAAAGATTCAACTTGACTCAGACTCAAGTTTGTCCGTCAAGGATCTATTAAATTTGAACAGAAAGTGGGATGCAATAAAATAAGAAGTGTTTTAATAAAGACTAAGGATGTAAGAGATGTATTGTAAATCACTAAATCCCTATTTCCCACTTTGTAAAAGAGGATAAGAGGTTTTGGACTGTTGGAAGATGCCGCCAGAATCACAAGATATTACGTACAGATTAATTATGGAAATAACGATGATCGAAGATCATACCTGTGAGATCTCTCTGATTTGATCTCTGTAATACAGCAACTCGAAAATCCCAAGATTTTCTACTATATTCCTCTATGCTCGAATCCGCACCAAGGAGTGGACCTCTTTTGCAAATTCTCTCTGCTCTCAAAAATGAGATTTCTCGTGTTTTTAACCCAAAGAGCAATATCGCATATTTATAAACTACAGTAGGGACCCTAAGAAGTAAATAAGGAATAGGCTTCTAATGGAAATAGGAAATCCTAATTCGACCCAAATTAGAATCCTAGTTCTATAAATTATAATTTAGTCCACTAGAGAATTATAATTGCACTCCTATCCTTATCTTCAAAATAATATATCGAGCTTCTATTATTAAATGCTTATTAATCTCCCCACATTAAGATTTCATATATGTCTATTATTTATATCGGGATTAAGAGCACAAGAACTTATAATAACCATTTGGATGTTAATCGTCTTATATAGTTAGTATAAAGACAATAAACCCCAAAAGCGGTCCTGTTCAATACACACAAAGTGTACTAGCATAATGAGTTGAAACTGTTCCATTTCCCACAACCAAGACAAGCCTGCTGAAACATCATGCTACAATCGTACCGATGGTGTGTCCAAATCCACCTAGATTGTGAACAACAACTTATAATCTATAAGAACCAACAAACAAGTCTTCCGTGTATAAGCTGAACTCTATACACGAACTTGTCTATTTTATAGAATAAAAGACATACATATGCTTAATACTAAACAATGCAATCATTTGCCCATACAAATTCTCATTAAGATGAAAGACCAAAATATACTAATAAATAAGTCAAAGGCAAATACATAAAAGTATGCTTTTAGTATAAATTTGAACAAGAAGTGGGATGCAATAAAATAAGAAGTGTTTTAATAAAGAGTAAGGATGTTAGAGATGTATTCTAAATCACTAAATCCATATTTCCCACTTTGAAAAGCGGATAAGAGGTTTTGGACTTCCTTTAGGAATGGGCAGGTCCATGCTCAATCAACTTATAGACTAATTATGAAAAATAATGCTAATATTGTTGGAATATATTGATCTGGTGGTCCACATGATCATAGATTAGAGGGTCCCACCATTACTTATGCGTGCAATAAAGGGGTCACAATGTTTTGTTTCCAACGTTTCATGTTTTAAGGCCTCGATTATTTCTTCATTATTGCCATTTAGGGAATCTTTAAAGCCTCCATTACTTGATGGAAAAAATGGATGAAAAAATGGCTAATAAAAAAGTGTATAGGTAACTTTCGATACCAAGAATCATTGCAAAGATATGCATCGCTAAGTTTTTGCAGAATAGAAAGGTGAACGAAAGTTGTAATCCCCCTCCAAGGAAGAAGATCAGAAAGGGGAGAAAACTATTCAAAGCTATGGATCCAGGTATGTCTTTATATTGGATTCAAAACCCTAGTTTTGTGTTATTCAGATTAAATCCCTTATTTTAATCCTGAGATTTGGAAAAGTTAAACAAATAATACTAGTAACTCCACATGAGTGGAAGGCATTTTGGATACTTCCTCTTTCCCATCAAAAAATTCTCTTTCAATGGACATGCTTAAAGAAGGGTTTATGGGTAAGATCTTTCCTCAATTCTCTCATTTATAATGTCTTTTGTTGTTTACCCTAGTTTTGATGTAGGAATGGACATGGCTGAGAACTCTTTATTAACTATAATTTTGCTCAAACAGTTTGGTTTAGTTAGAATCTTGGGCCGTTAAACCAAATGAACTTAGATAATAGGATTGATTGGTGCATTAGTTTGTTTGAGACTACTCATATAGCCCATTCCTCTTTAAGTGATCCTTTAACTAAATCATGGGTTTTGGCTTTATGGTGGCGATTTGGAAGGCCCACAATGATCACATGTCCAATCGTAATAAATTGAATCCTTTTTGGACAATTAAGGCAACTGAGATTATGTTAATTTCTCCCGAGGCTACAATTTATGATAAGACTAAAAGAAAGGTATTAGCTTACTCATGGTATCGATTGAAAGGCAGTAAAGGTAAGATCTATACTGTTCGGGCAATTGCTTTTGGTTGTACACAGATGCCTTCACTTCGAAAGGAGGTACTCTTGTCTCAGCCAAGGAAGTTGAAGCAAGGGTGATTCTCAATGCAATAACTTTAGCCAAAGAGAGGTTTTGTGAAACTTATTGCGCTCTCAGATGAGGTGGTGAATTTGATTAATGAGATTAGGGAATGGTTCGCTGAGAATATTGCTTCTGATATTTTGTAGGCTACTTGTGCTTTTGATAGCATTGAGTTCTATTAATTCTTGTAAATGTGAATGGTGTTGTGCACTGTTTAGCTAAGATGAGTCTTAAAACCTAGCTCTTTACAGAGGATTTAGTTTGATGACTTCTTTCTGACTGGTTATGTAAAGGGAGACGTCCCTAGTAAAATGAAAGTGCCCCTTTAAGAAAGAAAGAAAGAAAGAAAGAAAGAAAGAAAGAAAAAATACCATCAATTTTGTCCAATCTTGATCAAACTGTCAAATTGGCCAAAATTAATGCCCATATCCTACTTTTTTGGGGTGTAAAGGCAGTTGGGTAAACATGGTCCATTATCATCCCTAAGATATAAGTTTAGTTCACACACATAATTTTCATGTTCCTCACCTGTGATGGGACAAATGTGACAATGTCATTGGGCTGAACTAGTCCATTCTGACACTGGAGATTCACATGAGCAACAACAAGATAGTCAGAGTAGGCGGTGGCGACGAGTAGTGCAGCAGTTGTGTATTGGAAGTCATTCCATGGATACCAGTAGAGAGAACCGCCTGGCGTTCTTGCAACATTTTTGCTTCCCTTTCCAAGGCAACTGCAGATGAACTGCTCAACGCTGCTGTTATATTGTGCCCAAACTCCATTATTTTGGACTTTTCCCTCTAGGACGAGCTGAATACACAAATTACATAAAACAAAAGAAGAAATTAATAGAATAGACTATTAGGTTTAATATGGTCGGCCTCTCCATCTACAAGAATGAGTTTTGCATAGAAATTATGGATTCCAGGTTATTGCATAACCCACCCACCAACCCAGTATAAGCCTGATCAAGGAGTTCAAGGTTAGTTTAACAACCATCTTCTCTTAATATCATTTTTCAACAATGTGTGGTAGGGGATGGAAGATGTCACATTACATGATTTATAGCCCATTTGTTAGGACGGGAATTGACTACATAGAAATTCATGGTCAAACGAAATTATAGCTTCAAAAAGAGGAGGGGTGAAGGATATAAGGTAAAGTTGTAGATGGGAGTACCTCTACTATCCTAGGATTTGAATTACTAGGGTTTTCCCATCTCCCTTTCATTTCCCATTAAACAAGGGATTATTTCGAGGTAATTTTTGGATATTAACCTTTGTTTACTTTCGTGAATACATACAAGTCTTAGAATGCCTAGGAATTCAATTACATGAAACAAATGGGCCCTTAGTTTTTAGTTTCCAAAACCATCTCTTCCTGTAGATAGATTGATCCTCTGCTTAGAGTATTCTTCCAATGAAATGATTTATTGGGTTATCTAAAAATGTAGTCTCTGAAATTTTCTCGACAAGTAGAGTACTGCCTCTTGAAAGAAGTAGTCCCAGTTTGGCTGACCTGAAGACAAAGACAAAGGTGTAGCAGTCGACGAGCCACGCCGTCAGCGAGACCTTGATGACGGAGGGGACATCGCGGCTCAAAATGCTCTCATCTAGGAGCAGGATAGAATAATCCGCCAGCTCCAGCAGCAACTGAGAGTGGCTGGAGCCCCCTCAGCAGGCCATCCCTCCGGGCCCCAAGGCGGGAAGAAAGCAGCCCTGAGCAAGGTAGTTCAGCCCTCCCACGAGGATTTGAGAGCTTTTCTGGAACAGAAGTGTAGTCGGGACAACGACGAGTACTCGAGCAATGGTCAAAGCCATCACGACCGAGACGACCAAGCTCGCAGCTACCACAGCCGAGGCCATTCGAAGCGAAAGTCGGAAGCAGTGTCGCCGCGGAAGGACGTCGAGCAGGAGTGGCTAGACAGGCGTATCAAGCTGGCCGTTCAGCATAATATAGAGATGGCTGCTCTCGCCCGAGACCAGCAAGAGATCTGCGGCCCCACCGATCTGGGGGCCTCTCCTTTCACGCGGGATATCAATGAGACTCCACTGCCCAAGAAGTTCTCTGTCCCGCGGTTCGTCCCTTACGACAGAGTGTCTGACCTGGCTGCTCACCTCCGACACTTCTCTCAGAAGATGTCCATTTGGGGGAATGAGGGGCACCTCAACTGCAAGATCTTTTCCTCCAGTCTGGGCGACCTCCCTTTGAAGTGGTACTGCGCCCTTGCGGAGAAGTCCATTTTGAGTTGGAGACAGCTCCAGCTCTCCTTCCTGAAGAAGTTCCAGGCTTACAGCGTCGTCCCCATGACTGATGCTGACATACTTGCCCTGAAGATGAAGTAGGGCGAAAGCATCACCCAGTTCGCCCAGCGATTTTGGTCGATTTTTCAGCCAAATTGAGGATACTAGAGACGAAGTGGCGATTTTCGCCTTCCGAAATGCCCTGTTGCCAGGGAACGAGCTGAGGAAAGACCTGGCCAGGGACGCCGCGACCTCCATGCCGGCCTTGATGTCCCGGATAAAGCGCTATGTCGCCCGGGAGGAAGATGAAATTCGGGCCCGGGAAAGTCACGGCCCAAGACCCAAGGAGAGGGGCAATCAGCCCCAGCAGAGAGAAAAGAAGCCCTTTCGAAAGGACGAGCCAAAGCAAACCTGGGTCTCCAGCTCGGCATCCAGATATGGGGGCAGCAAGAAGACCAGACCTCCTCTCGACGCTTACCAGGCTGTGAACGTCGTCTTCAAAGAACCGATCCACCAAATCATGAACAAGATCAAGAACAGGTCATTCTTCAGCTGGCCTCACCCCATGCAGTGTGAAGCCTCCACCCGTGACCAGGCACAAAACCGAGAAGTGCAAGACCTTGAAGTTCTTCCTGGAGAAGGTCGCCAAAGAATGTCATCTGGAAGAGTTCGTCAAGGCAGGGGATGCTGGCGCCGGCAGCAGTGGCCGAGCTCATCAGAGCACTGATAGAGGTCCAGACAGCGAAGATTCTGAGAAGATCATCAATGTGATCCATCTGGCGCCCTCAGCTCCCTCTCCCTCAGCTAGAGGCAGTTCCCAGGCTCGTGCCTGATGGACCGCGCTCCTGCTCGGTTCTACCGAGGTCGGCGGACGTGGGAGTCCGTGGGGTCCGACCCTTTCGTAACCGGGGGGCAAGGGCGTGCATCAACATTTCTTTTTTTGTGTGGGTGTGCCAGATTTTCTATTTTACTTGGAATTGCAAGTGGTGATCCGGAGATCAACCTTTGCAAGTAAAAAGGAAATCAACTTCTTTCAAGTTTTCCATTGCACATATATTTAAGAAAAGAGACATTTTCTTAGTTTGCCGTGAAAGGCGATTTTTTTTGCATTTATAGCCGATTTTGGCGTTTATAGCCGATTTTTGGCGTTTATAGCCGATTTTGGCGTTTATAGCTGATTTACAATCCTTATCAATAATGAAAGACAAGAGTTGTGATTTTTGTCTCTTTTGAAAAAATACAAACTACAATGAAAAGTAAGAAAAGGAGGTTCTAACTTCTCAGGAGATTGTGGGGGACCCGTTTAGATTGACGGTCGCAAGCCATATGTGGGCTTCACCATCATCCATGCAGATGAGAACAGATGATGCTATTGATTCGCTTGGCTTGGCTATAACCTCAGGTTTTTAGAGAACAAAGACCAAAAGAAGGTCCTATGTCCAATGAAAAGCCGAGTAGACGGGCTTGAAAAGCCATGTCTAAGCCATTGGCGGCAGAAGGAGAAGGCAAGGACCTTGGGGGGGTACCCCCCAAGGGATTTTTGTCACCTTTTAGCGGTGGTCGGTGTAGGATTTCCGCAGAATTTTCTCTCTTTGATTTCTGATGCCTCTTTCTGTCTGAGTTTTCGGATTTTCTGCAGTCTATTGTCTGTGTGTCTGCGGTTGTTTCTTCTTGGAGAGCTCTCTTATTTATAGGCTTTTAGGTAGCCATTTAGGAGGGTTTATGAGCCTTGATTGTCATAAAGCTACATAAAGGGAGGAGTTACATTGTAACTCCTTTTTCTTGGCTTCTGATTGGCCGGAGGAGATTGAGGGCATTTAATCGCCTTTAATCGCCATGATGGGAGGAGTTTCACGGGTTAAATGCCATGAATCTCTTGACTTGTAACTCCCGGATGCTTGCTGTTGACACCAAAAATGTCACTTTGCCTCTTCAAGATCCAAAGAGCTACATGAAGTCGCAACCTGCCATAAATAGGCAATGCTACTTCCAAAAATCAAATCTTGTCAGAATCAAACAAAAACTGCAAGATCCTTCAAGACAGCCAAAAGAGGAGTACACAAGAAGTTTCGGGCCATTTCAAAATCATTTGGCCTAACTTCGCTTCTCCGACAGCCGAAAAGGAGCTCTCGGCGGCAAAAGCATCGGAGACACCAAATCTTCGATCAGAGCTGATGGATGGTCTCAAAATACTTCCAAAAGGCTCCACGTTAAGTTCCGAGTCAAACCGACAACGTTTGACCCTACATCAACCCTCGAACAGCTAAATCAAGCCTCTCGGCGGCGAGAACCACCGAGGCCATCACTCATCAGATAGAGCACATGGACGGCTTCAAAATGCGTACAAAGGGCTACACGTCAAATTTCAAGTCATTTCGACAACATTTGACCATAGTTTGACGCTCGGAAGCCAAATCAGGCCTCTCGGCGGTGAAGCTCTCCGGGACCATGGTTTCCAAGACAGAGCTTATGGATCATCTTAAAATGACTCCAATAGGTTCTCTGTCAAATTTCAAGTCAATCGGACATCGGTTGACCGCATATCAAGCCGCGACATCTTCATCGCGACAAAAGCAAGGCTACTGGTGATAGGACCCAAAACGGCTTCAAAACTTAGACAAAAGCCTATGGTTGGTCTTATTTATTGCTCAGGAGGCTTCACACCAAATTTCAGGTCATTCCGACATCGTTTGACCCAGTTTCAGCTTCCGACGGAAAATCGGCAGCTCTGCGCGACAAAGTCTTCGGCTTTCTCGGAAAATTAGAAACTTTGCAAAACCAAAATGCAAGGATTCTCATTAGGTTTTCTGCAGGGAAATCAGGCCAATAAATGATCAAAAATGTCAAGGAAAAATACAGAAGAAAAAAGAATCGAAAAAACAGTAAAAACGGATACAAAACGGGACAAAAGGGGGAAAAACCCCCCCTGGGTCGCAGGCCCCTGCGACCCTGGGGCCCGGGATCTCCGGGAAGGCCCTGGAAACCCCGGTTTTCGCCGTTTTTTGGCGATTCGAAGCATCCGGCCTCTGGTATTTTCTAAAATTCATACTTTTGAGACACCAAATCCTCTGAGACATCCGTAAAAAACATGGGTTAATCATCAAGAGTATCGAAAATAACATTGATCGCCACCCGGTCAACCAAGAAAAGTGTGCTTTCTACCCGACTGATCGAGAAATCGACAGGACAGATGGCACCGACCTGCTGTTGGCAACAAACACCTGAAATTACATGGTCATCCGATGTCGATCTACATGAAGATCCATCGATGATCATCTCCAGAAGAATCCCAAAAGACACGGCACGGCCCGCGACTCTTCAGATGCTCGGCGACCACTTAATGCGATTAATTGACTAGCTTTATTGCAGTCTTTAATCCATTTCTTTGGACGGACCAATCAGAACCAAGCATCCGGGAGTTACAAGTCACGAGAGTCATGGCATTTAACCCATGAAACTCCTCCAATCATGGCGATTAAAGGCGATTAAATGCCCCCAATCTCCTCCGGCTAATCAGAAGCCAAGAAAAAGGAGTTACAAAATAAAGAATTCAATTTTGTAACTTCTCCCTTTATGTAGCTTTATGACAATCAAGGCTCATAAACCCTCCTAAATGGCTACCTAAAAGCCTATAAATAGGAGAGCTCTCCAAGAAGAAAAAACAGCAGACACACAAACAGCAGACACACAGACAATAGACTGCAGAAAATCCGGAAACTCAGACAGAAAGAGGCATCTGAAATCTACGAGAGAAAACTCTGCGGAAATCCTACACCGACCACCGCTACAAGGTGACAAAAGTCCCTTGGGGGGTACCCCCCCAAGGTCCTTGCCTTCTCCTTCTGCCGCCAATGGCTTAGACATGGCTTTTCAAGCCCGTCTACTCGGCTTTTTATTGGACATAGGACCTCCTTTTGGTCTTTGTTCTCTAAAAACCTGAGGTTATAGCCAAGCCAAGCGAATCAATAGCATCCTCTGTTGTCATCTGCATGGATGATGGCGAAGCCCACATATGGCTTGCGACCGTCAATCTAAACGGGTCTCCCACAATCTCCTGAGAAGTTAGATCCTCATTTTCTTGCTTTTCATTGTAGTTTGTATTTTTTCAAAAGAGACAAAAATCACAACTCTTGTCTTTCATTATTGATAAGGATTGTAAATCAGCTATAAACGCCAAAATCGGCTATAAATGCCAAAAAAATCGCCTTTCACGGCAAACCAAGAAAATGTCTCTTTTCTTAAATATATGTGCAATGGAAAACTTGAAAGAAGTTGATTTCCTTTTTACTTGCGAAGGTTGATCTCCGGATCACCCCTTGCAATTCCAAGTAAAATAGAAAATCTGGCACACCCACACAAAAAAAGAAATGTTGATGCACGCCCTTGCCCCCCAGTTACGAAAGGGTCGGACCCGACGGACTCCCACGTCCGCCGACCTCGGTAGAACCGAGCAGGAGCGCGGTCCATCAAGCTGGCTCCACCAGGTGGGACTCGTTTATTTGAGAGCACGATGCTAGAAATGAAATATTTGCATATCATATATTTTGCTCTATGCTTATATTTCTTTTCTCGATTCCTTGGCTACTTTATAATTGGTGGCCTATGTTGGATTCCGCATCTAAAAAAAATGAGATGAGATTTTTTGAATTCTTTGAATTTATTTCCACTCTTTCTCTTTTCAAAAAAAAAAAAAACAAAAAAAACAACAAAATCAGATTTTTTAGTTTGGATTCAAAATTGAGAAACCTTGATCCGTTCCTATCGTTCATCGCGCTTGCAGAAATGTTGAGCCTGTTCGACTAAGGTTTTGGGTCATCGTTTCTCTTCGATGAGTTCATTAAAGATCTAAAAAAAAATGAGATGAGATTTTTTGTTTGGAAATTTCTAATTCTTTGAATTTATTTCCACTCTTTCTCTTTTCAAAAACAAAAAAACAAAAAAAATCAGATTTTTCAGTTTGGATTCAAAATTGAGAAACCTTGATCCGTTCCTATCGTTCATCGCGTTTGCAGAAATGTTGAGCCTGTTCGACTAAGGTTTTGGGCCATCGTTTCTCTTCGATGAGTTCATTAAAGATCTAAAAAAAATATATATAAAAAAATTTTAGATTTCTCATTTTGGATTCAAAATTGAGAAACCTTGATCCGTTCCTATCGTTCATCGCGCTTGCAAAAATGTTGAGCCTGTTCGACTAAGGTTTTGGGCCATCGTTTCTCTTCGATGAGTTCATTAAAAATAAATAATATATATATATATAAAAATAAAAAAAAAGACATAGACCACTAAGGTTAAACCAACTGTGTTCTTTGATCATGGTTGATTCAAAGAAAAGCCTTGTCCATAGTGTGGAGACAGCTTGACTGTTCTAGGCAAGGGTCCTCCAAACGGGTTCATTAAGTAATCCTACCCTTACCTGGGGGCAAGTCTATCAATCAAGATTTCATAAGACCGGGTTAAGAGGCCTATGTGTACTCTCTCGTCTTTTAAATAAATTTTTTAAAAATAATAATAATTTTTTTTTAAAAAATAAAAATTTTAAAATAAAAAATAAAAAATAAAAAAATTTTTCAAAAAAAATTCTTAAAATAAAAAATAATAATAAAAATAAAAAATAAAAAAAATAATAATAAAAAAAGATTTTTTAAAAAAAAATCTTCAAAATCTTCAAAAAAAAAAACTTCCGTCATTTTGGGTTTAGATTGGAGAAATCTTGGTCTTCTCCTTTCTGAGCACTGGCGCTCGCGGAAATCGCTGAGCCCGTGTTCAGATTGGAGTGCCTTTTGCTCTCTTTGATGAACCCGATATTGGCCTTTCAAAAAAAAAAACTCGTCATTTTTAGATTCAGATCCGAGAAATTATTGTTCATTTCTTTCTGAGCACTGGCGCTCGCGGAAATCGCTGAGCCCGTGTTCAGATCGGAATACCATCTGCTATCTTTGATGAATCCAATCTTGACCTTTCAAAACAGAGAATCTCATCTCATAGATGCGGTCTCAAAACATTTGTGTCTAGCGGTACTAGTGCGCCCTTTCAGGGTCTACTGTATTGCGACCGGCACATCTGTAACTCCAACTTTATATTCTTCTTACCTCGAGCAAGCTCTGCTTCTCGATAAGTCGAATTTAAGTTCACAATTGCTTCTAGCAGTCACTGGGATGCCCATTCTGGGCTTACCATACCTGCGATCAGAACAATTGTACCTTCTATGGCGTTTTGCCTTCTTCATGTTGCTTGGATCGTCTTCCTCTAGCAATTTGAAAAGACGAAACCATAGAACTTCCCATTTATGATTATTATATTCTTGTGATTACTAATGGATGTGGTCTTGTTTCAGAAATTTTCGAAAACTAACAATGGCAGCTTCACTAACCATTACTTTCGATGAAAACAAGCACCAACTGATGCTTCAACAGAAGCAAACCACGCGCACTTACAAGCGCCCCATCAGTTGCCGAAGCATCAACTCCCTCGGCAACTCTCTGAACTCCGGGTCGACCTCGACTCCCCGGACTATCATCTTTGGGACGCTGGGACCATTCCCACTTCCCGAGGAACAAACTGCTCCCTCCAAGAAGCAGAAACTCGCCTCTCAACGTGTCACTACCGTGACACCAAAGGCGAGCACCAGAAGGCCTAAAGCCCGTGGCACCCCCACGAAGCCTCGACCTGTAAGCAACCAGGTCTATCCCAAGGCTTGGTCCCCAAGACCTTCACCAAAACAAAGAAGGTCCCAAACATCCACTAAGCCTGCATTCCTGGCCCCACTCAAGGAGAACCAGTTCTACCCTCTTGCCTACATGAAAGAGGAGAAATCCATCTCCAACCTGACTCTCAAGTCAGCCCAGCATGAGCCGGCTTGTTCCTACAAGCCCAAAATCAAGTCATGCATCACAAGGCCTCTACAAGCACCTGCTAAGGCCTACAAACCTGCAGTTCGACCCTTCATCTCTACAGGGGCCGAACTCCAAAAATTCAAAGCTTCGCTGCAACAGGCGAAGGACAGGGTTCGCATCCTGTCCTTGCCCAGCTGCAAAGAAGACAGGCTCGGCTGCAGCGCCCGAGGAAGCACATCCTTCATCGTCAAAGCCCAGCCAGAGCTGATCGAAGCTCAAATTGCACGTCGCATACGCCGCCGCGCGTCATACCGGCAAAAGAGACTAGAGAAGCAAAGGACCCAGCCTCCTACACTCCAAGTTTCTGCCAAATGGGTCGAAAAAGAAAGACCCAACCAAGTTGCTGCCGTCCATATGGTTGGAAAAACCAGAAGGCGCCAAAAATCAGCAACAAAAATCCATGTCCGACGTCCGATGACCCGCAGCGTCTCAAGGACAAGAAGACATTCAGACGAAGCCCCTGCTCCTTCAAGTAAAGGACAGCAGAGTGATCCTTCCTCAAGCTCTTCTTCAAAAAGAATGAGCCCCAGCTCAGTCACCAGGACAGTTTCTTCGTTTGAATCACGAAGGATGAATGTCTTGGCTACAAATTCTGAGCCACCACCCCGCAATCCACCTCCAGAAGATGCGATCACCCGCATCCAGCAGTTGGAACAGGGCCAGCAGAGGATTGAAACTCTAATGGAAAACCTTCTCCTCGCCTTCCAAAATCAGGTGAACAATGAACCTCCTCCGAATCATCAAAATGACGAGGTAAATGGAGAAGAAAATGAGTCACGCGCCCTTACCAAAAAGGACGTAGACAGTATCCTCGCCAAAGCAAAAGAAGAGGATATACTCAAGGAGCATGAGATCAAGCCACCATATCCCTTATGGATCGACTCGGTCCCGTTCCCCACCAAATTCAAGCATCCTACTCTCCAAACATATACGGGGAAAGGATCAGCTAGACAGCACGTCATCCACTTCAAGATCCTGACGGGAGCTATCGCGGATCAAGATGCACTCAAGATCCGCCTCTTTGCAAGTACCCTAAAAGGTACGGCCTTCGATTGGTACTCCACTCTGCCGGAGGACTCAATCCAAAACTGGGCCATGCTAGAGACACGCTTCCTGACTCACTTCAAAGGTGAAGATCATCCCGCTACTATGGCTCAGCTGTGCAGCCTAAAACAGGGGGAGAATGAATCAACATATGACTTCATTCACAACTAGAAAGCAATGGCATACAAATGCTCTGATGTATTGCCACAAGCGTCGCTAGTCGACATTTGCCGAAACAACATGAGAGCCAGAATCCGCTCCATGATCATCGGCAACAAATCAAAAAACCTGGGAGAACTCCTAGAAGCTTCCATGGAAGCTGAAACGGTGATTAAAGACCTCAACAGTCAGAAATCATCAAGAAAAGAGCCAACCGCCATTGCAACCTCTAAACCAAAGAAAAAAGAGGTCCTCAATGTGCAGACCAAGTCAACTCCTCAGGCACCAAAGAAAGCTGAAAATAAAGTTGCTGGTAAGAGACCTGAACTCTCAGATGCCTTCAAAGAACGAGTAGAAAAGAAATACCCGTTTGATGAAGACGTTGATGAAATCTTCGGGGCTCTTGTGGCAAACGGCAAGCTCACCTTACCTGAACCAAAAAGACCGGGTGATGTTGGCAAAACCAACGATCCTCGGTACTGTCTATACCACCAGATGATCTCGCATCCTCTCAATCAATGCTTCGTTGTGAGAGAAAATAAATGAGATGTGGAAAAACGGAGTCATCACCTTTGACAAAAACTATGGGTCTGCCTCCGTCAACATGGTGACATGTGGACAAACATCAAAATCACCGAAGAAGAAGATCATTACTTCCTTCTGTTGACACCAAAAATGTCACTTTGCCTTTTCAAGATCCAAAGAGCTACATGAAGTCGCAACCTGCCATAAATAGGCAATGCTGCTTCCAAAAATCAAATCTTGTCAGAATCAAACAAAAACTGCAAGATTCTTCCAGACAGCCGAAAGAGGAGTACACAAGAAGTTTCGGGCCATTTCAAAATCATTTGGCCTAACTTCGCTTCTCCGACAGCTGAAAAGGAGCTCTCGGCGGCAAAGCTCTCCGGGACCATGGTTTCCAAGACAGAGCTATGGATCATCTTAAAATGACTCCAATAGGTTCCCTGTCAAATTTCAAGGTCAATCGGACATCGGTTGACCGCACATCAAACCGCGACTCTTCATCGCGACAAAAAGCAAGTCTAACAGGTGATAGGACCCCAAACGGCTTCAAAACTCAACAAAAGCCTAGGGTTGGTCTTATTTATTGCTCAGGAGGCTTCACACCAAATTTCAGGTCATTCCGACATCGTTTGACCCAGTTTCAGCTTCTGACGGAAAAGTCGGCAGCTTTGCGCGACAAAGTCTTCGGCTTTCTCAGGAAATTGGAAGCTTTGCAAAATAAAATGCAAGGATTCTCATCAGGTTTCCTACAAAGAAATTAGGCCAATAAATGGTCAAAATGTCAAGGAAAAGTACAGAAGAAAAAGAATCGAAAAACAGCAAAAACGGACGCAAAACGGGACACGAAAGGGGGAAAACCCCCCAGGGTCGCAGACCCCTTGCGACCCTGGGCCAGGGTCGCCGGCGACCTTGGAACCCGGGGTCGCCGGGAAAGCCCCGGAAACCCCGGTTTTCGCCGTTTTTTCACGATTCGAAGAGCCCAGCCTCTGGTACTTTCCAAAATTCATGCTTTTGAGACACCAAGTCCTCTGACATCCATCCAAAACACGGGTCAATCATCAAGAGTATCGAAAACACTATTGATCGCCACCCGGTCGACCAAAAAAAAAGTGTGCTTTTCTACCCGACCGATCGAGAAATCGACCAGGACAGATGGCACCGACCCGCTGTTGGCAACAAACACCTGAAATTATAGGATCATCTGATGTCGATCTACATGAAGATCCATCGATGATCATCGACAGAAGAATCCCAAAAGACGTGGCACGGCCCGTGACTCTTCAGCTGCTCGGCGACCACTTAATGCGATTAATTGACTAGCTTTATTACAGTCATTAATCCATTTCTTTGGACGGCCCAATCAGAAGCAAGCATTCGGGAGTTACAAGTCAAGAGATTATGGCATTTAACCCATGAAACTCCTCCCATCATGGCAATTAAAGGGCGATTAAATGCCCTCAATCTCCTCCGGCCAATCAGAAGCCAAGAAAAAGGAGTTACAAAATAAACAATTCAATTTTGTAACTCCTCCCATTATGCGGCTTAATGACAATAAAAGCCCATAAACCCACCTAAAAGCCTATAAATAGGAGGGCTCTCCAAGAAGAAAGGACATCAGAAACATCAGAGAAAAAAGTACAAGCACACAGACAGAAATCCAGAGAAAGGAAAAAGAGAGAAAACTCTGCGGAAGTTCTACACCGGCCACCACAACAAGGTGACAAAAGTCCCTTGGGGGGTACCCCCCCCCCAAGGTCCTTGCCTTCTCCTCCTGCCTCCAATGGCTTAGATGTGGCTTTTCAGCCCGTCTAATCGGCTTTTTATTGGATATAGGACCTCCTTTTGGTCTTTGTCTTCTAAAAACCTGAGGTTATAGCCAAGCCAAGCGAATCAATAGCATCCTCTGTTCTCATCTGCATGGATGATGGCGAAGCCCACATATGGCTTGCGACCGTCAATCTAAATGGGTCCCCCACAATCTCCTGAGAAGTTAGATCCTCCTTTTCTTGCTTTTCATTGTAGTTTGTATTTTTTTCAAAAGAGACAAAAATCACAATTCTTGTCTTTCATTGTTGATAAGGATTGTAAATCGGCTATAAACGCCAAAATCGGCTATAAACGCCAAAAAATCGGCTATAAATGCCAAAAAATCGCCTTTCACGGCAAATCAAGAAAATGTCTCTTTTCTTAAATATATGTGCAATGGAAAACTTGAAAGAAGTTGATTTCCTTTTTACTTGCGAAGGTTGATCTCCGGATCACCACTTGCAATTCCAAGTAAAAATAGAAAATCTGGCACACCCATAAAAAAAGAAATGTTGATGCACGCCCCCTTGCCCCCCGGTTACGAAAGGGTCGGAACCAAACGGACTCTCACGTCCGCCGACCTCGGTAGGAACCCGAGCATTCGGGGCGCGGTCCATCAAGCTGGCACACCCGGTGGGACCCGTTTATTTTGAGAACACGATGCTAGAATGAAAATATTTGCATATCATATATTTTGCTCTATGCTTATATTTATTTTCTCGATTCTTTGGCTACTTTATAATTGGTGGCCTATGTTGAATTCCGCATCTAAAAAAAATGAGATGAGATTTTTGTTTGGAAATTTCCAATTCTTTGAATTTATTTCCACTCTTTCTCTTTTCAAAAAAAAAAAATTTAAAAACAAAAAAAAAAATCAGATGTTCATTTTGGAGTTCAAAATTGAGAAACTTTGATCCTTCCCTTCTGGGCACTGGCGCTCACGGAAATCGTTGAGACCGTGTTCGGATCGGGGATTGGGCCATTTTTCTCTTCGATGAGTTCATTAAAGATCTAAAAAAAAAAATGAAATGAGATTTTTGTTTGGAATTTCTAATTCTTTGAATTTTTCCATTCTTTCTTTTTCAAAAAAAAAAAAAAAACACAAAAAAAAATCAAATTTTCAGTTTGGATTCAAAATTGAGAAACTTTGATCCTCTCCCTTCTGGGCACTGGCGCTCACGGAAATCGTTGAGACCGTGTTCGGATCGGGGATTGGGCCATTGTTCTTTCGATTGAGTTCATTAAAATAAAATATATATATTATATAAAAAAAGACATAGACCACTAAGGTTAAACCAACTGTGTTCTTTGATCATGGTTGATTCAAAGAAAAGCCTTGTCCAGGTGTGGAGACAGCTTGACTGTTCTAGGCAAGGGTCCTCCAAACGGGTTCATTAAGTAATCCTACCCTTACCTAGGGGCAATTCTATCAATCAAGATTTCATAAGACCGGGTTAGGAGGCCTATGTGTACTCTCTCGTCTTTTAAATAAATAAAAAAAAATATAATAAATTTTTTAAAAAATAAAAAATAAAAATTAAAAAAATTTTCAAAAAAAAAATCTCTTAAAATAAAAAAAAATATAATAAAAAATATAATAAAAAATAATAAAAATAAAAATAAAATTTAAAAAAAAAAAAAAAAATCTTCAAAATCTTCAAAAAAAAGAACTTCTGTCATTTTGGGTTTAGATTGGAGAAATCTTGGTCTTTTCCTTTCTGAGCACTGGCGCTCACGGAAATCGTTGAGACCGTGTTCAAATTGGAATGCCTTTTGCTCTCTTTGATGAACCCGATATTGACTTTTCAAAAAAAAAAAAAACTCGTCATCTTTAGATTCAGATCCGAGAAATTATGGTTCATTTCTTTCTGAGCACTGGCGCTCGCGGAAATCGCTGAGCCCGTGTTCAGATCGGAATAACATCTGCTCTCTTGATGAATCCAATCTTGACCTTTCAAAACAGAACTCTCATCTCATGGATGCGTATCAAAACAATTTGTGTCTAGCGGTACTAGTACGCCCTTTCAGGGTCTACTGTATTGCGACCGCACATCTGTAACTCCAACTTTATATTCTTCTTACCTCGAGAAGCTCTGCTTCCGATAGTCGAATTTAAGTCACAAATTGCTTCTAGCAGTCACTAGAATGCCCATTCCGGGCTTAGCATACCTGCGATCAGAACAATTGTACCTTCTATGGAATTTTGCCTTTCCTCATATTGATTGGGTCATCTACCTCGAGCAATTGAAAGACGAAATCATAGAACTTCCCATTTATGATCATTATATTCTTGTGATACTAATGGATGTGGTCTTGTTTCAGAAATTTTCGAAAACTAACAATGGCAGCTTCCACTACCATTACTTTCGGCGAAAAACAAGCACCAACTCATGCATCAACAGAAGCAAACCACGCGCACCTACAAGCGCCCCCATCAAGCTGCCGAAGTGTCAACTCCCTCGGCAACTCTCTGAACTCCGGGTCGACCTCGACTCCCCGGACTATCGTCTTTTGGGACGCTGGGGACCATTCCCACTTCCTGAGGAACAAACTGCTCCCTCCAAGAAGCAGAAACTCGCCTCTCAACGTGTCACTACCGTGACACCAAAGGCGAGCACCAGAAGGCATGAAGCCCGTGGCAGCCCCACGAAGCTTCAACCCTGCAAACAACCAGGTCCCCCAAGACTTGGTCCCCAAGACCTTCACCAAAACAGAGAAGGTCCCCAGACATCCACTAAGCAGCATTTCCTGGCCCCACTCAAGGAGAACCAGTTTTATCCTCTTGCCTAACATTGAAAGAGGAGAGACCCATCTCCGACTCGACTTCCAAGTCATCCCAGCATGAGCCGCTTGTTCCTACAAGCCCAAAATCAAGTCATGCATCACAAGGCCTCCACAAGCACCTGCTAAGGCCTACAAACCTGCAGTTCGAACCCTTCATCTCTACAGGGCCGAACTTCAAAATTCAAAGCTTCGCTGCAACAGGCGAAGGACAGGGTTCGCATCCCTGTCCTTGCCCACTACAAAGAAGACAGGCTCGGCTGCTGCGCCCGAGGGAGCACATCCTTCATCGTCAAAGCCCAGTCAGAGCTGACCGAAGCTCAAATTGCTCGTCGTATACGCCGCGCCGCGCGGTCGTACGACAAAAGAGACTAGAGAAACAAAGGACCCCAGCCTCCCACACTTCAAGTCTCTCCTAAATGGGTCGAAAAGAAAGACCCAACCAAGTTGCTGCCGCCCATATGGTTGGAAAAACCAGAAGGCGCCAAAAATCAGCAACAAAAATCATGTCCGACGTCCGATGACCGCAGCGTCTCCAAGACAAGAAGACATTCAGAAGAATCCCTGCTCCTTCAAGCAAAGGACAGCAGAGTGAATCCTTCCTCAAGCTCCTCTTCAAAAAGAATGAGCCCCAGCTCAGTCACCAGGACAGTTTCTTCGTTCGAATCACGAAGGATGAATGTCTTGGCTACAAATTCTGAGCCACCACCCTGCAATCCACCTCCGAGATGCGATCACCCGCATCCAGCAGTTGGAACAGGGCCAGCAGAGGATTGAAACTCTGATGGAAAACCTTCTCCTCGCCTTCCAAAATCAGGCGAACAATGAACCTCCTCCGAATCATCAAGACGAGGTAAATAGAGAAGAAAATGAGTCACGCGCCCTAACCAAAAAGGAC